>CM026201.1:4780382-5165382 GCA_014839995.1 Xenentodon cancila
AGAGAGAGAGAGAGATAGAGAGAGAGAGATATATAAGATAGAGAGAGATATATATAGATATATATATAATATATATATATATATATATATATATATATATATATATATATATATATATATATATATATAAATTCTCTCATATAAATTACTAGTGAATTTTTGTGACATGAGGACCTTTGACCTTTAACGTGTCCATTTCTTCTGTTAAACTGTTATTCCATGTGCAGCTGCAGGCATTATATGTTTATATGTCATGACTGGTGCATGAAAAACAGATATCAATTATTGCTTAAGAATAATTTTCTTGTATGCCTATTATACATAATTAAAACTGTTAATTCAACTCGTCTGACAGTCATAAATTCAAAGCTTTGATTAAGTCAGGTTATTACATTTACATTTCACAGCTCAAATGTGGCTTCATGTGGCCTTCAGATAAGCTCAATTTAAAATACACATACATACTGTTTATATACAAATATACATACTGCACATATATAGCTTTTCAAAGGCAGAAGTCAACAAATCTGTCTGCAGAAAATATTGAAATGACATTAAAATGTAATACATTTAATTGTAAAGGAATTTTACATACTATACTATATTGACTACAGTATTCTCTCACACATACAAATAATGGGAATCAGGTGTTCCAGTCACTTCCGTGGCCACAGGTGTATAAAATCAAGCACCTCGGCATGCAGACTGTTTTTATAACTATTTGTGAAAGAATGTGTCGCTCTCAGGAGCTCAGTGAATTCCAGCGTGGAACTGTGATAGGATGCCACCTGTGCAACAAATCCAGTTATGAAATTTCCTCGCTCCTAATTATTCCACAGAACATGGAAGTTTATGTGAACAAAAGCAACTCAGCCACAAAGTGGTAGGCCAAAAAAAAACTGACAGAGCCAGATACTGAGATTCATAGTGCGAAGAAGTCACCAACTTTCTGCAGAGTCAGTCGCTACAGACCTCCAAACTTCATGTGGCCTTCAGATTAGATCAAGAACTGTGTGCAGAGAGCTTCATGGTTGGGTTTTCATGGCCGAGCTGCTGCATCCAAGACATACATCACCAACAGCAATGCAAAGCGTTGGATGCAGTGGTGTAAAGCACACCGCCACTGGACTCTCTGGAATCACGAATGGCGCTTCTCCATCTGGCAGTCTGATGGAAGAGTCTGGGTTTGGTGGTTGCCAGGACAACGGTACTTGTCTGACTGCATTGTGCCAAGTGTAAAGTTTGTTTTTCAGGAGCTGGGCTTGGTCCCTTAGTAGTGTATGTAGTTGTGGGTTTCATTTGATCAAAGAGTTGAAGTCAACATTAGATGCATGTTCAGCTCACTGACATATATATATATATATATATATATATATATATATATATATATATATATATATATATATATATATATATATATATATATATATATATATATATATATATATATGTATGAATAAACGGTTTACTATTTATACAAATTGTTATCAGTTTAAAAATAAAAATTTTACTTAACTTTTCTTCTAAAGTACCACTTCACACTGACATTTTCCCTATAAAATAAAAAAAACTGTTTGATCAGTGTTCTGTACATCTTCTGTTTCTTTAAAATTAATTTAGTAAATCAGTTATTCAGAATTTGAGTTAGGATGGGATAAAAAGCTTTGGAATAAAGTACATTTTGTGCTGGAATAAAGTACATTTTGTGCTGGTGCTGCTAAAATATTTAGTCATGTGTACTGGTGCTACCTGTAGTAAAAGATAGATAGAAGCCCTGCTCATCCATGCATCCATAACTGACAACTGCAGAAGTGTCCTTAGGTGTCCCTAAAGTGGCCTCAGAGAATAATTAACGATCTATGACAACATCACCAAAGACACCCTTTAATCCCAAAGTGAAGACTGCGGACAAGGGCTGACTCAAACACATGGGTCATGTGAGGGACCTCTGATCAGAATCTAATTTAATCAGGTATATTAACGTCCCATGTTGAGTTCCAAGTTCCCAACAGCTACATGTATATATGCCTACAGCAGCTAGAGAAAAACCTAAAATAATCACAAAGTATACCTGTGATTTTAAATAGAAAATATACTGTATATTACTGCAGACATAGAGAAAGTGTGTTGAGAAACTTCTGATCACTGAGACTGAGTGTGCTTGGCAGACTGAGGAAAGACAGTGAGGCAGGATAAATGATGCCCATATTGATCTCCAATGCTCTTTTATAGCCCTGTCATGTCAGTTTAGCACCCTGGCAACACTTGCTTTAGAACTACATCAATACTGGACTCTAACACTCGGCATCTGACAGCAGGAGAGGACTGTTAGAAAGAGAGTGAGGGAGGACAAACAGCAAAAGTAAACAAAGTAAAAAGTGAACTGGTTCATCAAGAACCCATAGACTCAACATCGTATTTAACATGATACTTTCAGTGTCTGGAGAGACACAGTCACCCAACTGAGCCAAGCCTCTTACAGTTCATTAAAAGAAACGTGTACTTATATAGTCATGAAAAAAGACACGCTCTGTCAATTTTAGTTTCACTTACAAGGACATAAGCTGGTCGCTGCCAGGTAAAACTTCAGAAAAACGGCTAAAAAATATTACATCATAATCATTATTAATCTTATAAAAGCTGAGCCAAAATGTGGAAGCAGTGTGAAAAACTAAGTGTTTGCATGAGACCAGTTATGTAGCAGTCAGGAGCTGCTAATCCAATGCACTTCTGGAAGAATGGTCAAACATTCCCATAAACACACTCCTAAACCTTGTGGACAGACTTCCCAGAAGAGTTCAAGCTGTTATAGCTGCAAAGGGTGACAGACGTCATATTGAACGTCATATTGAACGTCATATTGAACCCTATGGATTAGGAATGGGATGTCACTAAGTTCATCTGCGAGTCAGGGCAGGTGAGGGAATACCGTTGGACATAAAGTGTATGTTGACATCTCTCTGCAATGCATTTTCACTCAAACAGCTTATATAAAAAGATGAAAAGAAAAAAAATCCATGATATATTTTTTCTTTGCAGGAAGTCATTTTCTAACTTGGTGAAAAGTTGCAATCATTAAAGTGATTTGGATTCAAAGAAGAAGGCGAATTACAGAAACATGCTGCTCCTGCTGTACTAGCAAGACACCGTTAACTGGGAGCATGAACACCAAACGTGATGTTTGTAACAGAAATAAACTTTATTTATTTCCTTTAATTAGGAAAGAATAATGAACTAACTCTAACCACCAGGCTGCTGTCAGAGTACTCTCCTGGGGAAAACCTCTCTCCCTTTTGTAAACAGTAAATTACAGTGTAATTGTGTGGCAGTGTGTGTATATAAATAAACCTGTTGAATACATATTTAATTTAATGACACCAATATTAGTTACAGGCACTAAGTAATTTAAATATAATAGAAAACCGTTTCAGTGTATGCTTTAAAACTAACCCCCCTGACGCTACAAGTGTGTATGAAAGATAAAGGTGATCCCTTGTGTATTATCTGAAAGTACACGAGTCGTGATTTCATCACCAGAAAACATAAAATGCAAACACTGATTACTGCAACTCTGCATTGGCACTCCAAGGTTTCATTACCAGACTTGCATATGCATGGGATGGTGCTCAATAGGTCCTTTCACTGCTTTCTCCT
This sequence comes from Xenentodon cancila, assembly GCA_014839995.1. Taxonomy (NCBI): domain Eukaryota; kingdom Metazoa; phylum Chordata; class Actinopteri; order Beloniformes; family Belonidae; genus Xenentodon; species Xenentodon cancila. Next base: position 4,784,037 of record CM026201.1, read on the forward strand.
TGTAAATGCTTATAAAAGTGAATGTAATATAACATGTAAGAGCAGCTTAAAACTAAGTCACATGTGAAAATGTAAGCAGGGAAAAAATGAACTTGTTACATACCGATCACAAGAGCACGCAACAAGGACACTGAGGAGGTTGTAGATGATGAAGGTGAAGATGACAGCTGTGATGGTGCCACGGGGAATGGAGTAGCTGGGATTCTTCAGGTCACCTGGGGGAAAAGTTTATTTTTATTTTCCCACACAGAGCATCAGGTCACGCAAGCATCTCTCACCTACCTGACATGTTGGAGCCTGCCATGATGCCAGTGCAGCCATTAAACATCACAGCGAAAACCGTGGCAAAGGTCATCATTGTTCCTGTTGTGTAATCTACCGTGTAGTCAGCTGCAGACAGATATGGCACATGAGTCACTTTTCGTTGTAATGTTATCAACATAATCAGTAATATGTTATGAACAGAAGAACTTGGCTTGTCTGCCAACAAATTTCTTCTCATCAAAGAGCACTTCTATTGACTCACAAGCCAGTTCCTGTGAACAGATTCGGTTTTACAGCAGTGACGTCTGAGTGATCCACCCTCTGTCCGTTTGACTTGTGAAGATATAGCAAAATTTAAAAAAAACTATTGTAATGGTCTGTATAAATCTGAAATACATATATGGAATGACAAAATATTTTTTTAATTTACAGGACGAGCCACATATATATATTCCTAAAATATATAATAATCCAAATACAACAAAAGAATGTATGTATTAATTTATCATCACACCAGTGGGCGCATCTAAGGGAAATGTGGAAACTGAGCCTGTGCAGAAAGTCGGACTTCAACCAACTCACTTTCCACACCTTTTCCACTAACCCCTCTGTAAACTAAACAATCAAATAAAAAGCTCAGTTTGCTACCTGGCGGGGGACTCCCTGTGCTCCCTGGGGCGGGTTGGGTGGGTGCCCCCATCCTGCCCCAGGGCTTGCAGGGAGTGCCTGTTGAGGGTTGGGGAAGTCTCAGAGGCTGGTGGGAGGGTTGTGGGGAGTGCCTGGGCTGGCTCTGGGGTGTTGCTGTGGGGGGGCCTGGATACGAGTGTTGGTGTGTGGTCTTGTGCTGGCCAATCGGGATGGGGGACTTCCTGGTGCTGTTCTTGTTCTGTCACGGGGGGTGCTGGGTGAAGGGTTAGTGAGGGGACTGGACTTGTATGGTTGTAGGTGTATATGTAAATGCATGTATTTATGCATACACTATATTGACAAAAGTATTCGCTCAAATTTCCTCACTCCTAAATATTCCACAGTCAACTGTCAATTGTAGTACAAGAACATGGAAGTGTTTAGGAACGACATCAACTCAGCCACGAAGTGGTAGGTCATGTAAACTGACAAAGTGGGGTCAGTGGATGCTGAGCCTTTATATACAGTAGTGTAAACATGTAACTGCACATGGCAACAATAACTCAGTTATCTGCTAATTTAGACCACAACATATTATATTATTATTACTATTAATATGTGTGACTTCTAAGTACGTCAAGATTTTTTGGATATCTCAAACCACAGAAATAATAACAAGGCTCCATCTGGAAACATGGGACTGAGTTCAAGGGGTAGGAGTCATACGTTTTTTACTTCTTCCCTCAATTTTTCAAACATGTCAAGACTGCTGCTGCTACAAAAAAATGTGCGTGTCTTGCATTCCTGGTTAATTACACTCTACAGTGTACAAGAAAGATTTTGTGCTCTTATTCGCCAGATTAATGTACTGGAAGCTGCTGAGGGATCATGTGGTGCAACGTTTAATGCTGCTTCTGCATACATCAGCTGAGGTCACAAAGGGCGGTGTAAAATGGGATACTTGTGACTCCGAGCTGGTCCTCTATTGTTTGGAAACATGACGTTAAAAAACAAAAGATGCAGAAACAGCGAGAAACAGTTACTTAGCTTTACAAACAGTCATCATGGCTCAATAAAAGATATGAGGAAAAGATGTCTGCCAGACACTCTATATACTACTGAATTTTATGTGCTTTTATATTTATTAGAGGAAAGGTTATAAGATCGTACTGTGAAATTATAGTTAATTTGATTTCAAGGAAATTGAGTGTAATTTTGATATCATTTTCTTATGGAAATGGTGACATCTTTATTTAACCACACCATGCACTCTTGATACAGTCTTACAGCCTCTGAATGATTCAACAATGGGTTTTTTTAAGGTTGAAATGTTCTGCCACTGATCCAGACATCTCAACATCTGTCTCTTATCTGAGATGTGTGGAGCTATAGATGAGCTGTTTTGTGAGAGCTTCACAATATAGTTCATGATGACTGCTGGTTTCCATTTAAAAGTCCAAATAGGTTCAAATCTTCCACCTTACCCCAAAGGTTTCCAAGCAGCGTGTCCAACTTGAAGCCAGTAAAATTGGCTGTGGTGGGAAACCCCGGGCCTGTACCGTTGGTTGATGGATTGAACGAACTGGAGCTGGGCAGCACAATGGTTCGAGGTCGTACCGCAAAGAAGCTGATGAAGATGGTGGCCAGGACAAACATGACCACCAGGAAGATGAGGAAAGTGGCCTTGGCATAAATATGAGCTCCCACCAGGCAAACCAGAAGGCACAGGAGGGCGACGCCTGTGGCATAGAGCAAAGACCACCAGTACCCTGATGGTAGGACCTGGTACGAAGAGGCGCTCAAAGAGCCATCTGGAAAAACATGAAATGGGAGAAGCACTTTCACATCCATTTTCTTTTCCATTTTTTGGCAGATTTGTTCAAGAGTATAAAGTTATATCAGTAAGCGTTTTCTTTTTTCATTCTTTTTACAGGTGTAAATCACAAAAACAAAACTTTCAAAAAAAGCATTATTCATCCTTTTGACTAATTTCAGCATATGCAGTATATATATATATATATATATATATATATATGAATAGATGTTACCTTCTGGCACCCCAAATGTGGCCACAATAGCTTCAACCAGACCGAGAACGTAGAGGGCGCTGCCACAAACGTTAGCCAGGAAAAACATGAGACCAATGCTGCCGCCGAACTCAGGACCCAGCGCCCGGCTGATCATGTCTGTTTGTTGAGCTCAGTTAAGGTAACTTTGCGTTTCTGGATGCACTTCACTGTTTGTGTTTTCATTCAACACCGTGGGCCATTTTGGAGATTTTTTTAGTTAATCAAGTTTAAGTTGGAGAAAGGAAAAAGGAAGGACTGACATTTTACTGTATTCTGGTGTCTTAGCTTGGCATAATGGCACAATGACCAAATACTAACTGGCTGGGTTTAATACTACTTTAGTTTAGTTATTTCTGAATAGAATTTCTGAATTTTTCTTTTTTTTTTTATGTAAAGCTGCATAGTTCTGTCCATCTGCATTGAGTATTCCCCCTTTCAATTTTCCCTGCACGGCCCGTTAAGACTGATGCACTCAGTGGGAGCGCTGACGCGCTGTACCTGTACGCACGAAAACCAACTGGCTGATTTTACAACCTCACTCACTTGAGTTGAAAAGACATTCACATGTATTTTAATCTTGTTATCTAATATAAAACGACAGCAAATGAACATATGTTCCTAAATGTAAAATGCCAGGTGACTTTGTTTGGAAGAAGCTGATGCAGAAAACAGAACTTTGCAGCTTTACATTAAAAAAATTAAACTGGGGGTAGCAGAGACGGCAGCTCTATTCAGAAGTAACTAAATGGGTCTAGCAGTACTAAAACTATGTAGTTAGTATTTATCTGATGAAATAAGCTGAAAGGATTCTTGTGAATATCTGGGTATCTGGGATAGATGAGATCTGTTTAATGCAACAAGAGTCCTGCTGGTATGTGTTCTCTTGATACTTTAACCACGGACAACGTTACTGATACTATGATGACTATCACATGCAGACTGCAGTCATATGATGTGGTGTGTGGTGTGTGTTCGTGGAGGGGATACAATAGGCTCCGCCAGCATCCAGCGCTCCATTGGTGGAGATAGCGCAGACTGACAGCACAGTCATACAAATAATGAAGTAGGCCACCAGGAACATGGCAATAGCTTGGTATAATCCAGACTGTCCCACGACAAAACCTAGGGAGACAAAACATAAACACAAACAGATAAAACACTCTCCGTGGTCAGCTGGGTGAAGCCGGAGAAGTAGCACCAATGCTGTAAGAAAGAGGTTTTATTAAAGAAAAGAAGTCTCGTGAGGTGCTCACACACAGGAGGCAGGAGGAAGTGGCTGTTTCGACGCTCATTAGGCAGATTAACACACACAGCCTCAATTCAAATCACTAAAGGCTGTACAACATACAATAATGTGTGTCCTCTTGCAGCTCAGAATTTATCACATTTCTTGGAGAATTCATAGAAAAAAATGTTTTGTTCTCCAGTGCCACATCACAGCATTTTAACCTCTATGAAGGTGAAAATTTGTATATGTGCACATAAACATCTGTTATGATGGCTGAAAAATGTACCGTTGTAGTTTCATTTCCACATTTAAATGGCTGGTATTTCCTGTGCAGTCTGACACGTGAAGGTGTGAGAACAAGTGAATCTTACACCAACAGCTAGGCCTTCCCATTTGATTCTGTACATATTTATTTCTGCTCCGTGTCAACTTCCCAGACGACAATCTCAAGACTTGGAAAGGGCTGGGAGGGCAGGAGAGAGGGCTAGTGAAGAAAAGCCAGAAGACAGAAACTGGAATTAAAAAAAAAATAAATAAAAAAAACGCAAAAGCATCACACCCGAAAAACTGGAACTGAGAGAGGAAAAAAAAAGTTTTGATTTGAAAAGCTGGCACTTATTCACAGCCATGATTACAGCTGGCGTCGCTTACTGAGAAAACAAAACTTTTAGCCTATGGATTCAAGCAGACGCGAGAAGTCTTTGTACCCCGTCAACAATACGAGTTACGAGCACACCGGTTATGAATTTAACACCTTTAAAAGACAGGCTGACACATCAAATACACTGAAATGAAGGGCGAACAGCCACTGTTCCTGCCTGAAGATGTTTATTCACCTTCATGAAAGAAAAAATATACTTTATCTTACATGTAGAAAACAAAGTTTACTAATAGAAGATTCTAAGGTTTAACATATCAGGACATGTTAAAGAACAAAAACAAAAAAAACATCTGGTCATTCGCAGGTTTTATAAATAAGATTTAATAAATAACCTATTAAATGACTATTACTCTATTACTTACCTAACAAAACAGAGTCAAAATCCAGAGGCAACATGTGACAAACTAAGTATATATTGTTGCATGGTGCTGGAAATCAAATGAACTCTATTAATTCATCGCCAGCTAGTGCGAATGTGTCAATAAAGCAGATGTTTTGGCAGTTTGCTATGTAATAAAATAACAATACGAGTCTGTTAGTGTCATAAATGATAGAAATCACAACAGCATTGATAGAGGAAGGCTACAAAGGTATGGCTTCTTCAGAAGGGTACCAGGAGAACGCTTCTTCCCAATAAAAAGAACACATGTGAGGAAAATGCAAGACTTCGTTGGTGGTGTCTTTCCGACAGATACGTCAAAATGGACATGTGTGGCCATAACGTACAGTATCACATGTGGCGAGAACAAAACAACACCTCCTAAAAGCCACTTCCTATCTCCTGTCAAACAGAGTGCTGGCTGGTTTATGATCAAGGCGTGTTTTTACAGCCTTGGCTGAAATCGCTCGGTGCTTTCCTACAACTGAATGGCTATAAGCTTGAACAAGGAGGTTATTGATTGAACGCCGAGTCAGAGTTCAGCCTGATGGGATCCGTTTCTCTTCATTGGTTGAATGCTGCAAACCTGCATTCAACCACAACAGGATGAATTCAAATTACTGTGATCCTGTTTCTCTAATAATAATAATAATAATAATAATACAATATTTACAATAATAATATTTTAAGCCCTGATAGAACTAGTTGATTCTTATTAGGTCATGATAAATAACAGTAATTTGAATTTTAAAACCCTGTAGTTTCTTTTTCCCTTTAGGCTTCCTTTCCTGGATAAGCATTTCCAGTGGTACTGCAATGCTGCCAGACAACCGGGTTTGGGACTGCCTCATCATATCACTTTGTGCTCTGGAATTCTACTTCCTGCTTCCTTACCGTGCGAACGTTTCCTCTCTTTACTTTCTGCTTGCTTTGCTTCTTTCACTGATTTTTTTTTTTTTTATGCTGATTTTTTTCCATGTGAGCCTTCTGGACACTTATAGATCCCATGAACTAAAGTGTTTTTAACAAAAACAGCAGCGCTTATATCTGTAGTTCTTTATCTTCAGCGCTCCGTGTGCGTGGCCGACACAGCTGAAGCCTGAATTACAGCGTCTGGGCGCCGAGCACTCAGCTACAGCCAAACAGCCTGGAGAGGTGCTAACTTTTAACCCTCCACAGACGACTACCACAGCCTCCTGCAGACGATTGCAGTACTGGATACAAAAATGCATCGCTTAGAGGTAAATGTGGCGGTAAACAGACCGTGTGGAAATGAAACAACCGTTGATTCAAAACAGTGGAGATGAGCAGGCCAACACACGGCTAAGGAGCAGAGATAACACGACCAAGAAGACGACTGAGCATTACAATAAATCCTGTGATCAGGTAATAATCCTCCCTGGGACGGTCTCGGTGCAAAACCAAAACGTGAATCATGTCTCCTGGAAGTGGGAGGACGTATCACAGGCCAGGCACGGAGACCTGAAATCTCGGAAACCGAGTGGCTTTCACTTCCTACAGGCAGAGGAGCTGCTCTACCCCTGTACATGGGAAGAACCAGGACTGGACAACTGTGGGTGGGAATTTAACAACCTCCAAAGCAACTGAGTGTGAAACTGCAGAACTGATTTGCTCCACTATCGAAGGACCCTGGATCTCCATCTGACGACCATCCATCCCAGAAGACTCTGACTGTGGGCGACTCTGCCGTAAAGGACGGTACAAAGGATGTGCGGTAAGAACACTAAAGACCTCTGATTTCCTAAGGATATGGTCAACGATCTGAAAGAGAGAATTCTTGAAATTGCAGATGAATATCCAAGTGTGACAGACATCGTTCTGCATGCAGGGTCAAACGATGAGTCCAAACAACAATCGGAGGTCCTGAAACGAGACTTTACTGGATTATTAAACACAGTGAGCTCTCTGAACGCAGCTGTGTTCATCAGTGGATCTGAACCACCGTCAAAGGATCATCATCCGTCTGTGCTCGGTGCAAAGGCTGAGATAAACCAGGAGTTATCTCACAGAGAGGAACAAACAGCCCAGTAAAAACCTTGAGGAGGAACTCCATCCGCCCCCACCTGCGGAGAGCTTTGGAACGGAGACATTAGAGGCAAGAAGACGGGTCCTTATTTTCCTCCAACGCTCTCAACAACACCAATGACCAGGACCAGAGATCAGGACCTTCCCCGGCCCCTCAAACCTCTAACAGGAGCCCCGCCCCCTTTAGTCCCTCCACACCACCCTCATGTTCTGTCTCCATGATCTGATGTGTGATGTGTGGAGGGTCCGGGCTGCGACGATGATGGCGGTCGTGACTTTTCCAAGCTGGGACCCTATTTATTAGCAGTTTTAAAATGTCTGTACTTTTAGGTGACAGAAAGAGAAATGTGGCACAGTCAGAACACAGACAGATGCTCTCCATAAGACCTTTAAATAACGTAAACACACCTTGTGAGCCACATACTGCCCCTAAACAGGAGGGGGCAAATAATACCTCTAAAACACTTAAGTTGGCTTTATTAAATGTTTGGTCTTTAGCCGGAAAAAACATTTTTAATGTTATCACTGAGCACAGCCTGGATTTTATGTTTTTAACTGAAACTTGGTTGGACCAAATGTAAGCGGTTATCTTTTTTACAGGCTCCCAGATACTGTGCAGACTTTTCTGATGACCTCAGTGAACTGCTGTCTGTGATCGGTGTTGATGTTGACTGTGTAACTATTGTTGGGATTTTAGCATCCATGTGGACAACCCTCAGGACAAAGGACTAAAGACCTGAGTTACACTCTGGTAACTTTGGGCTGACTCAGCATGTAACAGAGGCCACGTACAATAGAGGAAACACTCATGACGTTCTGATGTCTGAGGGTCTGAACATTTCAAAGGTTACTGTGTCTGATGTGGGCCGTCTGATCATTCCTGTGTTTTCTTTGAGAGTGCGATTTCAGTGAATATAAATGTTTTAACAGCAGTGATCACAAAACGGGGTCTAACTGAAGACAGCAGTGAGATCTTTAACCAGGTCTTCTTTCTAACACCTGCCCTGTCCGGGGGTCAGTCCATGAGCTCGTCAGTAGCTTCAATGATACAATATTTATTGTTGTGGAGACTATTGCTCCCTTAGGTGAACGTTATCTCCATGGTGAAAGACAGCGCAGATGGAGAAAAACAAATCTCCAGGATAATTATGATATCTATAAACTGAAACTTCACTATTATACTTTACAACTGAGGAATGCAAGGAAGTCCTACTTTTCTGACATCATCACCAAAAACAGCCGTAACGCTCGGGTCTTGTTTGTTACAGTTGACAGACTAACAAACCCTCCTGTGTCAGTGGCAGCTGAACTTCAGTCCACCATGACCTGCAACGACTTTGGTAAATTCTTCACAGACAAAATTCTAAATATTAGACAAGCAGTTGGTACGTCAACAGCAGGTTCAGGATGTGAACTGTGTCCACCAAAAACCAGTTTAAACACCATGACACAGTTTCAACCCATTAACAGCAAAGACCTGGAGGACATCTGACATGAACTGAACTCCTCCTCTTTCTGTTCAGACGTCCCGCCAACAGGTTTTTTTTTTTTAACATTTTGCCGTCAGATCTGTTACAGATCAAGTGTGTTTCCAGAGCCACTGAAAACAGCTGTAATTATACCTCTACTGAAAAAGGGAAATCGTGACAAGAAACAAATGAACAACTACAGGCCGATCTCAAATCTTCCATTTTTAGGTAAGATCATTGAAAAAGTGGTTTTTAAACAGCAGAATAACTTTTTAACACAAAACAACTGCTGCGATGCCTTCCAGTCAGGTTTTAGACAGCACCACAGCACTGAGACGGCTCTGACCAAACTGTTTAATGACATAAAGTGGAAAAATGTCTTGTTTTGCTGGATCTCAGTTCTGCATTTGGTACGGTTGACCACAATTTATTACTCAAACGACTGGAGAAATGAGCAGGTCTTTCCAAAACTGCTTTAAAATGTACTTAGTGAACAGAAAATACTTTGTGTCAATAGGGAACTTCACATCTTAGCAGAGAAGAATCACATGTGGAGTTCCCCAAGGTTCTATCCTGGGACTTTTTCTGTTTAACGTCTACATGCTTCCCACTGGCACAGATTATAAAGAACTACAAAACAGCAGCTATCCAGCTAAACAAAAATAAAACTGAGGTAACTGTCTTTGGAGCCAAAGAGAAATGATCACAGGTCACCACAGAGCTTCAGTCTATATAAGACCAACAAAGTGGACCCCATCAGTCCAGTTCTGAGGTCTTTACACTGGCTGCCTTTCCATCAGAGGACAGAGTTTAAAGTTCTGATGCTGGTCTGTAAAGATCTGAATGGTCCAGGACCAAAATACATCAGTGACCTCCTGACCCAGTAGGAACCTTCCAGACCCCTCAGGTCATCTGGATCCAGTTTTTATCAGTTGCCAGAGTCAGAACCAGACATGAAGAAGCTTCCTTCAGCTTCTCTGCTCCTCATGTCTGGAACAAACTCCCAGGAAGCCTCAGATCAGCTGAAACACTCCGTTTATTTAAATCCAGGTTGAAGACTCACCTGTTCTAATCTGCAGTTTTACTTTTAAGCTTAAGTTTCAAAACTTAATTACTTTTTAACCACTGATTTTATCTACTGTTCTTTTTTCCTTTTTCTCGTTTTCATTTTAAATCATGCTTTTTTTATTCATGTGATGTTTTAATCTCTCTGTAAAGCACTTTGAATCACCTCGTTGTTGAAATGTGCTATAAAAATAAACTTAAAAATCGTTCATTTTGGTAGCCTGTAGTTTGATTCTGCACATGAGACGTACAGGTGGCTAAATGTTGCTCTGCCTGGTTATCTTTTTTGTCTTCCTTGTATGCTGTTATATAAATCAGATGTGCAGTTATGTTTGCAACTGTAGTGAGGTTAAATGCAGAAGTGACTGTCACTGTGGTTCTACATTTTAAAAGAGACAATAGGATAACTTTTCACCACTTCCCTTATTGGCACAAAAAACACAAGCAAGTAAAGCAGGTTCATGCTTCACTCGGTTTTTTTAAGGTCGTCATACATGTCTGTGTCATTTCTAGGTTAGAACCTGCATAATAATGTTGTGATTAAAAGACCTGGAATATCATTGTTTGTTATTCTGATTTATTATGATGTGCCAAAAAGAGATGAAGGGTTGCAAGTCATCCACACATCCATTTATGACTCCAAAAGTGTGTAACTCCCACACTTGCACCATGAACAGGGTGAGAAAACGAGCCAATAGTCTCAGCAAGTTACCCTGACCTTTTAGAGCCGAGCGAGGACACGGATACACCGTACATCTTGAGTGGGGTTTGGTCCAGGACAGTTAGGACACACAGAACCGGGCGCAGTGAGTCACTCACCTATCCTGAGGAAGACAACAACGCTAAACATGGACAGCAGGGTCGGGATCACCACCCCGACGAAGATGGACAGCTTCTTGGGCTGCGGCTGGGTCGTCCTCTGCGTCGGGGGGCTCCCCGGGAGCTGCTCCGGGGTCCGGCGGGCAGGCAGAGCCCGGGGCTCGGACTCGACGCTGCTGCAGAGGCGGTAGTGGAGGAGAGGAGTTCGCTCTGTCATCGTGAGACCCGCTGACTATCAACCCCCGCAACTTTGGAAAATTACCCGAAAAAAAAAAGCAAAAAACAGATGGAGTTGTCGCGAAACCTCTGCTTTAGAAATCCCTCACATTAACTTTGAATGAATAAACGTTTCCACAGATTAATAAAACAAGATAAGAAATAATGTAGCAGTGGCGCGTTCTGATTCTTACTAATTCAAACTTTCCGAGCTACATAGCTAAACAGATAGTAAGTGCCTTGGTTACAAGTATGAGGATCTTATAAATCCACCAGCTTTGTAAAGCTACATAATGACAGAAGTAATCGATTCGATTACCAATAAAACGTCAGATAAAACACCGGCAGACTAGCTATAAGATCCCATCGCGGTTTTGTTTTACTTGTGCGATTAACTGTGGAACCGGATCATGTGATCACGCAGGTCAATTTCCCTCAATCACAACACAAACGTCTGATATTGACTTCCAATGTAACGGCTCAAAGCAAAAATCACATTTACATCCAATTATACTTGTCATGATGGATGCTAAAAGACAAACAAAAGACAGAAATAACCAAATTCAGAAAATTGATATGCCGAAAAAGTATTAAAAATTATTTAATTATAAAAAATATACAGATATGTATTAATAGAAAATACACTGACTCACTGTGAAAACATGTATAAACCCAAATACCTTTTTACATAGGAACGAGAAAATATTAAGACTCTGCCTTGTGTTTAGTTTAAACGCGTATCTTCTAAAGGGAACTTATAGAGGCGTACAAGAAGTTAACCTTTATTTTGAAAGAAAATCACAAAACGTCCGCTTCTGTACAGTCTGCTTATGTGCAACTTTACGAACGTGTGAGCGGCGCATATCTTCCTGCGTTTTCTGTCTTTCGTGTTTCCAGGCTTTTACTTTCGGTCATATGATCAGGTTGGATTGATTGGTACCAGCACTGCATTCTTCGCCTCGATTCACTTCAGTTCAAGTTACTAGTCCTGCATTAAGTCCCAAAGTAAAATTATTTGATTGTGGAGTATATATAATAATATATATGTAATAATAGCTTTTGTTAATAATAATTAAATAAAAGTAATAATAATTGTAATAATATGATCATGTATATTAATATAAAGGTTAGGCTCTGATGATTAATACACGTAGGCCACGCAAAACAAGGCAAGGGAAGTTTATTGTTTATACTCCACAATTCAACAATGTGATTCAAAGTGCTTTACAGGGACATTAAAACGTCATCACATAGTAGAACATTTGATTTGAACATAAAGAGAGGGAGAAAAAAAACAATAGATAAAATCCATCCATTATCTATACCCGCTTAGTCCGTCTCCAGGTCACGGGGGTCTGTTGGAGCCTATCCTGACGCATAGTAGGCGAAAGGCAAGGGGTCGCCAGTCCATCGCAGGGCCACATACAAGATGCACAATCACATTCACACCTACGGGCAATTTAGTATGATCACTTAACCTACCATGCATGTTTTTGGACTGCGGGAGGAAGCCGGAGTACCCGGAGGGAACCCACGCAAGCACAGGGAGAACATGCAAACTCCACACAGAAACCCCCACCGGGTCGGGAATCGAACCAGGAACCTTCTTGCTGTGAGGCAACAGTGCTGACCACTAAACCACTGTGCCGCCTAGATAAAATCGGTAGTTAAATTATGATCAAGTTTTAAAACTCAAGCTTAGAAGTAAAACTGCACATTTGCACTTTATTATTATGCAGCTGAGGACAGGTGAGTCTTCAACCTGGGGTTAAATAAACTGTTTCAGCTGATCCAAGGCTTCCTGGGAGTTTGTTACTACTGCTGTCATTTAGCAGACGCTTTTTTCTAAAGCGACTTCCTTCTGAAATAACAACACAAGCAGGAAATCAAATAGGAGGGTGCAGCCTGGATAAGTGATGGTCAGGCTGGTGTCAGTCCAGTTGGACACTGGTGCTGCCATACTAGTGCTAGTGCTTTTATTTTTTTGTTCCCTTCTCACCCTAGAACAGTCCCTTTATTCAGCAAAAACTAGGTCTTAAATTCATAATTATAATTGTGACGACCGGACACCGGGGAAGGACTCAGTAGCAGGAACCACAAGGCAAGGGATACGGCTCTCAGGCAAACAACTTTATTGGACTACGGGGGGTCCCCGGGAAGTGGGGTTCAGGATCCAGTCAAAATCAAAATCAGACAACCAACAAGAGTTCCTGAAACGAGGAGCAAAAAGCACGAGGAAAATCTCTCAGAAGGCTAGTGGAAGGAAGACAATCCGGCAGGGGGTAAAGGGTGGGGGTGTTATTATAGTGGGGCTGATTGGTAGATGAGGTGCAGGTGAGAAGCTAGCAAAAGGGAAGTTGTAGACGAGCCAGTCCAGGTTTCAAAATAAGAGCGGTGTCTGGCTACGGACGTGACAGCACCCCACCCTTAAGGACCGGCACCCGACGGGCAAGGGTCCTGTGGCCGCCGGCGATGGAAATCCGCCACAAGGGAGGGATCCATGATGTTACGAGCGGGCTCCCAGGACCTTTCTGCGGGACCATACCCCTTCCAGTCAACCAGGTACTGATAGCCCCGGCCTTTCTTACGAATGGCCAACAACCGCCGCACTGCGTAGACCGGCTGGCCTGCAATCATCTGTGGAGGAGTGGGAGGCTTGGAGACGGGTACCAAAGGGCTCGCCCTGGCCGGCTTGACTCGGGAGACATGGAATGTAGGGTGGATCTTCATGGTGCGAGGAAGGCGCAGCCGGACAGCTGCAGGGTTGACCACTTTGGAGATGGGAAAAGGCCCAATGAACCTGGGAGCCAGTTTGCGGGACGTCTCCCGTAGGGGTAGATCTTGAGTGGAGAGCCAGACCTTCTGACCTACTCGATAGACCGGCGCGGGCGACCGCCGACAATCAGCCTGTCTCTTGTATCTCCCAGAGGCACGAAGTAGAGCGGCTCTGGCCCGCCTCCACGTGATGTGGCATCGGCGGACAAGAGCCGCGGCAGAGGGGACCCTCACCTCCCGCTCCAGTTCTGGAAAGAGAGGGGGCTGGTATCCAAAGACACACTGGAATGGTGACAACCCTGTAGCAGAAACAGGCAAAGAGTTATGAGCATACTCAACCCACAGCAGTTGTTTACACCAGCTGGAGGGGTTCTGTGAGGTTAAACAACGCAGGCCCGTCTCAAGCTCCTGGTTGTATCTCTCCGTCTGACCATTCGACTGGGGGTGGTATCCTGAAGAGAGACTTGTGGTGGCCCCAATGAGGGTACAGAACTCCCTCCAGAACTTTGATGTAAACTGAGGGCCCCGGTCTGACACCACATCCTGAGGGAGACCGTGGAGCCGGAAAACGTTGGATAGCAGGACCTCCGCCGTCTCCTTGGCAGAGGGAAGTTTGGGAAGGGGGACAAAGTGGGCCATCTTAGAGAAGCGGTCAATTATAGAGAGGATAACGGTGTTACCTTCAGAGACTGGGAGACCAGTGACAAAGTCAACGGATATGTGGGACCAGGGGCGTCGGGGGGTGGGCAAAGGGTGCAGGAGTCCCATGGGGGAACGGCGGGCAGGCTTGCTCTGAGAACAAACAGGACAGGCAGCAACATACTCCCTCACCTCTCTTGCCATTGTTGGCCACCAGAACCGCTGTCTGAGGAAACTCAGGGTCCGTCCAATACCCGGGTGGCATGTGAGCCTAGATGTATGAGCCCAGTGGATGAGCCGAGAACGCAGCGGGATGGTTACGAACAGCCGATTATCCGGGCAGTCCGTTGGGATCTGCACCCCCCTGAGAGCGCGCCTTACTTCCTCCTCCAGCTCCCAGGTAACTGCCCCAACAACACAGGTGGGAGGCAAAACGGCAGGAGGCGGGACAGCAGGGGAATCAGGGTCAAACTGTCGCTAGAGGGCATCAGGCTTGCCATTCCGGGAACCTGGACGGTATGAGAGGGAGAAGTTAAACCGAGTAAAAAACAGAGCCCACCGGGCCTGTCTGGGGTTGAGTTGCTTGGCAGAGCGGATGTACTCCAGATTTTTGTGATCTGTCCAAACCAGAAAGGGCTGAGTAGCCCCTTCCAGCCAATGGCGCCATTCCTCCAACGCCAACTTCAGGGCTAACAGCTCACGGTTCCCTACATCGTAGTTCCTCTCTGCCTGCGATAATTTCTTCGAAAAGAAAGCACATGGGTGAACCTTGTTGTCGAGTCTGGACCGTTGGGAAAGAACAGCTCCCACTCCCACATCAGAGGCATCCACTTCCACTATGAATTGCAGCCCCGGGTCGGGAAGGGTGAGGATAGGTGCAGAGCAGAATCGCCGTTTAAGGGTTAGGAAGGCCCCTTCTGCAGCGGCAGACCACGCAAAGCGGGTGCTGGGAGATGTCAGTGCATGCAGAGGGGCAGCAATGATGCTGAAGTTCCGTATGAACCGCCTGTAAAAGTTAGCGAAACCCAAAAAGCCCTGCAGGCGCTTTCGGGAGGTGGGCTTGGGCCACTCTGTCACGGCACTGACCTTTTGTGGGTCCATACGGATATTGCCTGCAGACACGACAAAACCCAGGAATGACACAGTGGGGACATGGAATTCGCATTTTTCTGCCTTAACATATAGCTGGTTTTCCAGGAGTCGTTGCAACACTTGGCGCACGTGATTCTGGTGCTCCTGTATTGACTTGGAGAAGATCAGGATGTCATCCAAGTAGACAAACAAACTGATGGAGCATGTCTCTGAGCACATCATTGACCAAGGCCTGGAAAACAGCTGGGGCGTTAGTCAGGCCAAAAGGCATCACCAGATATTCGTAGTGGCCACTGTGTGTGTTGAAGGCTGTCTTCCACTCGTCCCCCTCCCGAACTCTGACCAGATGGTACGCGTTCCTTAGGTCCAATTTAGTGAACACAGTGGCACCTTGCAATTGTTCAAATGCAGAAGAAAGAAGAGGAAGGGGATACCTGTTCTTGACAGTTATGTTGTTCAGTCCACGGAAATCAATGCAGGGGCGAAGGGTCTTGTCCTTTTTCTCGACAAAGAAGAAGCCCGCCCCCACTGGAGAAGACGAAGGTCGGATGATACCTGTAGCCAGCGAGCTCTGTATGTAGTTATCCATGGCCTCCTTTTCAGGAGCAGAGGGGGAATAAAGCCGCCCCTTGGGAAGGGGGGCCCCAGGGAGAAGCTCGATGGCACAGTCATAGGGCCGATGAGGGGGGAGCGATGTTGCCCGAGCCCGGCTAAAAACTGCCCTAAGGTCATGGTAGATGGGGGGTATGCTGGAGAGGTCCACAGAGGGGTCCGGGGGCTCTGAATGCTCCTCAGGGACCAAGGAAGAAGCAGAGGTTAAGCAGGTAGCCAGACAGAAATCGCTCCAATTCTGGATCTTTCCCGTGACCCAGTCAATCTGTGGGTTATGCCGTCTAAGCCAGGGGTGACCCAAAATGAGAGGAAACTGTGGTGAATCAAACAGATGAAGGGAGATGTATTCGGTGTGGTTACCTGACACTCGGAGTCCCACAGGCTTGGTGCGATGGGTGACACGACACAACCGTCTTCCATCTAGAGCGTTGGCCACGAGGGGGTGAAGCAGTTCTTCTGTCTCTTCTGTTTAGCTGCTTAGCTAAACCGCCGTCGATAAAATTGGCATCAGCGCCAGAGTCAATGAACGCAGTGAGATCCATATATATATATATATATATATATATATATATATATATATATATATATATATATATATATATAGTTTGCATGTTCTCCCCGTGCTTGCGTGGGTTTCCTCCGGGTACTCCGGCTTCCTCCCACAGTCCAAAAACATGCGGTCTAGGTTAATTGATCTTTCTAAATTCTCCCTAGGTGTGAATGTGAGTGTGATTGGTTGTTTGTCTTCCATGTGGCCCTGGATAGACTGGCGACCTGTCCAGGGTGTACCCCTGCCTTTCGCCTGATATGCGTCGGGATAGGCTCCGACAGACCCCCGTGACCCGGAAACGGATAAAGCGGGTATAGATAATGGATGGATATATATATATATATATATATATATAGATATATATATATAGATATATATATATATATATCAGACACAGTAACCTTTGAAATGTTCAGACCCTCAGACATCAGAACGTCATGAGTGTTTCCTCTATTGTACGTGGCCTCTGTTACATGCTGAGTCAGCCCAAAGTTACCAGAGTGTAACTCAGGTCTTTAGTCCTTTGTCCTGAGGGTTGTCCACATGGATGCTAAAATCCCAACAATAGTTACACAGTCAACATCAACACCGATCACAGACAGCAGTTCACTGAGGTCATCAGAAAAGTCTGCACAGTATCTGGGAGCCTGTAAACATTAAGAAACATATTGAAAAGACTAAAAACTTCCAGGAGATAACTGGTTACATTGAAATGAGTCATTAAATAAGACTGCGACCCCTCTCCTCTGTTTAAGAGGTATCTTTTGCCCCCTCCTGTTTAGGACCAGTCTGTGGAGCACGAGGTGTGTTTACTTTATTTAAAGATCTTATAGAGAGCATCTGTCTGTGTCTTGACGAGGCCACATTTCTCCTTCTGTCACCTAAAAGTACAGACATTTTAAAACTTCTAATAAATAGGGTCCCAGCTTGGAAAAGTCACGACTGCCATCATCGTCGCAGCCCAGACCCTCCACACATCACACATCAGATCATGGAGACAGAACATGAGGGTGGTGTGGAGGGACTAAAGGGGGTGGAGTTGGGCGTTGTGACTCTGCTCTGTTGGGGGCGCGGCTTGGTGGCTTACCTTTGGCCTCTCTGGTCGGGGATTTATGGGGAACAAAATGAGATTTAGCTGGGGGGTACATCTGACCCCAGCGTTGACCCGCTTCATCATCTGCCCAGTAAATTTCAGGTGTGGGAAGGAGGGTCATGACTTATCAAGGGTTGGGGGGGCTGGAAAAGTCCTGTTTCCTGCTCATTGGTGCTGTTTAGAGGGTTGGGGGCAAGTAAGGACCCCTTTTCTTGTCTCTGATGTCTCTCGTTTTTGAAGCTCTCCCCAGTTGGGGCTAATATGCAATTTTGAAACTGCAGGTGCAGGTATAACAATAACAATAATGATTCTTCATCTTCTTCTTTGTCTTTTTCTTCATGTTGTTATTATTACTATTATAATTATTATTGGTGGGTGAAACTATAAAAGAGACAGACAAAACAACTCTCATTTTCAGTGCTTTAAGTGATATTTAAATGTAATATCTACAAAGAGTTAGAAAGGTTAAACACAGAAAAGTTATGCAGACAAATACAGTGTACAATCACATCTTTGCTTTACATAATAAAAACATCAAACGTAAATAGGGAAAAAAATAACTAAACTAAATAAATTAACATTGTTTAAATCGAAATCCAGAATAGTTTAAATAATTCAGTCAAAGTCAGCTGTAAACAAATTAGTTTTTAACCTTGAATTAAAGCAACTGAGGGCTTCAGCATTCCTGCAGTTTTCTGGAAGTTTGTTCCAGATCTGTGGAGCATAAAAGCTGAATGCTGCTTCTCCGTGTTTGGTTCTGATTCTGGGGACACCGAGCAGACCTGAACCAGAAGACCTGGATCAGAAGACCTGGACCAGAAGACCTGGACCAGAAGACCTGAGAGGTCTGGATGGTTGACATGGCAACAACAAGTCTCTGATGTATTTTGGTCCTGAACCATTCGGTATTTATAAAATAACAGAAGTATTTTAAAGTCTTTTCTCCGAGGTACAGGGAGCCAGTGTGAGGACCTCAGAACCGAAGCGATGTGGTCCACTTTTTTAGTTTTAGTGAGAACTCTGGCGGCAGCGTTCTGGATTAACTGTGGCTGTCTGGTTGATGTTTTAGGCCGACCTGTGAAGACACTGTTACGGCACAGCCTGACATTGTCGCTGATGTTCTTCAGGTGACAGAAGGCCAACTTTGTCATTGTTTAAATGTAAATGTCTTAAACGCTCTTCATTTGGTCCAAAACAAGGTGAAGTATTTAAAAAAGAAAGAAATATCATTCATGTCTAAAAAGGTATTAGATGTGGCCAAGTAAAAAAAACAAAACATTATTCCCATAAAATTAGTTTTGTTGAGACAGTTATAAAAAAACATATTTGTAAAATAGTGCTAAGATTAATTAATAGTTGTAAACTAAATCAGGCAAATTGTTCTCTCGAGCCACAAGTGGATCCGTCTGTAAGCGCATTGGTCCAAGCCAAGTCTGATATGCTTTAGCAGAGGCCTGACTAATATTTAGTACATATCTTCATGGTGCACAAGCCATTTTATACAGGTCAAACCTAAAGCAAGAATTTTATTTGTCAACATAATACCTTTATTCAACTATGACCAAGTACTGTATCTGCAGTACTAACAGAAGTTGTGTAGAAGCAACAGAGGTGGCACTTCCACAGAGAACCATTCACGGCTGCCTTCATAGGCAAGTCAGTCCTTTACAAGTCTTATCTTAAACTGCACAACAACAGCAGAAATAAACACACTGCACTATGTATAAAAAGGTTGGACTCTGGAATTGATATTCACATGCACATAGAGTGGATTTTTATATATTCCATTTAATTAGAGAAAGGAACACGGTTCCTGGGTCAGATCCATCACTTATAAGTTAACTGCGCCTCCAGAAATCCAAGATGACGAAGGCCAAACGCCTCAAAAGAGAAGTCGACAAAGCAAAGATCAGTCTTACGGTGGTTACTTCCTTCTATTGTTTAACGATGTGAACCCCACGTCCAACGGCCGTCCTCTCTCAACATTACAGATACTCTCTGTCCACACCGTGTCTTGAGTCTATTTTATGGTAACACGTTAGCACCACAAATGTTCTTTCTGTTTCCTAAATGTGCCTCAAGGTTCTTGTTTGTCATTGATAGTCCTGTGTTGATCTTTGCAGATGATGTGATTTAGGTCCACAGCAAAGCGGGTCAGCTTCCCTCGAAGTAACCGTTTGTACACTTTCAGCACACCATGAAGGCTGGTTTTGCTGTCACAGATTTGCCCCAGAGGATAAGAAGATGGTTGGTCATCATTCTGTAAAAAAAAAAAAAAAACGTCATGTAAACACACGCTGGACAGCGAAGTTAACAAAGGCGTGCTTTTTTCTGTTTTTTTATAGAAAGCACGATCAGCATCGCCAGTCCTGAAACTCCTGGTCCTGAAACCACCAGTCCTGAAGCTACCAGTCCTGAAACTCCCAGTCCTGAAACTTCCAGTCCTAAAACTACCATTCCTGAAACTCCCAGTCCTGAAACTCCCAGTACTGAAACACCCAGTCCTAAAACTATCAGTCCTGAAACTCCCAGTCCTAAAACTACCGGTCCTAAAACTCCCAGTCCTGAAACTATCAGTCCTGAAACTCCCATTTCTTAAACTCCCAGTCCTGAAACTCCCAGTCCTAAAACTACCGGTCCTGAAACTACCAGTCCTGAAACTATCAGTCCTGAAACTCCCATTTCTTAAACTACCAGTCCTGAAACTCCCAGTCCTGAAACTCCAGGTCCTAAAACTACCAGTCCTGAAACTCCCAGTCCTAAAACTACTAGTCCTGAAACCACCAGTCCTGAAACACCCAGTCCTAAAACTACCAGTCCTGAAACTCCCAGTCCTAAAACTCCCGGTCCTAAAACTAACAGTCCTGAAACTACCAGTCCTAAAACTACCAGTCATGAAACCACCAGTCCTAAAACTCCCAGTCCTGAAACCACCAGTCCTGAAACTCCAGGTCCTGAAACTACCAGTCCTGAAACTACCAGCCCTAAAACTCCCAATCTTGAAACTACCAGTCCTAAAACTACCAGTCCTGAAACCACCAGTCCTGAAACTCCCAGTCCTGAAACACCCAGTCCTGAAACACCCAGTCCTAAAACTACCAGTCCTGAAACTCCCAGTCCTGAAACTACAAGTCTGAAAACTCCCTGTCCTGAAACTCCCAGTCCTGAAACACCCAGTCCTAAAACTACCGGTCTCGAAACTCCCAGTCCTGAAACTCCCAGCTCCTGAAATTACCAGTCCTGAAACTCCCAGTTCTTAAACACCCAGTCCTGAAACTCCCAGTCCTTAAACACCCAGTCCTAAAACTACCAGTCCTGAAACTACCAGTCCTGAAACTCCCAGTCCTGAAGCTCCCAGTCCTGAAACTACCAGTCCTGACACTCCAGGTCCTGAAACTCACAGTCCTGAAACTCCTAGTCCTTAAACTCCCAGTCCTAAAACTCTCAGTCCTGAAACTCCCAGTCCTGAAACTCCCAGTCCTGAAACTCCCAGTCCTGAAACCATCAATCCTGAAACTCCCAGTCCTGAAACTCCAGGTCCTGAAACTCCCAGTTCTGAAACCACCAGTCCTGAAACTACCAGTCCTGAAACACCCAGTCCTAAAACTACCGGTCCTGAAACTCCCAGTCCTTTAACTACCAGTCCTGAAACTCTCAGTCTTGAAACTCTCAGTCCTGAAACTCCCAGTCCTGAAACTACCAGTCCTGAAACTCCCAGTCCTGAAACTCCCAGTCCTGAAACTACCAGTCCTGAAACTCGCAGTCCTGAAACTCCCAGTCCTAAAACTCCCAGTCCTGAAACTACCAGTCCTAAAACTCCCAGTCCTGAAACCACCAGTCCTGAAACACCCAGTCCTAAAACTACCAGTCCTGAAACTCCCAGTCCTGAAACTCCAGGACCTAAAACTACCAGTCCTGAAACTCCCAGTCCTAAAACTACCGGTCTTGAAACTCCCAGTCCTAAAACTCCAGCTCCTGAAATTACCAGTCCTGAAACTCCCAGACCTGAACCTCCCAGTCCTGAAACTCCCAGTCCTTAACCACCCAGTCCTAAAACTACCGGTCCTGAAACTACCAGTCCTGAAACAACCAGTCCTGAAACTCCAGGTCCTGAAACCACCAGTCCTGAAAAACCCAGTACTAAAACTCCCAGTCCTGAAACTACCAGTCCTAAAACTCCCAGTCCTGAAACTACCAGTCCTAAAACTCCCAGTCCTGAAACCACCAGTCCTGAAACACCCAGTCCTAAAACTACCAGTCCTGAAACTCCCAGTCCTGAAACTCCAGGACCTAAAACTACCAGTCCTGAAACTCCCAGTCCTAAAACTACCGGTCCTAAAGCTACCAATACTGAAACTCTCAGTCTTGAAACTCCCAGTCCTAAAACTCCCAGTCCTAAAACTCCCAGTCCTAAAACTACCAGTCCTGAAACTCCCAGTCCTTAAACTCCCAGTCCTGAAACTCCCAGTCCTAAAACTCTCAGTCCTGAAACTCCCAGTCCTTAAACTCCCAGTCCTGAACTCCCAGTCCTGAAACCACCAATCCTGAAACTCCCAGTCCTGAAACTCCAGGTCCTGAAACTACCAGTCCTGAAACTCCCAGTGCTGAAACTACCAGTCCTGAAACTCCCAGTCCTGACACCACCAGTCCTGAAACTCGCAGTCCTGAAATTCCCAGTCCTGAAACTCCCAGTCCTAAAACTACCAGTCTTAAAACTACCAGTCCTGAAACTCCCAGTCCTGAAACTCCCAGTACTGAAACCACCAGTCCTAAAACTACCGGTCCTAAAACTCCCAGTCCTGAAACTCCCGGTCCTAAAACTACCGGTCCTAAAACTCCCAGTCTTGAAACTCTCAGTCTTGAAACTCCCAGTCCTGAAGCTACCAGTCCTGAAACTCCCAGTCCTGAAACTATTAGTCCTGAAATTCCAGGTCCTGAAACTCCCAGTCTTGAAACTCCCAGTCCTGAAACTCCCAGTCTTGAAACCACCAGTCCTGAAACTCCCAGTCCTAAAACTACCGGTCCTAAAACTACCAGTCCTGAAACTCTCAGTCTTGAAACTCCTAGTCCTGAAACTCCCAGTCCTGAAACTACCAGTCCTAAAACTCCCAGTCCTGAAACTCCCAGTCCTAAAACTCCCAGTGTTAAAACTCCCAGTCCTGAATCTCTCAGTCTTGAAACTTCCAGTCCTGAAACTCACAGTCCTGAAACTCCCAGTCCTGAAACTACTAGTCCTGAAATTCCAGGTCCTGAAACTCCCAGTCTTGAAACTCCCAGTCCTGAAACTCCCAGTCTTGAAACCACCAGTCCTGAAACACCCAGTCCTAAAACTACCAGTCCTGAAACTCCCAGTCCTGAAACTCCAGGACCTAATACTACCAGTCCTGAAACTCCCAGTCCTAAAACTACCGGTCTTGAAACTCCCAGTCCTAAAACTCCAGCTCCTGAAAATACCAGTCCTATAACTCCCAGACCTGAAACTCCCAGTCCTGAAACTCCCAGTCCTGAAACTCCCAGTCCTAAAACTCTCAGTCCTGAAACTCCCAGTCCTGAAACAACCAGTCCTGAAACTCCAGGTCCTGAAACCACCAGTTCTGAAAAACCCAGTACTAAAACTCCCAGTCCTGAAACTACCAGTCCTAAAACTCCCAGTCCTGAAACTACCAGTCCTAAAACTCCCAGTCCTGAAACCACCAGTCCTGAAACACCCAGTCCTAAAACTACCAGTCCTGAAACTCCCAGTCCTGAAACTCCAGGACCTAAAACTACCAGTCCTGAAACTCCCAGTCCTAAAACTACCGGTCTTGAAACTCCCAGTCCTGAAACTCCAGCTCCTGAAATTACCAGTCCTGAAACTCCCAGACCTGAAACTCCCAGTCCTGAAACTCCCAGTCCTTAAACACCCAGTCCTGAAACTACCGGTCCTGAAACTACCAGTCCTGAAACAACCAGTCCTGAAACTCCAGGTCCTGAAACCACCAGTCCTGAAAAACCCAGTACTAAAACTCCCAGTCCTGAAACTACCAGTCCTAAAACTCCCAGTCCTGAAACTCCCAGTCCTGAAACCACCAGTCGTGAAACACCCAGTCCTAAAACTACCAGTCCTGAAACTCCCAGTCCTGAAACTCCAGGACCTAAAACTACCAGTCCTGAAACTCCCAGTCCTAAAACTACCGGTCTTGAAACTCCCAGTCCTAAAACTCCAGCTCCTGAAATTACCAGTGCTGAAACTCCCAAACCTGAAACTCCCAGTCCTGAAACTCCCAGTCCTTAAACACCCAGTCCTAAAACTACCGGTCCTGAAACTACCAGTCCTGAAACAACCAGTCCTGAAACTCCAGGTCCTGAAACCACCAGTCCTGAAAAACCCAGTACTAAAACTACCAGTCCTGAAACTCCCAGTCCTAAAACTACCGGTCCTAAAACTACCACTCCTGAAACTCTCAGTCTTGGAACTCCCAGTCCTGAAACACCCAGTCCTAAAACTCCCAGTCCTGAAACTCCCAGTCCTGAAACTCCCAGTCCTGAAACTCCCAGTCCTGAAGCTCCCAGTCCTGAAACTACCAGTCCTAAAACTACCAGTCCTGAAAATCACACAGTCCTGAAACCACCAGTCCTGAAACACCCAGTCCTAAAACTACCAGTCCTAAAACTCCCAGTCCTAAAACTACCGGTCCTAAAGCTACCAATACTGAAACTCTCAGTCTTGAAACTCCCAGTCCTAAAACTATCGGTCCTAAAACTCCCAGTCCTAAAACTACCAGTCCTGAAACTCCAGGTCCTGAAACTACCAGTCCTGAAACTCCCAGTCCTCAAACTCCCAGTCCTGAAACTCCCAGTCCTAAAACTCTCAGTCCTGAAACTCCCAGTCCTTAAACTCCCAGTCCTGAACTCCCAGTCCTGAAACCACCAATCCTGAAACTCCCAGTCCTGAAACTCCAGGTCCTGAAACTACCAGTCCTGAAACTCCCAGTGCTGAAACTACCAGTCCTGAAACTCCCAGTCCTGACACCACCAGTCCTGAAACTCGCAGTCCTGAAATTCCCAGTCCTGAAACTCCCAGTCCTAAAACTACCAGTCTTAAAACTACCAGTCCTGAAACTCCCAGTCCTGAAACTCCCAGTCTTGAAACTCCCAGTCCTGAAACTCCCAGTCTTGAAACCACCAGTCCTGAAACTCCCAGTCCTAAAACTACCGGTCCTAAAACTACCAGTCCTGAAACTCTCAGTCTTGAAACTCCTAGTCCTGAAACTCCCAGTCCTGAAACTCCCAGTCCTAAAACTCCCAGTGTTAAAACTCCCAGTCCTGAATCTCTCAGTCTTGAAACTTCCAGTCCTGAAACTCACAGTCCTGAAACTCCCAGTCCTGAAACTACTAGTCCTGAAATTCCAGGTCCTGAAACTCCCAGTCTTGAAACTCCCAGTCCTGAAACTCACAGTCCTGAAACTCCCAGTCCTGAAACTACTAGTCCTGAAATTCCAGGTCCTGAAACTCCCAGTCTTGAAACTCCCAGTCCTGAAACTCCCAGTCTTGAAACCACCAGTCCTGAAACTCCCAGTCCTAAAACTACCGGTCCTAAAACTACCAGTCCTGAAACTCTCAGTCTTGAAACTCCTAGTCCTGAAACTCCCAGTCCTGAAACTACCAGTCCTTAAACTCCCAGTCCTGAAACTCCCAGTCCTAAAACTCCCAGTGTTAAAACTACCGGTCCTAAAACTCCCAGTCCTAAAACTACCAGTCCTGAAACTCCCAGTCCTGAAGCTCCCAGTACTGAAAATACCAGTCCTGAAACTCCAGGTCCTGAAACTACCAGTCCTGAAACTCCCAGTCCTTAAACTCCCAGTCCAGAAACTCCCAGTCCTAAAACTCTCAGTCCTGAACCTCCCAGTCTTTAAACTCCCAGTCTGAAACTCCCAGTCCTGAAACCACCAATCCTGAAACTCCCAGTCCTGAAACACCAGGTCCTGAAACTCCCAGTTCTGAAACACACAGTCCTGAAACTCCCAGTCCTGAAACGCTCAGTCCTAAAACTACCGGTCCTGAAACTCCCAGTCCTGAAACTACCGGTCCTATAACCAGCAGTCCTGAAACTCTCAGTCTTGAAACTCTCAGTCCTGAAACTCCCAGTCCTGAAACTACCAGTCCTGAAACTCCCAGTCCTGAAACTCCCAGTCCTGACACCACCAGTCCTGAAACTTGCAGTCCTGAAACTCCCAGTCCTGAAACTCCCAGTCCTAAAACTACCAGTCCCTAAACTCCCAGTCGTGAAACTCCCAGTCCTGAAACTCCAGGACCTAAAACTACCAGTCCTGAAACTCTCAGTCTTGAAACTCCCAGTCCTGAAACTACCAGTCCTGAAACTACCAGTCCTAAAACTACCAGTCCTGAAACTCCCAGTCCTGAAACTCCAGGTCCTGAAACTACCAGTCCTGAAACTCCCAGTCTTTAAACTCCCAGTCCTGAAACTCCCAGTCCTAAAACTCTCAGTCCTGAAACTCCCAGTCCTGAAACTACCAGTCCGGAAATTCTCAGTCCTGAAACTCCCAGCCCTGAAACTACCAGTCCGGAAACTCCCAGTCCTGAAACCACCAGTCCTGAACCTCCCAGTCCTGAAACCACCAGTCCTGAAACACCCAGTCCTAAATCTACCAGTCCTGAAACTCCCGGTCCTAAAACTACCAGTCCTAAAACTCCTAGTCCTGAATCTCTCAGTCTTGAAACTTCCAGTCCTGAAACTCACAGTCCTGAAACTCCCACTCCTGAAACTCCCAGTCCTGAAACTCCAGGTCCTGAAACTACCAGTCCTGAAACTCCAGGTCCTGAAACTACCAGTCCTAAAACTCCCAGTCCTGAAACCACCAGTCCTGAAACTCCCAGTCCTGAATCTCCCAGTCCTGAAACCACCTGTCCTGAAACTCCCAGCTTTCCTCAGTTCCCCACATCATGGGGACCCTTCACTGTTCCCAGTTCATTGTGTAGTATTGATTAGTTCACACGTCTTGTGATCATCAGGCTACGATGACTGTTTTTTTTTTTTTTATAAATCCTATTTTAGTTACTCTGCACTTGTGTGTGCCTGCTACTTGAAGATCCTGACATTTATCTTCAGATTTGTCCCCTGTCTTTTAATTGTCCAATTCAATTCAATAATACTGTATTAATCCCTAAAGGAAAATTAATTGTAGTGTTTTATGAGTACGGCATTCGGTTCATTACCAATAAAGTGTCCTGTGTCTAACAATTGTCCACACATGAACATATTTGTTGCTACCCTTTATTAAAGAAAGATAAAACCTACAGTAGTCACTGAAATAATTTGAACCTTACAAAAAGTAACAATAAATAATAATTTACTGAACACTGAATAATAAAATAAAGCACTGCTTTTAAATTGTGGTGCAACAGAATCATTCAAAAAAAAAAAAAGAAACTAGACAGGACAAAAGAATGATGAGACCCTCATCTTAATATTTAGTAACACAACCTTTCAAAGCAATCATCACACAATTTTAGGTACTCTCACTGACACTTCTGCAGGTGTAAAAGAATGTTTGGACCCACTTTTAATGATCAAACAGCTTCAGCTGTCTCAGGTGAAGCCTTTCTTCTCTGGACTGCATGTTTCAGCTTCAGAAAACAACCATGTTTCATAGTTCCGCCAGTGTCTTTTGCTTGTTTTGTTTTGAATACTTCATTTTTCCATCTGTGAACATAGCTGATGTGATACAAAAAGCTTAAGTCTTGTCTCCTCTGTCCAAAGGACATTCTCCCAGAAGCTTGTAACGCTATAACAGGACACACCTTTCTGTCTGACATGCTACTATGTTCAAACTATTTTCAATCTTTTGTAGGGGTAGCAATACATTTGTGTGTTGGTTCATTTGGACAGTACTAAATCATAAATGATCTAATTACACATGCAATGTTTCTCCAAACCTTTTGTATAATTAAATATAATTTGATTTGATATTACATGACCTAAAGTATGCACTAGAGAGCATGTATGTTGTAAAAGAGCTTAAGCTCACCCTCCTCTAGTGGCAATGACTGCTTCAGCAGTGGTACAAGTTTTGTAAGGTCACGCGGAGACATTTAATCATTTTTTCAATAGAAATTGAACCAGCCCTTTCAGAGATGAGGACAGGGGAAGCAGTTCTTTACTTGCCCTCCTAAACACACAAGACTAGAAGATTAGGTTATTGTGTTTGACAACTCAAGCGTTTCATGTCACTGTTGTGCTCTCGATGCCCCAGTTAACTTTTATAGCTGTGTGAACTGGCAAATTATTGTCCTTAAATATCAGCAACAACTGGTCACTAAAACTGACAAATGTTTAACAGAAGTAACTTTATGATTTAATTTGATTACAGGTTCTAGAGAATTTCACAATTTCACAAGCTCACTGTAAATGATCCAAGTGTTTGGTCTTTTTAAAACTGTTTTGACATGAACATTATTATTGAACACGCTAACTGAAGCCTATAGAGTCTTGTTTGTAATTGCTCTGAGTTGTGCACAGTCTGACCTCACGGTGAACTGGGACTTTCACACCGGGGAAGATGGGCTGCATCTTTAATGTCTTCCATTTGAGATTTATCTTTCAGAAGAATAACGAACCCTAATTTGCTTGGAAATTGCTTAATAACCCAGCTCAGACGGATGGGTTGCAGTGCAGCAGTTGCTTCTCTAAGATCATGGCTGATATTTTTCTTCATTGGCATTGTCTCAATAAGCAGACCTGCAAAATCCCAACCATGTTCGTTTTTATAGAAGCATCTGAACTTGCATATGATTAGTTAACTACGTACTTTGGACTGGCAGCACCTGGTTGTTACTTACCTTTATGATTTCTATGTAAGTAGTAAGAATGTGTTTAGTTGTAACACCGCTTCAGCATTCTGGCTTAACTTAGCAACTCTAGTGCATACCATATGTTGCTGTTTATCTGAAGCTGTATTTGTCTAATTTTAAGACCTGCTAAGGACCAAATTATTTTTTCCCTTCTGATATATAAAATTAAAAGAGGATGTAATTTGCATTTAAAAAGACTGTTGTACCATTGTGTCCTTCTTAGTTTTGATAAAAACCTTAGCAGAAATGTAAGGTTCAAAAATTGTATATTTAAAATAACATTTGTTTTGTCCAATCTCTTTAACAGAGATACAGATTTAGGGATTTTGAACTTTAGCTTCACTATCATGGTGTGTATAGTCTATGACAATCTTATTTGAAGAACACTCAATTAACTTTCAGTGGCTCAATGTTTTGCTCAATGTGTACACATGTTTTCGAGATGTACCTGTATATGAACTTCGCTGACAATATTCACATAATTTGTGATGCTGTGCTGCAGTTCGTCCAAGAATGAGGTTTGACACTGCAAGGATGACTGATTCCTAATATGCTGCACACCATCTTCAAACACCTGGAAGGCTTCCAACACCTCTGCGTGCTTCTGCTGGAACTTGATAAACACACATACACACAAAATGTAATTCTTTTTGTTACCCTCATGCTGCCAGATTGTTCTCTAGATAACCAGTGTACCCTGTTCACTGTGCTAGATCGGAAAGTTAGATCTGGTGTGCTAAATTACTCAAAATACTAAGTATGGCTTTGCTCACTAACCATACTTAAAAAAGGACAACAGAGTCAACCAAAATTTGATTTAAATGATAAGATGAAGATAAAACTCAGTTAAGTAAATATTATTTTTTGCAGAGAAAGTGTGTTGCAATATCAAATTCTTCAGAAAACAAAATGAAAATGCCGTAATCAGCACATCTCTCCAACTGCCTGCATACCTTCCAAGCCTCTATTAAGTCTATTTTTGGCAACAACTTCCAAAACACTGCTGTCTGCCTGCAAACATTGCAAAGACGCATTCTAAGTGAGAAGAAAAGTTGTTTTAAGAAAAGTAAAATAACTATTGCACTAGTTTTAAGAATAATAGTCGAGAAATGTCTTTTTTTATCCCATGGACAAAGATATTTTTGCTTAAAATAAGGGAATTCTGACTAGATTTATGGAAAAATATGCTTACTTCCAGAGGGGCCTTTTTTTGGAGTGTTTTCACATTTTTTGGTTTGTTTGTTTTTTACTGTGTTTTCATTCTTTCTTGCAGCTGCACGTGAAGACAACTGAAATAAAAAAATAAATCAGGAATACTAGTTTACTTAAAACAGGAAAACAGTATTGTTAGACATGAGAAAAAAGTTATGGCATTTTTCTAACATGTATGTAAGCTTCTGGTTGCCCTTGTAATTAGAACATTTTGGTTGGGCCCTGGTTTAACATTTCAATGGCAATGCTTTGACTTTGTTTTCTGTAAAAGTGCATGTGAAATTCTACTTCCAGCAGTGAGCAATTAGATCGATGCGGTTTTCTGAGCTGTAAATGTTGGCAGCAAGGCAGACTTCAGACTTTCCATAGATTTATGGAACCCTGATACACTTTAATGTGTTTATTGTGCATGTATTGCATGTATTCTTTTGAAGTGCTGACAAAATGTGCACGTTTTTCCTAAACAAAGCTCTACACCACTTGCAATCCTAAAACTAAAAGTCTAAATCTGTTTCCATTTATGTAGTCAATTTTACCTTTTTAACGGATTATTATCTGTTCTACTGACTGAAGCCTGACTTTGTATTTAAATAACGATAACCTTTTAAAATGAGAAGGTAAATTCCCTCTAACTGCTGTTCGTCAACCTAGAAGCTAAAGTTATGTGAAAGTTCTGTTCATTCATTCAGTTCTGGATTCAACACCATCATCCCATCCATCGTCCTCAATGAGAGGCAACAGCAGTGCGGGTCCGTTACAGCTCAAGCACCATCACAGTGAGCACAGGGTGCCTCCAGAGATATGTGCTTCTTCATGACCCCTGACTGACATCACCCACAACTGCACACCAGCTGACACAATCAAACATATTAAGGATATAAACAATATGCGGTGGGTCTCATGAAGATAAGAAAACTAATAGGAGGGTGTTCAGCCATCTGGTTGTGGCTTCCTATTGATGGTGCTGCTGTATAGTGAGTAATCAGCACAAAATATCTGGGGACCACATCTGCCGAGACCTGTCCTGAATAACTGATACTGCATCAGAGGACCAGTGAGGCCAAGAAAACCATAACTTCCTCTGCAAACTGAACCGAGTAAGAGCCTCCCCACCCATCACGAAGACCCTCCAAAGAGGCACCACTGAGAGCATCCTAACTACTATGTAGAATGGGAAGTTTAATGAAAACAATCAAAAAAACCCAGTGATGTACAACACAACTGGAAAGATCACTGGTGCCTCCCTCCGCTCCATCAAGGACATTTACGACACACCACAGGCAAAGCAAGGAGCTTTGTGAGTGACTCCACCAACTGTCCCCTGCCTTCTGGGAGAAGGTACAAACGCCTCCATGCCTACTCCACTAGAATAATCATCCGTTTCTACCACCAGCCTGTCAGGAGGCCAACATCTTTCCTCTCTATTCAACATCCTCCCTCTGCTCCCCAAATCTCTGGACTTTAACCTCTGGACAGCTTTTCTACTATTTTGCGCTTCCAAGTTTTCTGCTGCTCTTCCCTGCCACATTGCACAATGGAAACAGGGAACACACGTATATACAATATATATGTGTCTATTTTTAGTTACTTGTCATATTAGTTTTTATTTATCCATTAATTTGTATCTTTTACAAAGTGTATTTTTAATTTTTTTTCTGCATCATAAGACAAAAATAAACTATTCTTCTGTATATCTGACATATTTGGCAAATTTGACAATAAATACGACTTATTGATTCATTAATAAGGGGGTCAAAGGAAGAGAAATTTAAAAAAAATCTATTTTAATCTAGAATCAGATATATTATTGACAAACAGTTTAAATGAAATTCTTTGGGACGTCATACTCACAGTTTTATTGGCCCATTCTTCTGTGTTTATCTCCACACATGGCAGCTGCACGGGCGAGTGTAACACATCTAAGCGGCAGTCAGTCTGAGTAGATCGACACCAAAATATTGTCACACGCATGGACACATTGAAATGTATATTTTTAAATCAACAAAAAGTAATATTCAAACTCACTCATTCATTTCATTTAAATATTCTGTAATGACGGGAATGGGTTTTGGAAAAACTCTTTAAATTGTAAAAAAGTCATAGATAGATGGATAATTCTTTCTTACCTTGTCCATTTCATGAATCATTTCCTCGATCCTTAGTCTATCTTTTTTATTGCACCAAAAGTCAATAGGTCTTGCGTTGACTTCAGGCAGGTAGGTCGAAAGTGCTTCAATCAACAGCAGCAGCAGCAGTCCTACAGGAACACATAGTGGGGATGACTTACAGCTGTCCATCTAGCTCCTTTACATAGATGCAGACAGTTTAAATTGCTTGCTGACTTCCCCCTTTCTCTTACGTTTTTAGTTGTCAGTGATGTATCCCCAGTCAATGAAAACCAGAACGTGCTCATTTTTCTTGGTAAAATTCCACCCACTAATCATGCCCCGACAAGTCATAGTCATGAGTACTAATCAACTTGTGTGGGATGTGCCAGGACTTTTTTTTATTTGCCCATTTATTTTATCACATTTGAAATGGAATTTATATTTTCTAGAAGCTAATAAAGGATCTCAGTCATTGTGTTCCTGTCAATTTGACACCATCTCTCAGTCACTTATAACAACAAAGTGTGTGATACCTCTTCAAGAATGAGGCATTGTGCCAAAGCAGTGGTCTTCTCAAACGACCAATAATTTTTACCCAAACATATAATCACTTTTTTCATTAAGGTAATGTGTTTATACACCACAATGAATATGTATAAACACTTTTATGCACCCCACTGGGTTGGTGTTAACCACAGTGACCAAATCTCCCACCCTGTAAACAAGAATTGAGACACAGACCATAAGTTTGCACATTAAACTTACTGCTATAAGCCATACCCCGGTCCTCCTGGATGCATCGTGTCTTTCAGCTGTGGGCTCTCAACCTGCATCTCTCTTCCTTTTGACTTGGGAGAAGTTTGCTGAGACAGCTCTTATGCAAAAGTCATTCTGTATCCTTCAAAAGTCTGTTGTTTGTCTGTAAACAGAGTCCTGAATCACACCAGCCAGAGTAGGCGGAAACAGAACTCCTCTGCTTTCTCTTTGAATTGCTTTACAACATGCAAATAAACTGTGGTATCAAGGGTGACTCGTGCCTACACTCACAGCTCTTAGAGAATGTAGAGTGTGTGTTTGTTTTAGCATAAAGTTAATGTTTAACCCTAAATTCTCAACGCAAATAAGAACCAGAGTGTACTAACCCAGTTTTGAGATGGTAATACAGACGCATAAGGAATTGTTTATGTCTGTCATATCTACTGGTTCATATGACGTTAGAGATCATTTTTATGACATGTATATATGTCATTATAGATAGATAGATAGATAGATAGATAGATAGATAGATAGATAGATAGATAGATAGATAGATAGATAGATAGATAGATAGATAGATAGATAGATAGATAGATAGATAGATAGATAGATAGATAGATAGATAGATAGATAGATAGATAGATAGATAGATAGATAGATAGATAGATAGATAGATAGATAGATAGATAGATAGATAGATAGATAGATAGATAGATAGATAGATAGATAGATAGATAGATAGATAGATAGATAGATAGATAGATAGATAGATAGATAGATAGATAGATAGATAGATAGATAGATAGATAGATAGATAGATAGATAGATAGATAGATAGATAGATAGACCACCTTCTTGGAGTGGGCTTAAGGGATACAAGCTATAATTTTCTCATCAGTAGTGCATATAAATTTCTTTCACCACATATTTCAAACAGCTATTTTGACAATACCTTTGAAAACGGTGTCATGGAGACTTCACATCTGAGGGGGGGCAACATGTTGCTAAAGCTCTACAAAGGTGCTCTGAATACCAACTGGAATGAGTGAAACTGTGTGTCTGAGTTTCTGTCCTGCTTCCTCTCTCCATCATGACCATTCTATCTAATTGGCTCATTTAATGTGCATGGCTTTAATGAGCTCTTTATTCACTCTGGTGTACATGTGCATAAGAGTTATTTGCAGAGCATTATCTTGCAGTTCTTCATCTCTGCAGGAATAGCTTTAACTATGTCAACCCCAAACAATAAGCCCCTTTCAAAAGCCTTTCTTTCTGTGTTTTTTCATCTTTTCAGATCTCTTTTATCTGTATTTCTACCTATTTCATCCACTGTGGTCAACTGGAGAATAGGCAGCGATCACAACTGAAGGATTTCTTTATATCAGTTGATCTGACAGTGCTTCAATTCAGCTTGTGAAGAGCTTTTTTGTCACAGTAGGATATCTTTTGCCATTTTTTTGTGATTTTACAGGCATCTTTGCAAAATGTTGTCACTCCAGTGTATCTTCATGAAAAAAAGGTTGTAAATAATGCTTCTACAGTGACTCAGGCCTGTCTTACTAAAGATGTAGCTGGATTTATGCAGCGAGGTTTTAACTCCATGGCAGGAGTAAAGGAAAATGTGGACTGTCAACATCCTGGTCATCTGCCACGTCTTGTCTCCCTAAACACCGACCCTGAGGTCTGAAGATATTATCTGTTAGACAGACAGATGACATATGTTAAAGACAGATCACATAGTCCACACAAGTCCATCAGGGGTCCACCACATGACCCAGGTGTGTTAGAACAACAGCTTAAACATTTAAACATGTAGGACAGTGATTAGGACAGGGTTGAAGAACCCCGGTGTACGGCCAGTGGCAACCAAGCAAAGATGTGTATCTCTCAAACTCACAACATATTTATCAAAGTCAATGATCATCCAAATGAGTGCAAGCAAAAATGTATTCATGTGTTCATGGTGTACGTTGTATAAAAAGCTTTGAAGAATACTGTCTGTATATATATATATATTTATATTTCTCTTCTCTATTTCATTTTTTTTTACTTTGTCCTTCCATGACTGCTTTATCGAGGAGGACAATAGTGAAGAAACAGTACAAAGTAGTTACATTTTTACTATTTTCTCCTTCTTTCAAGATAGAAAACTGTGTACAAAAATTAAACAGGCCATGAACTTGTTTGGTAACGCTGGCTTTTAAAAGCATTAACACTGTCTTCAAATTCCAGTATTCATTGATGTTTAGGTTGTGGGAAAGTGAGGAGACCTTCCTAAGCTTATGCCTCGCATTGACAGAGGAAAGGTTTTGCTCTAATGACTTTTCCATGACATTCATTGTTGTGTAGGTGCAGCTGCACAGTTAAGCCATGCACCAATGCAACAGAGCCTGCATAGTCTCCCAGCAAATCTTCTGAAACCAGGTCTTTAATCTGACTTTCTACAAAAATAGAATCTAACAGCAAGGCTTTCAAGTAGTTTACTGGTTCCCCATAACTTAACTTAGCCTTCATCATTTGCACTCACTACCATTTATTCCTAATTAAATTTGAATCCTTGACACAAGAACATTGCTGTTTTCATACAGACTCCTGCTTCTCATCCATGGAATATTGCTTGAAATGCTGAAGAATGACTCTGGTGACTTTTAGCTTTTGGGGTCAAATGTCGTTGATGTGATGTGTTGATGACATATATTTTAACATAGCCTTTTAGAGTTCAGTTCATCCTCATGTGCAGCAGTAAAAGCATATCAGAAGTATTTAGCAGGCTTCTGCAATGTTGTTTTAGTACTATGTATGATTTTAACACTAGTAGGAGTATGATTACCTTTCCCTCTTGTGAACTAGCTCCCGTGCTGCCAGTTCCTCAGTTATTCCAGTGGATGGTGTTATAGGCCTGCAAGAGGAAGAAAATGAAGCAGTCTTTTTTGGTCAGGAATGACGTTGAATTATTTCATGTTCTACCACAATATAAAATATTATATTTGCTGTAAAAATTATACAAAGATATTTTCCTTTGTCTGTCTGTCTATCTGTTATTTGTTCTGCACTCCTCTTATCTGGCTCACTTTAGGACTGTGTTCTGCTTTGGACCCTTCATCCATCCCACCATCTCTCCATATTTCCATCTCCATACTTACAGTCACCCACCAGGCAGAGTCCACGAGACCCAACGCCTCAAAACAAGATCTGGAAACAATGAGCTCTGACCCTTAGATGCTCCATCATGTGCACTCTGACGTTGTCATTTCAGGAGGACAGCGAAACTGAGAAATGGATGTGTGTAACAGCTTCATCTACAGGACTGGACTGGTGAGAAATCTCATGTTTTTGGTTTGATCAGGCTGATCCTAGTCCGTTTATTTCTTCCTCACAATTTTGAAAATTTTAGAAATAAAGAATCAAATCAGTACTTGGTGTGAGCCCTAAATAGCCAGTTGTCTTTCACTATCTTTGCATAATACATCTTTGAAACTGGCAGGTAGATAGTTCATGTAAACATCTTGGATGACTGCCTCAGCATCTTCTGTCTTTTCAATTATACTCAGATTAACTTCAAAAATGCCATCCATCAGTTGCAGTGTTCCTTTTATTTATTTGGGTCTATTGTCATGCAGTATTATGAAATTCAGATGATTCAGAGTATACACATCTATACATGTGTTTCTCACCTTTTCAGCCCACTGTTCCTGCATAATGATTAGAAAAAACAATATGATTGATAATGATTTGCGATGACTAACAGCTAGTAATATATGGCAGTTATTTGTTTGAGACATATATTTCAATATTATGTACTATTTCTTTAATTTCCAGGATAGAGGCATTAAATCCAATTGCAATTTTCCATCTACCTTGTGGTAAATAAACTGTTTAAATGGAGCTTTTCTTTTTGAATACTCAAAGTACTTTAAAAAAGCCACATTCACTGACGTACACTGGCGTCTCAGTCTGTAGAGATCTACACAGACATTTATCTATTGCGTCTTGGCTATGCTTTTCTGTCATACACACAGATAAATACACCAGGGGCAAAGTGTTATTACTTCAACATATGTACTGTGAGGCCAGACGTTCAGGTTGGCTGATGACTGCTCCACCTCCTGAGCACAGCTCCCCCTTACCTCTGCCAAATCACATCTATCAATATAACTCCCATCCATTTTTGGAATTACAATCAAGCTTTTCCGAACAAAAAAGAAAAGGGTGGGTCAGTTTTTTATTGTTATCCCAGTCTTAGAATAAAACATTA
Source organism: Xenentodon cancila (assembly GCA_014839995.1). NCBI lineage: Eukaryota > Metazoa > Chordata > Actinopteri > Beloniformes > Belonidae > Xenentodon > Xenentodon cancila. Next base: position 4,820,823 of record CM026201.1, read on the forward strand.
AAAGGATTTTCATTATCATATCTACAGAATATATATATTAAAAAAAACTAAAGATCCTGAGTATGTGGAGAAATCTCTGGACATGTCACAAGCTGAAAATTCACTATTGGATGGCCCCTCAGGCAGCCCTACATTAAAAATGACCATTCTGTATTTGTAGTGTGTCAATCCCTCTGAAAATGCAAAAACAAACGTATATACACAAATGATCTACAATGGGAACAGGTCATTTTAAGAGCCTGGATGCCAACCTAGCCTGCCTGCATATAAGACCATTCACACATTGAACATATTTGCTGTATTATGAGATATAAAATATTAAAAAAGATTTAAAACTGCAGTGCAGCTATAGTGTGGTACAATATTCCTAGAGCAACTGGTCTCGTCAGTCCTCAGAGCTATTTAGATCCTAATTAAAACAAAGAAAACGGTGCTGCACAGTAATACATATACCTGATCCACTTTTTGAGATGTTTAAATTCAAAATAAACTTTTAAGGAGAATTCTCTTAACTTAAACAATTGATGTTTCATGTTCTGTTACAAATGAAATGACCTTATGAGATTTGCAAATCCTTCATTCTATTTTCAATTTGCATATTGTCCCAGTTTCTTTGTAATTTCAGCAATATAGTTTAAAAGGTAATTGGCTTCATTTAATCCAATGGAGGGGAAATTCAATTTTATTAGCATCAATTACAATACCAGTTCAATTTTTTTAAATAACGTCTATTAAGGTACAAATTGTCGAGACCCTTTCCAGAGACCCAGAACATGACCCCCGAGCAATTATTTCATAAACAATGGCAGGTAAAAACTCTCCTTTAAGAGGAAAGAAACCTGGATCAGGACCTGGATCATGAGGGGGGACCCTCCTGCTGAAGACCAGCCAGGTAGAGCAGGAAAAAGGGTACAAATATATTGTCAATGGTACAAAAGACAAGATATATAAGTAGTCATTAGCTAGAATACTAAGAGTTGTATGTACATATTACTGATACATGGTTGTTGGTGATCCACAGAGACGACTGTATAAACAGGTGTAGACAGCAGACATTGAGGTGGTCAGAGGTGGGACTGCAGGTCAGGATGTCAGCAGGTATCCAACAGACATCCACACAGACAGGTGGAGGTGAACACTGGGATGGTCAGAGGGTGGGACTGCAGGTCAGCATGCAGCTCCTGAGGTTCTGGTCTGCAAACATGTACAGAAGAGAAAAAGAGGAGACAGACCAGCACAACAAACTACAAGAACAATGAAGCACAATTATACTTATGAGATACTTCTAATTAATAACTGAGGATTGAGGTGAAGAAAGGCACGGCACGTTTATTTGTATAGTACAATTCAACAACAAGGTGATTCAAAGTGCATACCGGAGACATTAGAACATCAATTAATACAAATAAAAAGCATGATTTAAATTTTAAACAAAAAAGAAAGAAAAAAGAACAATAGATAATATCAGATTAAATCAGTACTTAAAATGTGATCAAGTTTTGAAATGGTAAAAGCATCAGTGCAGATTTGAAGCTTTGTTCAAATGCAGCTGAGAACAGGTGAGTCTTCAACCTGGATTTAAATAAACTGAGTGTTTCAGCTGATCTGAGGCTTTCTGGGATGTTTGTTCCAGAAATGTCTGGTTCTGACTCTGGGAATTGATAAAAAATCGGATCCAGATGACCTGAGGGGTCTGGAAGGTTCATACTGGGTCAGAAGGTCACTGATGTATTTTGGTCCATTCAGAGCTTTATAGACCAGCATCAGAACTTTGAAGTCTGTCCTCTGATGGACAGGCAGCCAGTGTAAAGACCTCAGAGCTGGGAGCTGGACTGATGTGGTCCAGTTTCTGGTCTTAGTGAGGACTGGAGCAGCAGAGTTCTGGATGAGCTGCAGTTGTCAAACTGATGTTTTAGGTGGACCTGTAAAGATGCTGGTACAATAATCAAGCCTACAGAAGATGATTGCAGGACCAGTTTCTCCAGGTCCTGCTGAGTCCATCACTACACACAGAAAAAATGTGAGGGGCACCAGTCAGTGGATCCTGCTGGTGTCCCCCTGCAGCAGGTCTACAGCAGCAGATCCAGGATGAAGCTGTGTTGAAGACCAGGTACTCCAGTCTGGTCCTGCAGCTGCAGCTGAGACTACTGGTCCTAACACACTAAAGTTTACACCAACTATATGTTTTACTAAACAGAAACGTTTTAAGTTTGGTTTTAAAGGTGGAGGTGGTGTCAACCTCCTGAACCCAAACTGGAAGTTGGTTCCATAGTGATGGTTCCTGATAGCAGAAGACCCGTCCTCCAAATCCCCATTTGGATTGTCAAGGAACTACTCGTCAAGGAAGAGTAAACCTGCACTCTGAGAACGGAGAACTCTATTAGGAACATGTGGTTCTATCAGGTCTATGAATTATTGCATAGCTAGGCCTTTAAGGACTTCATACGCAAGTAATAGGACTTTAAATTGGCTTCTAAATTTTCCGGGGAGCCAGTGTAGTGAAGCTGACACAGGAGAGACGTGATCTCGCTGATTCCCATCAGCACTCGCACTGCTGTGTCTTAGGTCAGCTGGAGTGTTACCACTCGTTCTCTAGGGTTGGGAGCCCATTACAAGAGAGGCACCACAAATGAGAGTGAGAGCACATGATGCAAGTAACGGAAACCAAACCAGAAGGTAACGGTATTAAAATAGGAATGCTTATACAGGCATAAACACAATACAGATGATCTCGCAAATTAAAGAAAATAAAAACAACTATAACAACAAACACATTATCTGCAACACAACCATCCCGCTCAAAAATACATCAACCAATCCAACTATTGAATGTAAGAAAAAGTTGTCAACATGCTTGTGTGTGTAATGACACCTCACTGCCCGCTGATTAGGCTTGTCTCACCAATACTTTACCATACATGATAAACATTAACTACATAAAAAGACGGAGCAAAAAGACACAGCAAATCAAACATTACTGTTATACCTGTGTGGTGCACACCTACATGCTCTGATGTTACATTGATGTGCTTCTCAGGGTTGTGCTCTTCTTCCACAGTGGTTGTGATAGAAGAGCGTGTAACATGAAGCCTGATGTAACATTGGACAACTTTGGATTTGGATCCCATCATTTCCTTAAATACCCACAGAAGCACTACACACTCTCTTTTATGAATGGAGTTCGCCTCTGTGGCATTGTTACGAGGAGCTCCCCAACAGCCCAGTGGAAATGTGATCTTTGAAGACTTTTGTTTTCTGCAGCAAGTGTGTTCAAACAGTAGATTATTATTATCTCCAGTTTATGATTGTCTCTTATGAAACAGCCACCAGCTAAACCGAAGGAAAGCAAGAGTCACTGAATGGATTTGAATTAATGCATCTCTAAAATACAAACCAGTTACTGTTAAGGTCAACTGACCATCTTTTGACCCCACTCGGAAAGGAGATCCCGCCTCCTCATCACATCTGTCTGTCATGTCCCACACTATGCAAATGCTGGATGGGAAAACGTAACTCCTAACGTAAAGTTAACAGTAAACCTTTTGTCCCACATCATAACTTGTTTCTTTGGTGTAAAACTGTAGACGTTGTCCAATCCTCAGACATGTCGAAGGTGGTTGAGTTAATAACCTCGCTGGCTCAACACCTAACACTTTTGAATTGGACGAGCTTTATTTAGTTCATTTGTTTGCAACTCACAAATTTCCACAAAAAAGGATTTGGGAGAGTGGGGAGGTTGTTGAGTGTGGAGATTTGTTTGTATTCTGTTTGTGATTGTAAATATATTTAAGTTTTTAATGCTCTTTAAAAACAGAAGAAAACAACACCCCACAAACACAACCACCCCCCCCACCCTGCATCTACAGATGACTAGGCACAAAGCAACTGGAAAAACAAAAATATCACTGAGTTTTCAAAATAAATCAGCTTAAATTCATCCAGCCACTTTGCTTCTTTACCATCTCAAGTGTGAGCTCATCTGATGGTTGTAACAACTGGAGTTTGTCTTTCTGTGTCATTTATGATGGACGGATGCCCCAATGTTTCGCTGTCCCAACAATGATCAAATCCCCGGGGGTCCACCTCAACTTTTGAGAGTTTTCACAACCCTCTGACCCCGGAGCAGCTTGCCACACTGCCTACCTGTTTCAGTCCTGATGGGATACTTGCATCTTTGTGCCTTGGTGAGAGCAAACCGAGGCTGTGAAGAGACCTCCTGCCAACTTCTCAAGCATTTCATTTACAGGAGTCTTTGTGGCTTCAGTATGGAAGACATTTGCTTCCACACAGTGAAGAGAGTGATAGAAAACGTTAAGAGGCTGGAATTATCAGACTAAGACTCCGTCCTGCTGACCAGTCCTGCTCCTCAAAAGCCTCTCATTTCAGATGGAGTGACTTACTTTAAAGGTATCAAGAACAGAAAGAGCTTGTAAAACTTTCTCTTCAGTGGAAGCATAAAAAACAGCCACAGTTTTGAGTGGTCTGATCTTTTGTTGTCATTTGAAAGGCTAATTTTTCATCTTGAAGGACTTTGTCTGCCTCTTTCCATTCTCTGCTTGAATCCAGACCTGCAATTGACTCTCTCCCCAGGACACAGCTCTCCCTCGCAGCTAAACAACCCCCACTGATTTGGGCTTGGGCCAGAAAGAGTCTACTGCCATATGAAGTGTGAAAGGAAAGGGTTGGCTTTCCGCAGCGCTGCTCCTTGACTTTTCTCAATGTGGCACTTGTTGGACAATGTGTGTGTGTGTGTGTGTGTGTAAGCACAAGCACTATTCTGAGTGTTTGCTTAGTCACTCATGCATTTTGTTGTATGTGTGAACCAGGAAAAAAAAAAAACAATGTACAAACAGCAGGAGGGGAGATGATGAGGTGTGAGTACAGTGACACCGGCAGTGTTGACAGAGAGCAGCAAGGACAGGTGGTGAGATATGTCTGTCCCACGGCCTGGCTTCGATAGGACAGTAGGACTGCCCTTTCTGACCCTTTGAAAACCACAGGACTCCAAAAGACTTCAAAAGGAGTGGGAGAGGGCAAGAGAACAGAGAGGGAGAAAGTGAAAACAGCATGTGTGGCAGCAGGTGATAAATTGGGAAAAAGAAATAAGAGGAGGAAGGGAATCCCAGCAGCTTTCATGCCAAGAAGGTTTAATGGATAAAGTAGCTCCCAGCACAACATCCCAGAATTGATTTTAAAGTAGAGACTGGACAACAACCCATGAAAAAAACAAGAAACTAATAGATTTTACTTGCCTGTAGATGAGTTGGCTGCTCATTTTTCTGCTTGTGTGGACTTTATTCCAGTCAAAAATAAGAAAACTATGAATGATAATCAGAAGCTGTGGTCCGATGCAGCCTGCTGGGTTTGGTGCAACGCTATCCCCTCATGTCATAGCTCTGTCTCGCCGCGGCTCTTACTGGACGACAATTCTGAGTTTGTTTGGGACCTGAGCACATTAACATCAAATACATTTGTACTGGCAAAGGGAACGGATTTAATCAGCTTGTAAAAGTAGTATTTGTCATCACAGCCTCAAATTGCATCTGTTTCCACTCAAGGAATGCACGAAAATCCTTCAGTGGCCTTCAGGTTGGAAGAGACTGAAGTGAAAGACGTGAAACAGTAACCTCCCTCGTCGGCCACTGCTGTTAGTTCCTACTAAAACAGTTTCTAAAAGAAACAAAATAGAGAGAGATAAACCTGCCTCTCGATGAATAGATCATATCCATATATCCATATATTTCACTTGTATTAAAAGTAAATAGATATGAATATTTATTTTTAAATGTGTTAATCTGACCTTTTCAAAAATAAAGGACAACCAAATACATTTCTCTTGAGTCTGTTTTTTTTATAATAAGGACTATTGGGCCCTTAATGTACTTACATTAGATGATAAAGTACCATGTTAAGTTTAGACTATAAAATACAAATATAAAATGGTTAGAAACAAATAGATAGCTGATACACATTACGTACAACATGTACGTAATTTTAATATTGCACATTTATCTGGCTATCAGAACTGTAAATTAGAAATTTCTTTTCTTTTCTTTTTTTTTTGTCAACAACATTATTAAAAATCCTACCTGGCTGAATCCCGTATAACCTGGTAGAGGGTTCAAACAGGGTCAGAAAGAACTAAATGTTGGATCAAACGCCGCTGCAGAACAGGATCATCCTACGGAGGCCTAGTGGAGGATGCTCCCTCCTTTTCAGCAGTCTGATTCATTCCTTTAAAAGGCTATAAGCTCATATTAAGTAACCAGAACAAGCATAAAGACAAAAACCTCCAGACTGTTTCTTTTTTTGTGACACAGCAGAATAAATCATATAAAGCTTCAGCGTATAGTGGTTCAGGTGCCTTGGGAGACTATGATATAGTTCATGATTATGTGTCAAGATTTTTCAGTTAATATCCCCTTTGTTCTGATATTTGATCATGTATTTATTTTAAAGAAGATCAACTACAATTCTGAAAGTGGGAGTCTTTTAAAGGTCCAGATGTAGGGTGCTGGCATGAAATGGAGCTACTCTGATTTTGTATGGAGAACTATTAGGGCTTTTTGTGCACTGAATATTAAAATGACACTTTTTAGTGCCTGAATGACTAAATAATTTAAAGTGTGGTTGCCAGCCTTTTCTCCTCACCCTAGGCCTTCCTTCATATTTCATCCTCATTGGCTTTTCTCCTCGATTCTGGATTTACATGATCCTCCAGATTCTGCCTGTGATTTTGGCAGGGGAGGTAATCGTAGTATAAACCTTTCCCCATGTTCTCCTCAATCTGCAGGGCTCCACGCCCCATCTAAAGAACCACTGGTGCCGAGGACTATTTACACTTGGAATCGTAGATGTCCTGTGACCACTTGACTTCTGATTAAATAAAGCCAAAAGTGAATAACTCCCTCAAGCTCCATACTCTTTTCACTGCTTGTGTTTGGGAATCTTTGTGCTCTGAGAATTTATTCCGACCACCCAAACTGTGTTTTGTTATAATAGTAGTAATAATACTACTAATAACTAATGACTAATCGTGGGGGGGCATTGGGCCGCATGCAAGTTGGAAAAGAGCGACTGACATTTGGGCCAGATTTCCACTGAGAGTCATTCATTTCGAGAAGTCAGTTGAGCGATGAGTCAAAGGGCTTGTTAGACGGCCGCCGCTCAGGCCACTCGTCAGGATGACTGTGTTGATGTTGAACGGTGAAGGCATTTACCGCGCGAGTGAAAAATCACCGCTTTTGGCGACTCCCTCTCTCTCGCTCTAGCTCTCTTTCCCTCTTCAGATTTATTGGCTTTTTCAAATGAAGTGTGTGGAACCAATTTGACTCTTGTAAACAGAAATGAGACCAGAGCGATGCAGATTTCAAAGACCCGACTGGGAGAGAGGAGCGGGTGGTGGGGTGGTGGGGGTTGCGTTACAGGAAGGATAACTCGCTGACGCACGCGCGCGCGCACACACACGCACTTCCTCTGCATGGGCATCTGCACATGAACTGTATGGCGAGATGCAGTGAAGGATTTACATATAGGGGATCATTCATTTTACTGAGTAGGCCACACTGATGTCAGATATTCGGCTGGATTACTATGATGGACTAAAATGATGAACTTTTAATGAGCTGTGGCAATGGTATGGTAAAACTGTAATCTCACACATGCACAATAGGAATGAGGTTTGTGGATATAAGTTGTGCAAGTTCGCAGAGGAATCCACAACTATCAAGCAGACTGAACTATCCAGAAATCAGACGGTAGATGAAAGCGTTGAAAACATCGCAGCCAGCCACTTTTGTAGAGTATGCTTACATGAGTAAACATATGAAAAACACAGTTTCACAATGGGTAGAGCTTCAAATTAGAGCAAAGTTTGATGCTAAATTATGCATTAAAGTGTTAGGGACGCTGACAGCTCCACGCTCTGCTTCTCAAGTGTCAAAACAAACTAATGCAGCAATAAACACACACGCGGACAACGGTATATTTGGATATAGCCTCAGTTCGTGAATTGCCCTCACTGATTGGAGTAACGCGTCGCTCCATCAGCACTCTTATTTCGGAAATAAGGCATAGTGAGAAGTAAGGTGCGCTTGTTTTCTCCAAACTTTCGACTGTGTCTGCCAATTGATTCCGTTTGAATAAATAAAAATCGACTCTGCAAGACTTCCCCTTTTTGCAAATTGTGCGAGGAAAGGCCCATTCGCCCCCCTTTTAGGTTGCCACACCGGCCGCAGCAGGAAATTAGCTTTACAACTGGGCGACTGCCTCTTATTACCATCACCATTAACATCAGCATAACAGTGGTGCGCTACACACGATTTTTTTTCTTTGATAACTTGGGCAGAGGCTGGCTACATCCTGATCTGCGGAGAGACCGTGAATAACAGAGATGGAGCTCCTGAGGCGGGAGAACAAAAAGGATGCAGCTGATCAGATTGTGTTAGTGTGTTAGGTATGGTTTTCCAGCATCTCGAAATTAGATAAAAATCTATAAGTCTGCCTTAGATAAAAAAAAAATAATTGGAAATTTCACAACAGCTTCTAAAACTAGACATGAGTCAGATTCGATTCCAGTGAATTAGTTTAATGCACAGGGGGATCTGCGGATATTTTTTTTTTGCATGTTTTCTTTTCTGAAGTCTTGTTATGGACCCTTTTTTTAATGGAAAAATATACAGATTCAGTTTTAAGGAAAAATGTAACTGTGAAGGCAGAGAAAACACAGCTTATTAGTGTAACCGCTGTGGCTGTGATGAGGAACAGGTGGTGTGTTTGTGACTGAAACAGAGGCACATCTGCCAGCTTATCCATGGAATATTCGCACCTCCCTGTCCGACCAGTAAACAGGATGCGGTCCCCTTTGAGAGTGCGCTATAGTCTGGGACTCAGATTGGGGGAGGATGGAGATAATGGAGGGTGTGATAGTTCAACAATCTGCGTTTATGACCTGCTTCTAACATTAAAATGAACGCGTTGACGGGGAGAAGGCGGTGCCGGGCATCCAACCAGCAGCAAAATGCTTGCTTTACAACATGTAACCCTTGCCACGCGCATTCACACACTCTGGGCCCAGACGAGCGTGAGTGTCCTTTCAATTATGTCACATCTGTAAAAAGTAGCTGTGTGCATGTAGTGGATTCATATCAGGTTATCTGGCAGATCACTGGAGAGCAGAGAAATGAAATAAAAACGCTGAATCTGCTTCTAATTAAGTTCTGATTGAAATCGTAAAAGACTTAGAAGCTGCAAGCATCCAAACCGGCGCTAATCGATGGTTCTGAGCGCTAATGCGTCGTGGCATATTCAAGATGACCTCAGAGTTCATTCTAAGTCTTAGCTTTTCCCCTCAGACTCAAACAGAACCACCATGCACTCTTACCGGCTATTAGGGTACCAGGTATGCCAAACAAAGTACTTTGTTAGGTATACCTGGTGTACCTGATTGGCTAAACCTAAGTAGTAAAGGTCTATCTAACTAAGAAAGGTATAGCCTATTAATAAAAATAAATAAACAAACAAAAAACAAGTGTGGTGAAAAAAGCGGCCTATGACTGAAAAAGGACAGAAGGTTGGTCCAGTAGTAATAAATTGATGTCAAGTATTGATATTAACAACCTTTTAATTGAAATAGATATATTAGTATGTCCACGGATTTGTTGAAAACATACATAGAGGGGTGGACGCCTGCTTTTAATGTTCTCACCACAAGTACATTAAAAGTATTTTTATCATTAATTTAAGCATATCCAAAGTAATTGTTTCACTTGTTTATTTGTGCGTTCGTTTTGGTTAAAATGCGCATGAACGGGATATTAGCGTTAACTGAAGTTTTAGTCTTAAATCCATCAAGGTGTCGGGAAAACTTACGATTTCACTCTCTTTAAAGCATATAAAATATCTGTTGTCTTCATATCTGTGAGGAGCACAGTTGTGGTTTATTTAACATTTTTTTATCAGACGAAATGTTTAAAGTGATGTGGATTCTTATTAAAGGTGACATTAGGATGCTGATTGAAAAATGTGTTGACATGCATGAGGCATTTTAGGAGACTGTCACGTTTTGTGTTCCACCACGAAACTGCGTTTCGCGCTGGACTTCTCCAATACACACCAAACACACTCGCCAACATCACAGAGAAGGGTTTTGTCAGCTCCAATAGACAATTTACCATCCAGTCTGCCTAATAAATCACCGAGTACAGCGCACTAGAAAAGCAGCGCTTATCACCCGATGATGAAGAGCAAACAGCCCATCATTGATCCCATTTGCGGGGTGGGAAGCAGAGGTGGTGCTGGGGCGCGCGAATCCTCACACCTGGATGGAAGTGGCTCTCACAGGCCACCTAATGTGACGCATAAAGACAACACCCAGTGCTCGCACTTGTATGTCAGCTTCTGGCACAAGGCCGATTTGATTTGACACTTTTCACGACTCTTTAAAATAAAGATTATTCTGGCTCTTGAGAACGACATGAGTCCAGTTTCTCGCCGATGAAGGCCACAGATGAATTAAAATACAACATGATGAAGTATACAGTGTGCTTGGGAATTTCGCTCAGGACAGCTGATCTGTATTTGCAATCCCTAGAGTACTGTAACAGCACTGTGGTTTTAGAGCGCTTTGCAAATATCATCATAATCAGGATAAATGATTTTCAAACATCCACAATCATTTCTTTATTTCAAATAACTCAGCCATATAACAAGCCTGACCATTCCTGGACTCTGATATGAATCACTCATGAAAATCACTACAGTAATGTAGTAAACCTGAACCGTTTGCACCCCCCCCCCCTCCCACAAGGGACTATTGTGAAGAATTGGACTGTTACTTAACCACTCAGCTTTTGTTTAATGGGAACATTTCCCAGATTTAAATAGGCCGATGTTGGCCGATATTATGTAGCACATTAACGGCCAGTGGTGAACTTTGAAATTATGAAGGTTATATAGTCTCGTCTTTGGCACCTGCACGCCTGCAAGAGCGGCTACAAATTGAAAAAAAGTATTTGCCTAATGAGATCTTTAAGGAGACGCGTCCAGATAAGCTTTTAGACAAGCCAAGAGAAACAGTGCAAGGTCTAAAAAAGACGACAGAAAACCAGGACAACTCTGCCTTGAAGAATTCCAACTATTTTCATATGTTTCTGTTAAGTCACTTAGGTCTCAGCTCCATGCGCACTTGAAAAAATAAAAGCAGTCACAGAAGCAGACACTCACACATTCCTTACTGTATATGATCTGGAGATTCACTCTTTTTCTCTCCACAGGGGCACTCATGTAGCTCTACCTTGTGTTGGTGTCAGATGACTTAAGTGTGCCTCTCCACCCCTACTGGTTTTGGTTTTATTGCTGCAGAGTGTGAAAATCAGACATGGGTAGTCATAAATACACGAGGAGGCCAAATTACACTGTGATAAGGGAACATTTGGTGCCACTCATCACCACTATAAAGTAGTAGGTTACATCTGATGTGGGCACTGCCCAAACTAAAAAGAAAAATAGGAAAAAGTACACATTTTAATCTTCTAGATACAATTTCTTTAATGTTTTATCATAAATGCATTATACAAAAAAAAATTTCAAATGCCAAAACAATAATATTTTGACGGCTGTGCTCTCGATCAGTAATATCCCAATTCACCCGTCTACAGAATTTCAATGAACACTATGATGGGAGATTGGACATAAAGAATCAGACTCGTTTCCATATCTTAAGCTTCAGTGAATTGATAGAGGTGTCGATTTCCTTTCCATCACCCACCCCCACGCAGCACCCCATCCTTCAACTCCCTCTGCCCTCCCCTCCTCCCGACCGGTTGCTGCTTCAAGCTGTCGGCGAAGCCGGCTATAAAAACCGAGAGGGACGGCCCTGAAGAGGCTGCTGGTTTTGGGGAAAGACACGCAGTCGCCTGGTCACGTCGTGCCTGCGAAAAACCTCCGTCTGTCTCAAACTCTGAACATTTTAAACTGGTGAATTCAGACCAGACAACAACGGACATACTGAATAACGTTTTTGATTTTTAAGTTTGTAATCAGACGAGTTAACCAGCTTTACAAGAAGAAGGGGACTAGGGAAGAGTATTTTTGGATGTTTGGGATGCTGGTCCCTCGCGCGCTCCGCTCTTTGCTGTGCACACTGAGCTGCGCGTGGTGGCTTCACACCGGAGCAGCCTCACGCCTCAAAACTCCTGCTCTGCCCATCCAGTCTGAGAAGGAACCGCTGCCCTCCAAAGGCCTGTCAGGTAACTCAACATGCTGATGAAGTTGGTGTCCTGTCGTTCAAACGCGCTCTTCCCGACTGCATATCTTATCATTTTTAGAGATAATCAATAACCAGCAGAACTCCGAGTTGACCAGGCTCAGTGAGACTTCAAACTACTCAGTTCAGGGACCTAAACAAGAAAAATAACATAGACTTAAGTTATATTCAATTTACCCATTCAATTCAAGCTTCAAAAGTGGCTGCCAAATGCATCAAAAAACGTAAGCATAGGTGAAGAGCAGGAATTCCTCCACTTGTCAAATTTGAATAATCGGGACCGACGAACTCCACGCGAAGTTCGCCAGATTTAAATATCCAATACTGCATAGAAACGGAGATGGGCTTAAAGTTTCCAACTTTATCAGAAACAGACCCAATTTTTCTTAAAATATGTAATTCAAGTTTGCTTCATCTGCTGGCCTAAACTAGACGCAAACGTGTGAGTCATAACCGCAGTGAACGCGTCGTGATTCATGTGTGAAAGTCCCGACGTTTATGGCTCATTGCGGGTTAAGGTAACTAAGTAGAAAACAGCTGGAAGTACATGAACCACAGCCTCATGCCAGGCACTTCACTGCTGGAAACTTTAATCTGTCGACTTTCCATTACAAGCGTGGACTGCGGGATTATTTATGTCTGCAGACACACAAGTAGGCAACGCGCGCAGTTCACGGGTTGGTCGCTTTAAACTCAGCTCCACGGTTTAAACTGTAATGAAAATATAATGTGAACCAGGTTGACAGCAGCAGAGAGGGACGCCATCAACCCGACTGCAGCTGAGGGAAGGTTATGTTAAGTGTGTGTGTGTCTAAACATGCTGCCTATAAGCAATTCTTCTAAACAGAAGTAACTGTAGGGCTTCAGTGTGACAAACACCCAATTATGCTTGTAGCACGGTAATAATAACGCTAACTGCTATTTTCATCTTGGTAACATCAACATTAACTCCAGTCCTTACATATTAGAACAGGGCTGTGCGTTTCATACTTGTGCGTGTATCCTGTCACACTTGCACTGAAGTGAAACGCAACTAAATTCTGCTGATTTTCTTTTTTTTTTTCAGAGGGTTTAAACCCCCTTTTAGTAAACTGAGGGGATGGTGAGGCTTTTCGTTAGAATACTCGTAGGAAAGTGCATTGAATGTGTCTACTGCACGTGGTTTATTTGCCACAGATGTAAACATACATCATACATCCTTAAATACTTGTTAGTATCTTTTATACGTCATTTTGTTTACTTATGGCATTAATAATGTTATCAAATTGCTCAGACAATTAATTTCATGGAAACCTATGACAGTCTTTTGGAGAAAAATGCATCCCCCTGGATCATTTAGATTAGACAGGATGCAAGGCTGAGTACCAAAACTCATGAGGCATTCAGGGAGTTTCAGCCAACTCCAACATGCCTGGGCAGTGAACCATACAAGATTTATTTGTTGTTAAATTTTCCAGTCTTTGTAGTTTGCCATCAAGCAATGTAATCTAATATTTAATAAAAAGGGATTTTTTTTTCTTTCTCTTAAATACAAGGGACCACAGTCGAGCTCAAATTAAATACCACAAGGGATTATTTTTTATTCCCACACTTAATTTTAGCAGAAACTAAACATGCTCTGCTTGTTTGAAGTAGATTCTAGTCAAGATTGCTGCTAGTTTGAAAGCCAAAGAATGAGGGTCATAACTACCTGATTTGAGAGTGAGGACAGCAATATATAATAATCTGCTATGTTTGTGTTACAGGATGCTCCTTTGGAAGTCGATTTTACTCCCTGGAGGACACGTGGCACCCAGATCTTGGGGAGCCTTTCGGTGTCATGCACTGCGTCCAGTGCTACTGCGAACCCGTGAGTCTCGTCTGTGTGTGGCTCCATTTGATAAACACCGCTCTCATTCATTGTCTTTGCATCAGCAGAGTGAACTTCCATTTATTCATGTTAGGCATACTGTTGTGCTTGTTGCTTTTTTATGTCTGCTGCAGCAAAAGAGCCGGCGAGGTAAAGTGTTTGGGAAGGTCAACTGCAAGAACATAAAGCAGGACTGTCCAGTCCTGGACTGTGATGACCCCATCCTGCTGCCAGGGCATTGCTGTAAAACCTGTCTTAAAGGTAAAACTGCTCTGACTCAAACTCACCATCTGCTCATCTCAGATGGAAACATTAGGCTTTAAACGCCAGAGAAACAGTTAGATAGGGGGGAAACCTAATGTGGAAAGGACAAACATTTTCTCCTGATTCTTTTTGTGTCATTACCTCAGATTCACGCCTTTCATTTTTCTCCTCCTCCTCTTGTATCTTTCCATTCTGCACTCACAGTTCTTTATTCTTTTTTCCTCCTCCTGCGGGTCAACTAGTTAGCCTTCAGAACAGCTGTTGCACACAAGGACGGAGTCAATTGATTTACAAATCAGCTGCATTAAATGCACGTTTGCTCAATCTGGCCTAATGTAAAAGTCCCACCCATGACTTTAGCCTCACTCCCCACCTACCTCGTCTACACACTGCAGCACACACAATTCCACTTTATTACGGAGTTACACATCCCGACACACACACACACAGACACACACACACATCCCTACACACACACACACACACAGGGCGGGTCTTCAGCCTGCACTGTTATTCAACAGATTGAGTGTTTTTCTATGCTGTATGTCTGGTGGAATGGAAAGTAAAGGTAAAGCCCTGTGGGGTGAACGCTGTGCTGTGAGGATGTGTGTCAAAAATTGGACAGGGCTGTAACTTTGCGCGTGTGTGTGTGTGTGTGTGTGTGTGTGTGTGTGTGTGTGTGTGTGTGTGTCTGTGTGTGTGTGTGTGTGTGTGTGTGTGTGTGTGTGTGTGTGTGTGTGTGTGTGTGTGTGTGTGTGTGTGTGTGTGTGTGTGTGTGCTGTGGTCAATTTTTAAGAAAAAGTTTGAATGTGTTTGTCTTAGCTTTGGCACCTAGTATGTTTATGTAAGTGATGGAAAATGGTCTGTGTTTGTGTATCTATGTGTGTATGTGTAATGACTTAGTACACACAAGGATACAGTATTGCTAAATGCGAATAAGTGAGTGTGACACTCCCCAGAAGTCTCCAAGCATGCCCAGCGGAGCAGAGGAGTCAGGGAGGAATGATCAGATCGGAGTTTTTCGGGTGTGTTTGTGTGTGTGTGCAAGTTTGTGTATCAAGCACAAGAAGGAAAGCAGACAGTCCGACTGAGCTCCTCAAGAAACAGCCTTAAAGAAATAACATTTGTGTGACTAAGAGGCAGTGTGTGGTTTTCTTTCTCAAGAACATGTCAAAAGGGCTGTAATTGGCTGAATGAGCACCTCTGCTTGTGTCACAGTGTGTGTTTGTGCATGTGTGTGTGTGTGTGTGTGTGTGTGTGTGTGTGTGTGTGTGTGTGTGTGTGTGTGTGTGTGTGTCCGCAAACTAGCAAGGTCCACACATTACACACATTACATCAGGACGTGCAGCAGTTTGTGAGGAACAGCGGGTCATTGTTAAGATTGCACGGCAGTGTTGCTCCCAATTCTTCTTAGGCTTTTCAGCTACAAAACAGAGCTCTCGCTGGTTATGCAGCTAGTGGGTGAGGGAGACTGGGGGCAGAGGAAATTAGTTTGACCACACACACACACACACACACACACACACACACACACACACACACACACACACACACACAGTGATTGGCCTCAGTTAGTCTTGGATGCTGTTATGTTTCTTTTATTCACACATGTCACCATCTTTACTCAAATTCAACACATAGTATCCGGTCCCTGACTCTCATCTGTGGTCCAGCCTTTGGCAGACACTATGCCAGAATGTGTTTTGAATTGTTTGGGTTCATGTGGGTTTATCTTTCCAGTCCAGGCACTGACATGATTTCAAATGCAGAAACTGAAAGTCTGTATTTAAAACCATAATTCCACTTATTGAAGGAGGGTTATCTCCAGAAGACAATTATAAACTGATACATAATCTTACAAAGGGAGCTCAAGTTAAATTATTTGTGGCAGATCACTAGTCATAGTTGTGGGAAGCATGATAATGTTGTTATTCTCCATTCACATGCTGTATTTGATGTATTAACTCAGAGATGGGAATGTATTATGTTGTGACAACTGCAAATTAGTTGACAGTTAACATCTGTAATATTTTGATCTTTTAGATCGTACCAGACTGACTACTGGAAACAGCTTAAAGCTTGAAATAATTTTTTCTGTGGTATGAAATGAGCACTGTCGTCTCACAGCAAGAAGGTTCCTGGTTCAAATCCTGGCGTGGGGCTTTCTGTGTGGAGGTTGCATGTTCTCCCCGGTACTCTGGTATACATCAGCTTAGAACGCTGAGAAACCTGAACTATGCTGCGGCAATAACTAAAGCATTTGAGGCAACAAACTTGATCCAAAACTTAAAACAGCACTACCCAGCCCAGCATGCTCAATGATCTCGAGCTCATAAAGCAAAGAGGCTGGAAATGAAGCCGCAGTGAACGTAGCCTGCAGCCTCGGCTCTTTCCTTGATTAAACCAGTGGATGGAGCTCATTTTGGTTCTAAGAAGGGAAATCGGAACGGTTCAAAATTGGTATCAGCAGGTTACGCCGTTAAGAAAATTATAATTGTTATTGTAATTAAATTTAAGCTTTTACCTGTGACCTTTTCATTTTCAGTATTTGATTGAGCTTAATGCTGAATATTCCTTTTGCCTTTGAAGTTAAAGTGTTTACAAGACTTTCTGCACAGAAGTGTGCTGTTTTCTGCAGATGAAACGTATTTCAAATGACTTTACATCTCTAATAGACTTTCAATGCTTTTCTCAGTTCCCAAAACTCTCAATCTTTTGACCTGTCCATCCATCCATCCGCCCGTCCGTCCGTCCCTCCGTCCGTCCCTCCGTCCGTCCCTCCGTCCGTCCCTCCGTCCGTCCTTCCGTCCGTCCGTCCCTCCGTCCATCCATCCCTCCATCAGGGCTTTCGTAGTCTGTTTCCAAGATTTTAAATCAATTACAGCAACGTTATACACCAACACACCTCCAATAATCCTCGCAAGAGACTTTACAATAATACAGCAAAGTGATTCAAAGTAGGTCACTGACCTACCTTACATGTTTTGTGGAAGAGAACCACCACATCCGCAACTCATCTGTCCTTCCCTTATGTCCTAAAAAGGGGCAGTTCATCTGCATTCATTTATTGTTTACACGTGTTGATTTTCATCACACAACACACCATCACCCACTCACAAGGCAACACTTCATAAGGACTGGTCTTTCAGTGATAACTTATTATTCCTCAGTCTATTGAGGAAGAGTATCTTCTAATACTCATCACTGCCCAGTCCATCTTGAGCACCATAAGTTTTTGCATAATCAAAAAAAAACAAAAACTCAAGACTATTTAAACCCCCTTTTTTACAGGTGCAGATGACAAAAAACAGGCCGAATCTCTTCTGGACAGCTTTGAGTATTTCTACGAGAAGGGCAAAGAGGATGATCTCCACAAATCTTACAACGACAGATCCTACCTGAGCTCTGAAGACACAGGCCCAGGGGAGAGCCACACCGGTCAGTTATGAGCACCGCTACACAACATCCACCTGTGCACACACAATAGAAAAGTGTTTTTTTTTGGTTGTTTTGTTTTTACCCAGGGCATATAAGGCTGCTCATTCTCTATGTGCATGTGCAGAGCAATAAGAGCCCAATGCCTTTTTCTGTCCCTCTGCAGACTTCGTAGCTTTGTTAACAGGCGCGACAGAGTCTTGGCTGCCCAGCTCAAGTGGAGTTGCTAGAGCTCGCTTTACTCTGACCAGGACCAGCCTGACCTTCTCCATCACATATCAGAGGTAAAACACTGAAGCCAAGTTCAGACGACATGATTCTCAGCGTTGGCAAACTAAACTCCTAAATGCCAAATGTTGATCTTTTTTTTTTTTGCCAGCCTTAAGCTCTGACTAGTCTGTGTGGTTATCATGGATTTACAGCTGTCATGTGAGCTGGCGTCACTTGCACTCGCGTTGGCTGTAGATCTATCCAGCATCTGTAAATATCCTTTCTGCCAACTCCCAAAATATAGTAGAAATTTATTTTAAGCTTGTGTGTGTGAGCTTCACAAATTGTGTTTTTGATGTATTTCCACACAGGAATCGGTGACTGCTGATTGAATATTAACTTCATTGCAATCTACTCCTCTTACTGGCAACCTCAGACATTTGTCTGTAACAAAACAGTCTTAAAATCCTGCAGGACGAGTCTGGCAGGATTCACATACACACATTTTAACCTTAGCGCAGACAAACACGTCTTTCCAAGTGGCTTGACTAATCATGTGTCTGATCCAGCAGCTCACTGTTTCTGTAGCTCAGGCCTTTTCACCACAGGGCACAAACACTACTTTTTCATTGTTTAGGCCAAACTGTTTCCATGAAACTTGCTGAAAGAAAAAGAAATGGCTCAAGACATGGATTCTGGATAATAATAATAATAAAAAAACATAAAAAAAACACAATGTTTATTTTTATTATAATTCACTTTTTCCCCTTTTTAAACTGGCAACTCACTGACATCATTCTCACTTTCCAGAATGGGCCGCCCAAGTAAAATAGTCTTCTTGGACACAGATGGGACCACTGCTTTTGAATATAAAGTTCCCAAGGGACAGTCAGACATGGTAAGATACTGTATGAGAGAAAAACATCTCTCAGTTATTTTAGAGTTGTATTGGTGCTTGTATGTCTGTGTATGTGGATCTGTGTGTTTCTGAGAGAGAGAGGGAGAGAGAGAGAGAGAGAGAGAGAGAGAGAGAGAGAGAGAGAAAGAAATGAACTGCCAGCATGATGAACACCCTGACCACAGGACTGCGGGCTCAAACTCTTGACTTCTTTTCTCATAACTCACTGTGCAATAATAAACAATAAACACACACACACACACACACACACACACACACACACACACACACACACACACACACACACACACACACACACACACACACACACCCACACACACCCACACACACACACACACACACACACACACACACACAGTGACATTTCCTTTCACCTTCAGGGCCTATTTCTAAACATTGCAAACTCAGTCTAATTGCAGTTATTGTCCCATGCAGTCAGTCACTCGCTCACACTAGAAGCCACCATCAGAATTCAGGGTTGAGATGCACAAGCGGTGCAGAGAGCCATGGACACACACTCGGAGGGCCTTATTATACGCCACAAATACACACATTTCCACATTCCACTTCAGACGTTAACACTATGTGCAGTGAGGAAGGAGCCCCCTAAACACACATCCCAGAAATTGGCCTATTATTTTTTCTAGATAAATGTCAGCATCAAGCACCATAGGACCTTAGAGAAAACATTCTGGTGCAAAAAAAGGAAGGCGGAGAAGGAGGAGGGGGTGCGTTATTGAAGCAGAACTTTTGGAGAGAAAGAGAATTTTTCACATGTTACATCACTGCTTAGCAGTGGGACAGAGAGTATTGCTAATTAAAGTTGAGATTATCCCTGAACTTTAAGTTATGAGGTGACGGCATACTGCCACATTTGGTCCCTCCGCCCGGGAGAAGTTGCGGTTTTATGTTGAAGCTTTGGAGCCAAGAGTTGAGTGCACCACCACATATTTATGCACTGAGCAGACTTGAATGTGTTGTCTGTCTTTTTTGATGTATGATTTTACGTCTAGATGCCATTTCAGGAAAGAAAGAATACAATGCTTTTTTAATTTTAGATTGAGTGTTCATGTTCGTTTGCAGCAGAACTGCCACAGCTGTTTACCTGACTGTACCTGCTGGTGTTTGTGTGTTTGTAGGTCTGTGGCGTGTGGAAGAATATAGCCAAAACGATCGTACAGCAGCTGCAGTCTGAGCTCATGCGCATCCGGATAAGTGCAGCTACAAGCAGACGTGAAGAAGTGGAAGGAAAGATCATCAAACACAGGGCGCTGTTTGCCGGTCAGTGCTGACCTGTGTTTTCAAAGCACCAAATTCTGCTCTTTCTCATACAATCTTTGATGGTTTTGTATGAATTAACGTAATTTAAATGTTTGGATTTTAGAGTATGAAAGTTTTGTAAATGACTGAAGATAACTCATGCTGGTATCCTTGTATATCATGTAGAGACTTTCAGCTCACTGTTGACATCAGAGGAGGAGAATTCAGGGATGGGAGGTATTGCAATGTTGACGCTGAGTGAAACAGAGAATAACCTTCACTTCATCCTGATCCTTCAAGGTCTCATTAAACACAAAGACAAAGGTGAGTGAGAGGACAGGAGGTAAACAGTAGGAAGAGGCTGCGGCTAAAGTAAAAGTGATGGAAGTCATTTCTTTGATCAGTTGCCATCCATATCTTTGTTGCAGTAAATAAACCTTAACATTTAAGCAATGTCAACGGCTGACACTGATAAATCTCTCTTCCTGTTACTCTCCCTCTCCTCAGAGCTCCTTGTGGTGCCCATCCAAGTCCAGCTGGTTTACCGTCAACATGTCCTGAGGGAGATCAGAGCTAACATCACCTCTCATGTGAGTAACAGTCCACACTAACCCTAATCTACAGTTTGGTTAGATACAGATTTAGATTTACCAGCATTTTGCATCAGAAACTATTTGAGCAATATATGCATCAACTGGGGCAGCACAGTGGTCAGCACTGTTGCCTCACAGTTCCTCAAGGTTCCTGGTTTGCATGTTCTCCCTGTGCTTGCGTGGGTTCCCTCCAGGTACTCCACCTTCCTCCCTCAAAAACATGCATGTCAGGTTAACTGGTTATTCTGAATTGCCCGTAGGTGTGAGCTTGCACGGTTGTTTATCTTTATATGTGGCCCTGTGATGGACTGGTGACCTGTCCAGCGTGGACCCCTCACTCTCGTCTGTAATGAGTCAGGATAGGTCTGGCAGACCCCCGTGACCCTGCAAAGGATAAAGCGGGAATAGAAAATAGATGGATGGATGGATGCATTAACTGTTCACTGCACATAAAATGGTGAAAAAAATCTGTTACTATCTGGCATAATCTGGAAGCTTTTGGTCAAATGTGTTCTTCTGGACACACTGAGCATCCAGATATTGACTGTTGGAGGAGCGGTCTTGATTTTGGTGTAAATCATGAAGAAACAACTGAGTCACTTCACTCCACCTCCAACTTCCCTATTCCACCCTCCACATTTGGAGAAGGATGTGGGTTAATCGCCAAATCCAAGCATTGCTGACTGCACTGCTCTCATCCCATCCAGCTATGCTGAGACATTGCAAGAAAAATGTAAAGAGAAGGAAATGAAAGATGCGAGAAACAGTGAAGCTTTGGTCGGAGATGGACGGGAACAAGGGTTACAACACAGAAGGGGGTGGGAAAAGAGGATGCACTGCTCAATGCTTACACACTCCTCACACATGTCAGCAGTTAGTGGTCTGTAGTCTGAGATGATAGGGAGGAGGGAGGGTGATGAAAGGTGGGCCTGTTTTTAATTCTGCCAGGAACTGCGTGAAGGGCTGATGTGCCTCTGTTGAACTGAGGGGTGAGAGTGAGTCTACATAAAAATACGTGCAGGGATTGTGCTCGGACACTTACCCCATACAGTGTCCGGGAGCCACACGCTAAATCTCAAACTACTACCACATTTAAACTGTGGCTGCGTGGGCTGTTTCCGCTCACGCTTTTTTTGTTCTAGATGCGTGTGCAGATGAGCAGCCTTCAGTTCTTGGGCTGATTCTCATGAGAGCTCAGTATATCCCTCTGCACCTTCGTTCCTCCTCATTATTTTCTCTTTCTACTTCCCGAAGAGTAACACGCTCTCTGTCCAGCCCCTACTCAGTTCCCACTCTTGCTTTTGGCAGCTTTGCCCCGTGGATTTATGCTTCATGCATATTTATATTGAACAGAGGCCTCAGGGTCATAAAAGTAACATTTCTTCAACACTCTCCTACATCTGTCCTAATAATCCAACATTTCTCAGTCTGTCTGCTTGAAATTAATGCGCTCTCAGTATGAAATCTGTTAAGGCAATGAAACCCACATTTGTGCCCCGAGCTGAAGTGCGTGCCTTTGACTGGGGCGATCATAGGATCATGTGCTCTTATATGACAGGGATGTTTGGGTCCTTTAATTGTTTCTGACTGTCATGCTTTTGTGACTGTTATGTTTATTTAATGTTGAAGAGATTTCACCACCACAAGATTTGTTTTGCTCTCCGTTTCCTCTTTGTTGAGAATAAACTGAAAACAAATGTAGTTAGGGAGAAATCACAAACCCGTTTTTCATTTAAATAAGTGCGGTGATGTGGCAGTGTTGGACCAACATTATGTCAGCAAGATACAGCACATTTTTATTTCTGGTATTGGGAATAAAACAAGTTGATAAAGGAATATGGTTTTAAATTTGTCCATTTTTTTGTCCCACAAGGAACATTTTGGTTTTGCTGTAACTCTTTCGATTCCTGCAGGATCCAGACTTTGCTGAAGTGCTGACGGACCTGAACAGCCGGGAGTTGTTCTGGTTATCTCGAGGTCAGCTGGACATTATCGTGGCTACTCAGGATCTGGATCCGAGACAAATCTCTGGCTCCATCACCGGTAGAAGATCATGTGATAGTAAGTGTTCCTGTAATCTAATACCTAAAGACACATTTTCATCCATATGTCTTTTGGTACTAAGAAGTGTAGAATCTGAGGCTGCAAACGAAGTGGTCTGTTTCGCATATGATTTACTCATCCATCTGTGGCTCATTTTGTCGCTTTCAATTACAAATACTAGTTACTTTCTGTCTCTGATCTTTGAAGTCTTATCACTAAGTGCAAACTCTGTTTATAGAGCTTGTGTTTGTCTCAATAGACCACCAAGACTGTTCATGAAAGTGTCTAATTGCATGTGAGAATGAGTGACACAAAAGTTGCAGGAATGTTGCAGACAGCCTAATTACATAAAAGTGTTAAAGCATGCACACATGCTCTTTCCATGAGACGCATTCTTCAGCATGATCATTGAACGTCAACACGTCAACCAGATTTATTTGAAAGAGGCTTTTACTGTCATTAAACATGCAGAGAAATCATCGCACACAGGCACAAGGATGCTTGTTTGTAAAACATTTACACAGAATGTCACACACATGGGTCCTGCCAAGGTCGTAGTGTGCTGGAGCTGATTCTCCACGCTGGTGTTCCAGAGCTGTGATTAACAGCTTGATGTAATGCGTGAAGAATTCAAGTCCAACACACTTTTTCCCCCCCGTCTGCCGCTCTTGCTTCCCCTTTACGTCTCAATCCTGTAGTCTGCTCTGCTCTTTGTGTAGCTTGGGCATTGTGTCTGTGATTTTCAAAAACATTTTCCTGCAACATCTTCTCTTATTGATAATGATGAGTTGTCACACCTTCTGGTTGGTGATTAAATCTGACCACGCAATGACCCTTAACAACAGAGTTTTGTGTATGGGTGTGGGTACTGTATGTAGTGGAGTGTAACATGCCCCTTTCCCTTTCTTTAACCAGCTGGAATATTTAAACTTTACAGAAATCAATGCCTTATCTTGTATGCTTTTGGAGTGCATTATGGTTCTAGGCAAGGAAAGGCGGAGAGGAGAATTATTAAGACAAGTGATCTGATCAGAAATGTGCATATTTGTTCTAATATTAACCTGGATTTGCTTGGCACAGCTATTCAGAGTGTGATGTCCAGCGGCGATGCATTAACCTCAGGGAAGACAGGCGGCGTGGGATCTGCTCTCTTTAGCCTCCATGACAACGGAACTCTGGGGTACCAGGTGTGGATGTGCTCACTCTTTTATGGAAACTGTGGTTTTTATGAACTTGAGTTGGAATGACTGTCTTGATTTAAGGTCCAGTTTTTGTAACACGCATGACAACATACTGAAACTGAATTTGTCCCTCATCTTCATCTTTCAGGTTCAGGTGGCAGGTCTCACCAGTGACATCATAGGACTCACGATAGAGCTGAAGCCACGGCGTCGAAACAAGCGCTCTGTCCTTTACGACTTGACTCCAGAGTACAGCAAGGCCACGGGACAGGCAGTGGGCAGCTGGAGTCGTTTGGAGGCTCGACATATCCACATGCTGCTGCAGAACGAGCTCTTCATCAATGTGGCCACGGTGCACAACCAGGAAGGGGAGCTAAGGGGGCAGATCAAAGCGCTTCCTTATAGCGGCTTAGAGGTGCCCAGACATGGTACGGAGTAGCGGAGTAAGGCGAGTGGGTTGTATATGTGGCAGGGAGCTCATGATATTTATACAAACAACACACCTAACAGCTGGATGAATCTCCTGCATGTATTTATTGATGCCCCTGACTTTATGCACCTCATTAAACCTTTTTTCTCTCTCTCTTTCAGAGCTGCCCACCCCCCTAGCTGGTCAGTTTGTGTCCCCACCAGTAAGAACTGGATCTTCAGGCCATGCCTGGGTGTCAGTGGACAAACATTGCCACCTGCACTATGAGATAATAGTTGCAGGTCTGAGTAAGACAGACGACCTCTTGGTGAATGCCCACCTGCACGGACTGGCTGAGATTGGAGAGCTGGACGACAGCAGTACCACGCACAAGAGGCTGCTGACGGGCTTCTACGGCTCCCAAGTATACAATCTCATACACAGATACAGTTAAAACAACCACCTACATGAATGTGCAAATACAAAATCTCACGAAAGAGTAAAACACTAAAGTTTTTAATCTATTCTTCAGGCTCAGGGAATTTTGAAAGACATCAGTGTTGAACTACTGGAACATCTGGACCAGGGAACAGCCTTCATTCAAGTCATAACCAAACTGAACCCACAGGGAGAAATACGAGGACGGGTATGTGAAGAAAAGCTGCTGTCATCACTTTAACATTGTTGTTTCATATTCTAGACCTTCAGCCACCAGACCAACCACCAATCAATTCTGGTCCTCCAGGTCCTGCATGTTGTAGATGTTTCCCAGCTTCAGCACACCCTGATACAAATGACTGTGTCATTACCAGACTTGTGCAGACCTTGATGGCATGCTGAGGATGACCAATAATTTGAATCAGGTGTGTTAGAGCTGGGGCGCATCTGAAACATGCAGGACACAGGACCTTGAGGACCGGAATAGAAGAACCCTGACCTAGACCATTACATCCATAACAACTGGTGGCAACAACCTGAATGTGCCCATTGCATAACGTCAAAACAGTGGCAGGGGGTTTGAGATACACAGAAACAAACAAAGCAGCTCAAGAGTAAAGCGGGTAAAAAAACAAATGAAGAGTAACAACTTAAAGATTATGAAGATAAATGCTGCCAAATGTCTAAACTGCTGCCAAACAACAAACAATGGTCTCGTACAATTCAGTGGGATGGCTAAAAAACCAGAAGGGGAAAAAGAAAAAGAGAACTTCAGGACTGCCCATGACTTGAGCCAGAGCGTTTCACCCTCCACCGAGTTTAAAGCCTGCCTCAGCTGGTGCACATGAATGTTGAGGTGTAATAACTGTGTTTGTGGTGCAGGACAAGCCCTTCCAGCGACAGTTGTAGACGTTTCTAAGTCAGAGGACATCATAGTGTGTCTCACATGTTGCTGCCCAAGTACTTGTCCAACATCAATGCACATGATTCCTTTTATATATATATATATATATATATATATATATATATATATATATATATACAAAATACTCTTAACACACACATAGACTATCGTGACCAGCACTTGCCCCTGGACTGGGGAGAAGCTGTGGTCCAATCACCACTATTTCAATAACTTATGGAAAAATATTCATATCTAGGTCAAAAAAGGATAACGACAAGATTTTGGTGCTTATAAGATTTTGGGAAATCTTGGAAAGGGGCGGTGAGGGAATTGTCTTGTTCTTTTCTCTACTTTTATCACATTTCCCACACATTTTCATTTTCCAGGTTCATGTGCCAAACAACTGCAAATTTGGGGTTGGAGGAGATGGTGAGGAGGATGAGTTTGACTACCTTTTTGTGAAGGACCCAGAGGAGCTGAAGAAAGATCCCCATACCTGTTTTTTTGAGAACCAGCACCACGCCCATGCTTCTCGCTGGACACCCAACTACGACAAGTGTTTTTCCTGTGGTTGTCAGGTAAAGAAAACCAACACATAGGCAACATTATAAAATTATTCTCTGTTTCAATACCAAGAATGCTTGTTTTGCACCTTAGTGTGACTGTAGTTTTAGACTAGCCGATGTGGACTGAATGTTGGATCTGTTGCTGTGAACATGCTGACTGTAATCTTACTGCCTTTTCTTTGTAGAAGCGAACAGTGATCTGTGATCCGGTCATCTGTCCAGTGCTGACATGCTCCAGAACCACTCAACCTGAGGACAAGTGCTGCCCAATTTGTGATGGTTAGAGCACTTTCATTTTTACTGTATAAATGTATTTATGGCTTCGTATTAAATACACTAAAGCAAGTTTAATTTCAGTTCACATTAATCCTTTTGAGTATAGAGTCCCCATATAATCTTTATTAATGAAAATGAATGTGATACAATATAAACATAGAAAAAAGTTTTAGTGCATTACTTCTTGTTGGTGCAAAAGTGGTTGTTTACCTCACACCAGTATTTATTCAAAAGAGGACACTGGAAACGCTTCAGTGGCAACAGGAACATTTGTTGAGGTGTGACAATATAAAATTAAATTAAATTAAACACGGTCCTCAACCTTTCTGCCAATTAAAACATAATAACACATTCTAAACAAAAAAACATTTCTCATGCCTGTGATGCCACTGCTGAACTAATGACCAGAATGAAACATTAACCCTGCCTTCTAATAAAATCTCCAAAATCCACAACCCAAAGGACTTCTGCTGTGGCTCGCAGCACTAACACACCAGTTCACAGTTTGTAATACATATGGTGATGGTGGAAGCGATAATGGAGCAGCTCTGGAAAAATCATTGTTAGTGATTTTCTTTGAATAGGACCTGAAGCTGCAACTTTTACTTTTGTATGTTTACTGCAAATAGCCTGGATGTGAGTGATGTTATTTAGACTGTTTGTGCCTGATTGTGAGAAATATGTGTGGAGATTCTGCCGTCTCAAGACTTCTGCAGCCTCAAAGCAATACGTTTGTACTGTATTTGTCTGCGGGATATTTGAATTTCAAATTTAAATTACAAAATAAAAAAAAAAAGGTTTTTATTGATTAAAACTAATTCAGTTTTTATGCCTTCATTTCCCACCTGTACAGACAGGAGAGAACCTAAAGATATGAAAGCTCCAGAGAGGGTGGAAGAACATCCTGAAGGTAGATACAACCTCTCTTCTCCTTTTTTACAGCCTGAGCTAATAATAATATGAATAATAATACAATAATTCTTCTTTTTTTGTTCTTTTTTTTTTTTTTGGTAAAGTCTGTTTAACTGACTTCAAACTCACCAGAGACAGTGTCCTTCCTGTTCTCATGAATTCATGTGAGTTCAGTTCAAATTGACCAAATCATACATGTGCACTGACGATCTTTCGGACACTGGACCCTAGAAATTATTTTTGAGGAAATCTCATAAAACATTGCACACTTAAGGCAGTGCTTGTGGGTCGATGGCTTCATAGTGTCCCAGAGAAAACTTCCATCAACCAACCCCCACCATACACTTTACCTACAAGCACAAAATGCACTAAATGCCACTTAACACAGCCGTTAAGGCTTGAAACTTCACAGTTTGCCATTTGATGAGGATGGTTGTGCTCGTTTCTGTCTCTGGTGGCTCCTGGGTGCTGCCACTTTTTGTCCTTGTGGCCTTTATTGCTGCTTGCAGGAATTTCTTTAAATGTTTTTTTTTTTTGCCTTTGATTGTATATATTCTTTCCATATGTCTCCTTGATACTATGTTGTATTTATAGAGTATCTCCACCGGGATTGACTGTGAAGAACTCAGTGGCGTTCCTTCTAGCTGTTCTTAGGAAGCTTCTCGGGTTTTCTGCTTCTCAGGTTGTTACTTTGAAGGTGACCAGAAGATGCATGCCCCAGGCACCACATGGCATCCGTTTGTTCCTCCCTTTGGCTACATTAAATGTGCTGTTTGCACTTGCAAGGTAAATTAACATCAGCAAAGTTTTAATTTCCAAATATTCTTAATGATTCTTTATTATCTTGCAAAGATATTTCATGTTGTTTTCTTGTTCAGAACCTTTGAACTATTCAAGAGCAAACAATCTCAGCTACAATTAAGCTGGAAGTAAGAGTAGTTGCAGATTTGGTGAAAAATGGTGTGTTTCATCCCCAGGGATCTACAGGAGAAGTGCACTGTGAGAAGGTGACCTGTCCCGTTTTGACCTGTAGTCACCCCGTGAGACGCAGTCCCTCGGACTGCTGTAAGGTGTGTCCAGAAGAGGAGAGGACCTCTGTAGGCCTGGAGCACAGTGACATGATGCAAGCAGACGGGCCACGACCCTGTAAATTTGGAAAGAACTATTACCAGAACAGCGACAGCTGGCACCCCTGGGTGCCATTGGTGGGCGAGATGAAGTGCATAAACTGCTGGTGTGATGTAAGTAAGACAGCAGAAGAAATTTGACTCATACAAATGAGAAATGCAATGGACCACAGAGTTAGTTGCAAAGTGAAAAGAGTCATGAAAATGTTGAATTATCCTCCGATTCTGCAGCTCTTCATGGTCCTGGGATGTCTGCAGGTTTTTGTGGATTTTGAACTTGATATCGTGGTTTGCAGCTCTGATGGGAACCGTTGTTTTGTTGTTTGTTTCTTTGATTTTTGCATCAACAGTGCTGTTTATCAAGTTTCACATTTTACAGCTCCATTAAGTACATCATTTTCTCTGAAAGATAAAATGAATAGCAAATGTAAAAAATAAATAAATGTGGAGAATGAATAGAAATGTAGTTTGTTAAAACTTTAATGCTGCTTAGAAAGAAAATACAACGTTGGGTTAGTTCAACAATGACTAAAGAAATGAAACGGTTTCTTTTCATTTTAAACTTGAAGACTTTCCCTTGTCCACAGCATGGTGTGACTAAGTGTCAGAGGAAGCAGTGTCCAGTGATCACATGCTCCAACATCACTCGGACTGACGGGTCATGCTGTCCTGAATGTGCCGGTGAGCATCAACATCGATTCTGGGAACCAAAATCTGGATTTGTTTTTGTTGTTTGTTTGTTTTTCAAAGCAATATAACCATATTGTGTACTGTTAAGCAGTAGAAATATGAAATACCTTCCAAACATGTTTATGTTTAAGTTTCAACAGGTTTCTCTTTGCATGGTTTTAAACAGTCACGAGTCTTTTTAAGTGCTCTTGTGAAAAAACTAATGTGAAAATCTTATTTGGGTCTTAAAATTGTTTTTCTGTTCTCCATTGATTTCAAAGGAGATCAGCTGATGATGAAAAGACCAGACAAAGTACGAACTTGGAGACACTGATCCGCTGGGATGTACTCTCCGGAAAAGAACCCTAAACCCTTCTCTTCTCATTCAACACCCGAACCTCCCTCCTCTTCCAAGAACCTAATCCTAGAGCTGCACACTGGGGTCCCCGAGCCCTCACCTGACACCCACCCTGTTATCAGCTTCAAGATTGTAACGAGGAGAAACAAATAGGAGAGTAAAAAGTGGAAATGAAAGACTTATTTAATGAAGGATTAAAGCTATGAAGAGGATCGACCAAACTTGCTCACCTGCTGCCTTCTCTTTCTTCCCTTCAGTGTTTGCTGCAATTTCATGTTGCTCAGTTTTTCAAAGTATCTCAGTGGAACAAAAGCTGAAGCTGTAAATACAGTGGGACTGATACCTATCTGGATTTTAAACAGCTAATGCTGGGAAGATTGTGTGTTTTGTATTTAACTGACGGAGCTTCGCGTTTAGGTGGAACCACAGCCACCGAAGCTCACTACTGGACACGGCGATGGAAGTGTTGCTTTACTTTGAGTGAATGTATCACTGGAGATAAATGTTTTCTACTTGTTTTCTTTTGATTTTCAAGCCATTGGACCAAACCATCAGTGGTGTCTGTCTTCGAAACAGCTCCTGTAGATAAAAGTTTTTTCCTATTTTTTTTTTTTTTTTTTTTTTTTACATTTAATTTTTTTTCTCAACCATTGTGGAAAAAGAAGCTGTTTTGTATTTTGTATTTATTTAATAGTGTGGAAACAGAATAAAAAACGTGCTGGTTATAAAAATGAGAGATGCCTGATATTTTTGGATGCGATCATTATCCGGCTTCCTTAAATAATCCTTTGCTTTAATGCTTCCCTACCTTCATTTTTCATCTTAAGTCTTATATCCTATTTTAACAGTATGGCAACAAGACAGATTTCCACTTTCCTTTTTTTCAGCAGTTTCCCCCCTTTTATATTGTTTGTATCAGTTCCCTGAGCCACTCTTCACTTCTCATCTGCTTTTCTTTCCTTGTGAGAGAAGTCTGAGAACGACTGTCGTTCCCTCTGTTTTGTCTCCTTCCCCTCCTCTTTGTTTGTCTCTTTCTGTTAAATCTTTCTCTTCTTTTCTCTTTTTAGTGTTATTTCCTTTTCAAACCTGTCTTCTATTTGCTCTGATTTTCTTGCCTGTGTTCTTCCTCAGTCTGCACATGTGCTCTCTCTCCCTCTCCAAGACAGAAAATTCAGGAATCTGACTCTTAAACCTAAATAGAATGGGATCCTCACCAAATTCTGGCTTTTATTTGTGTGAGTTATTTTGTGCTTTCCTTTGTGTATATATGATCCCTTTTTGGGCTTTTCTGTGCTGATGCCAGTTGTTAAAAATAAAGGCCAATAATCAGCCCACCTACTTCTAACGTTATCGTTGTTGTTTTAGTGTTAAATATGGATGGTCATTGGAACTTGATGAAACAGCGAAACAAGAACTTCAAATGCACACAAACACACATGCAGACGGAAACATAGACACAACATGTGTTTATTCTGTTGGGAATGTTTACAGCAGATTTCTTTCCGCTTGATTAAAACCCGACTTTGGAAGTCTGGTACTGCACTCTGCTGGATAAAACACGTTATTACACCATCAATGAGGGCGGGTTTGAAGGCACATGTTGCTCATCGGCACCAGTCGTGCGTCCATTTGTTTGTTCATCCTTTTGGATGTACCGTGGACTTCAAGTCTGTACTAAGCCTACAATCACTATGATCACGGCGACAAAGTCATTCATGATTGTAACTAAGCTTTCTATCCAAGCACGAAAGCTACAAAAGTAGTAAGTGATTTATTTTAGACGTGAGTTAATTTAGAAGGCAAATATGTGCAAGTATATATTGAATTGTTTTTTAAAACGACATTATTCCTTCAATAATAGCCTGATACAGATAAAAGTGTCTTCAAACACTTGATGTTTAACCATAGATTAGTGAGTTTTCTTTCAAAACTCACTAATCTATGGTTAAACATCAAGTTTTTTTCTTTCTTTCTTTCTTTCTTTCTTTCTTTCTTTCTTTCTTTCTTCTTTCTTTCTTTCTTTCTTTCTTTCTTTCTTTCTTTCTTTCTTTCTTTCTTTCTTTCTTTCTTTCTTTCTTTCTTTCTATTATTAAAGTCTTCTCCACAGTTATGGTCCTTCAAAATAAAGTTGCAGGGTTGCAGCCTATTCACTTTTTAGTTTAGATTTTTGGAAGAAATAAGATATTAATGTTTTGGTTGTTGTTGCATTTTATGATGAATGGTAATACTTAGTTGTACTAATGTATCCTGTCCTTTGTACCTTTAACAGTGTCTGTATGTCTCTATTCTCTCTCTACTTCCTTTTCTACCCGGCTGGCCTTTGGCAGCAGGGTCCCCTCTTATGATCCAGGTCCTGATCCAGGTTTCTTCCCTCTTAAAGGGGAGTTTTCCTTGCCACTGTTTGGTTTCAGGTTTTTCTTCCACTAGGGGAGTTTTTACCTGCCGTCGTTTATGTAATAGTTGCTCGGGGGTCATGTTCTGGTCTCTGGAAAGTATCAACAGACAACTAAAATAAACTAAACTAAAATAAAATAAAATAAAATAAAATAAAATAAAATGGTCTATCTTCCAAATGAAAATGACCGATGCAAGGCCAGAGCCCTATGGGAACAAACCGAGCCAATTTGTAGGAAAACTCACATTCACAAACAGAAATCTGTCAGAGATTATGATTTAAAGATTGGTAATTATGTTTGAAATAATTATTTTTCAACACTTCACCTTAAGAAACGACGTTTTTCCACTTTTATGTTTTGTTTCTTTGTAATTCTTGATTGGCTGCTCCTTCACTTTGAGAGGAGTCAGCTGAGGTGGCTTGGGCATCTGTATTGGATGCCCCCTGGTCGCCTCCCTAGAGAGGTGTTCCAGGCTTGTCCCCCAGGGAGGAGGCCTCGTGGAAGACCCAGGACACGCTGGAGAGACTGTCTCTTGGTTGGCCTGGGAATGCCTTGGAATCCCCCTGGAAGAGCTGGAGGAAGTGTGTCAGGTGAGGGAGGTCTGGGCATCCCTGCTCAGACTGCTGCCATCGCCATCCGGTCCCGGATAAGCGGATGAAAATGGATGGATGGAAGGTTATACAGCGTTGAAAAACAGCGTTTTCTGTGATTTTACTAATAAAGGGTAGGTTTGATTCGGCCTATAGCTGTTCATGAGTGACCTGTTTAGACAATTCTTTTTTAAAAGTGGCTTAATGACAGCAGTTTTTAGGCACTGAGGAAAGACACCTGAAAGCAAAGACATATTTACCATGTCTTTTAAATCTGGGGACATACCATGTGCAACACCTTTAAAAAAAACTGTTTTTTTTCTGATTTTCTGAAATTGTCAGTAAAGAAAGAGACAAAATCATTGCAGCACAGTTGGATAGAAGTTCAGAGTCCACAGGGGGGTTTAGTAGCCTGTCAACAGTAGTGAACAAAGTGTGTGGATTATTTATTTATTTGTTTATTTTGGCAATGATATCAGAAAAATGTGAATTCCTTGCATTCCTCAGCTCTGTATGATATCTGCTCAGTCTCTCTGTATAGATGTCATAATGAACCTGTCATTTAGTTTTCCACCACCTGCGTTCAGCGTTTCTCCACGGAGGTTTCTTTTTAGCTGTGATGATCTTCACCTTAGCGGGAGCAATGGTGTCAATAGTATTAATAATTTATCACTGAATTTATCCACCAACTCATTAACTGAAGGTAGGTGGAAGACAGGTGAGGAGGAGTGTTTTCATGATCTCTGTCTGGAAGTTTCTGTTGACATTAATAGTAGTCTAAAAAAAAAATGTATTAATAATAGATGAACGTTCTGGTGAAAATACCACAGAAAACATTTTGGCCTGTAATTATATGCTACACTTGCTCCAGTGTCCCATAATCACAATTTCAAGCCATCTATTTCAGAGTATTTTGGCCTACCCTTCATCTCTGAAAGAGGTCTTAGAGGAACATAGCCTACCAAAAGGATTACATAGGACTTATTATACTAATCACAGAGCATCTAACATTTACCCTGATGTCAGACAAGCATGTTAAAGGTCTCTTAGAGCCTTTACCAAGCAGCTTGATGTTCCTGTGACTATAATAACACATTTTATTCAGATGTTTAGGAGTCATGGGACTGCAGGAGGAAAATTGATGACAAAATGAAAAGACAATAAAAAGATAAGAATTGTAACCAAAGAGCCCAGAACAACTTCCAAAGAGATTTAATGTTAACTCCAAGGTCGAGGTATATCAGTGTCAGATCACATCATCTATTACTGAGCCAAAGTGGACGGTCGAGGAGAAGTCCATTGTTGACAGTAAATCATAAAGCCTGAATGGAATTTGTTAAAATATATATTGACAAGCCACAAAACGTATTGGAAAATGTCCTTTGGACAGATGACGAACAGCTTTTGTAAGTCACATCAGCTCTGTGTCTATAGATGCAAAAATGATGCATCCAAAAATACTTTGAAAAATTATCAGTCTTAGTCATATTTTGGGGGCTACTTTTCTACATCTGGCACAAGGTGTCTTGAATCTGTGCAAGATATGATAAAATATCAAGACTATGAAGACATTCTGGAGAGAAATGTGCCGTGTGTCAGAAAGCTTGATCTCAGTTGCAAGTCATGGGTCCTTCAAGAGGATAACGACCCCCAAACACACAGTTAAAAACAGCAAGAAGTGACAAAGAACAAAACTATTCTGACGTGAGCCCTGATAGACCAGCACAACAAACTACAAGAACAATGGACCACAATTATACTTATGAGATACTTCAAATTAATAACTGAGGATTAAGCTGAAGAAGGGAAAGAGAAACAGAGGAGGTGAGGGGCACCGGTCAGTGGATCATGCTGGTGCCCCCCTGCAGCAGGTCTACAGCAGCAGATCCAGGATGAAGCTGTGTTGAAGACCAGCTGCTCTGGTCTGGTCCTGCAGCTGCAGCTGTGACTAC
Organism: Xenentodon cancila; assembly: GCA_014839995.1. Lineage (NCBI taxonomy): Eukaryota > Metazoa > Chordata > Actinopteri > Beloniformes > Belonidae > Xenentodon > Xenentodon cancila. The sequence continues at coordinate 4,855,439 of CM026201.1, forward strand.
TGGTCCTAACACACTAAAGTTTACACCAACTATATGCTTTATTAAACAGAAACGTTTTAAGTTTGGTTTTAAAGGTGGAGGTGGTGTCGGCCTCCTGAACCCAAACGGGAAGTTGTTTCCATAGTGATGGTTCCTGATAGCAGAAGACCCAGCCTCCAAATCCACAATTGGATCGTCAAGGAACTACTCGTCAAGGAAGAGTAAACCTGCACTCTGAGAATGGAGAACTCTATTAGGAACATGTCGTTCTATCAGGTCTTGCAAATATCGTGGTGCTAGGCTGTTTTGGACTTTATATGCAAGTAATAAAATTTTGAATTAGATTCTAAATTTTACGAGGAGCCGATGGAGAAAATCAAACACAAGAAGAGATAATCTCTCTTGTTGATTCCTGTCAGCACTCGTGCTGCTGCATTTTGGATCAGCTGGAAGATATTCAAAGAATTACATCCAGCCAACAACACATTACAGTAATCTAGTCTAGAAGGTGCAAACGTGTGAATTCGTTTTTCAGCATCACTCTGGAGGAGGATGCTCCTAAACTTTGCGCTATTACGAAGATGGAAAAACGCTATCTTTCAAACCTAATTAATTAGTTCCTTTAATAATAAAAGTCTTGATCAAAAATCACACCAAGGTTTCTGTTAGGAATGTATTTCAGCCTTTGCAGGAGGTACAGAGAACAAAAACATATATTAGAGAGTGCTAAACAGCAGTTGGAAATTGTGTCCTTGCTCAAATTCCTCTGCAGGCAAATTCTGTATCATTTAAAGGTGTCACACATATGTTAATTATTAATCACTTGAAGTAGTTACCTTGAGAAAACGGGAACACGGGAGACAACTAAGAGTGGTTATAGGAGTACAAGGCCTAATCCACGATGTTTGGGGAGCAAAAGAAGACAAAGAGAGCCAAGAGATTGGGACCAATCAAGGCTCCAACAATGGGAGATCTAAACCACGTTTCCTCTTCATCAGTTTAGCCAGTTATTTTGTAAAAATGTATCCACATATTTGCAGATACCTCTATGCACTTTCTTCACATTTGATCTTCCGGAAGGTTGTCAGCCGAACTGAAAGGTCTGTGTATAACCTCACCTTGAATCTCCAATAAGATTAACTTTAACTGAGAGACGTTGTCTGTCTTTATTTCTAACTAAGTATCTTCTTTCTCAAATCAACGAGCAAAAAAGTTTCAGCAACCGAACAACTTTTGATGACCCCTGTCGTGATTTGAGAAGAAGTTCTTGACTTCCAGACATCGCTGATAGGACTCACATGGAAGAGGATCCTGTGGACTCTGGCATCAGGTTCCTGAACCTGTCTGCACTTACACGGCCCCTCAAATAAGGTCAAATTCTGCTAATTGAATATTCTTAATCTATGTGAGTGAAGAGGAGTTGAGGTTAACTGACCCAAATTGTTCAAATCTAGTTTTTAAGTTTGGAATACCGTGAAAAAGTTATTGGATGAGTAAAGTTGAAGATTCAAAGATATATTTTGGTTAGACTCCCCAGGTTTGAAGTCCTGTAAAATTCTGTGAACAGATAAGGTGCAAAATATGTCATAATACTGAAGAAAAGAACCTTATGAAAAAGACTACATATATGAATGTGTGTGTGTAGTGAGAAGACGTCTCTTTATTTGTGGAAGACTACCACCATCTGGTGGACATTTCATTGAAGTACACTCTCGACCAACTTTACCTGGTGGAGAGGAGGTAAAATCCATCTGGCTTCATCTAGTGGATAAATGTTGTAATTGAAAACAATTTATACAAATAACTTTCAAACAAAAGCGGACATAAACTTTAACTAGCAACAATTAAACTCTGTCATTGCTCACAGAAAGACTTGTCACAATAAACGCGCAACATTAGGATTAATAGATAAAAAAAGAAAGAAATTAATTAAAAACACACACTAAATATTAATTAATATCAGAAAGATTATTTTATTATAATCTTTCTACTAAGTATATAAATATAATAATATCCCATTCTGGGAATCCAAATCCAAGCTGGCCTTTGGTAGGAGGGTCCCCCCTTATGAGCCGGGTCCAGCTCAAGGTTTCTTCCCTCATAAAGGAGAGTTTTTCCTTGCCACTGGTATAGGTGCCACATCTCACGCAGTCCAGGTTAGACGTAAAACAGGGACTGTGTGGCAACATTTGTCTCATTGTAGGCCTGCACAGGTACCAGCTAGACCATCAGAACAAGTACACACAGGATTTACGTGATCAAACAAAATGCTCAGTTGTAATCGGGGCTAATATGGTCAGAGACTCACCCTGAGACTGGGTCTGCCATATTGATGCTAATAAAGGGTCCTGCATTATTTCTGGGAAGGAACCTGTTTTCCTGGCACTTAACTCAAAATGAGCACTGACCTGTTTGACCCCAATCCAGCCAAAGAGGCAAGCCATATGCTTCACTTTAGAGGGGAACGGTTCACTGAATCAACCCTCTCAACTGTGGAATTCCAGGAAGGCATGGATGGGGAAGTGGTAATAGACTTTTGTAAAATTGTTAAATGCAGAAGACTATCTTGGAAATATGTTAGGTCGCAAAAATATGTTTGTGTGACTGTTCAAACTCTTGTAGAATCTAGTGTTCAAGGAAAGGTAGATAGTTGGTGTAGGGCCTGGATTTCTGTTATAGCAAACAGTGGCCTGCTCAGCTGGGGATATAGGCCCATCTAGTCGCTGAGAGGCTCAGACTTGGAAGACGCTTTCCAGTCTAAAATCCCCTCTGCATTGTGAAGCTTATACTTGTAATTCATTGGTCGTTTCACTCGTTACACAAGAGAAAGAGAGCCAAGTGATTAGGACCAATCAAGGCTCCAACGAAGGGAGGGCTGCGTCTAAACCATGGTTCCTCTCCATCAGTTTAGTTAAATTATATTCTAGTCTTTTATCTACATATTTGGATTTTGTCTGTAGAAAAACTCTATTTACATTCTTCACATTTGATCTTTTCTGGGAGGTTGTAAGTCGAACTAAAAGTACTGTGCATAAGCTCACCTTTAATCTCCAATAAGAGAGAAGTTGAGAGAGAGAAGATGTTTGTCTTTATTTCTTAACTGTATTCTTTCTCGAATAAATGAGCATGCAGGTTTCAGCAACCGAACGTTTTGCATAGTAGCGCTGGAGGTCTGTAATAAAAGTTTGAATTGGATTCTGAGTTACGGGGAGCCGGTAGCGGGAAGTTAACCCAGGAGAGACGTGCTCTCTCTTGTGGATTCCTGTCAGCACTCGCGCTGCTGCATAACACCCTGGAGTTTATACCAACTATAGGCTTTACAAACAGAAACTATCAAATCCAAGACGCTGAAGAACTGAAAGGATTAGGGACCTATCTGAAATCATTTTATTGCTTATGCTACCCTAACCAAAATGTATCCCCCATTAATTGCCAGTTACACAATTGTTAACTACTGTAAAAGTGAAAATTCTCTGCATTTATAGGGTTAATCCAGGGAAATCTGTTTTTCCACCAGCAGGGTGTGCAATGGCATTAGTTTCTGTTTTATTCATTTTGGTTTCTTTTTTTTCTAATCTTTATGCTTCAGAAAAAAATAGACAATGTTACTCTTATGAATCCACCTAGAGGCCTGTCAGGGCCATGGATTTTACAGTTTTATAATTAAAACAGCTACAGTCTAGGGCAAACAATCAAGAAGCTTTACCACTTGGATCCCCAGTTAAATGGTGTGGTGACAACAACAACAACAGAAAAAGAAGTGCAGCAACTTTAAAGACAAGCCTTTTCAGCTCAGACTTTTGAGTTTGATTGTTTGAGGGATTATTTCAATATTAAGGCAAGTTTAGAACACACGACATCAGTCGCACTGGCGGTGAAGATGCCGGCTGAGCCTTGGGCAGTGGCTGGGACGAAGGCAGTTGGCATCCAGGGTGAGGCGGTGTCCTTGGCCTAGGCATAGAGTGGAAGTCCAAGAATCAATAGTTCTGAAAATGCTGCTGTTTTTTCTAGCCTTTTTTTTTTTTTTTTTTTTTTTACTGCATTTCTACTTTTCTGTTCTAAGCTATGTTTTATTCCTTTTTCTGACCAAAACCATTTTGGGGTTTTTATTATGCTTATATTATGTTTAATCTTTCTTTCATTCTAATGCTTTTGTATTTTAAGTTACCTTTGTTTATGAAGTGTGTTATACAAATACACTTGCCTTGGCTTTTCTTAACCAAACAGGGAGTGATAAAGGGCCTAAATTAAGACCTGTGATACTAATGGAAGATGAGAGTGTAGAAATGTAATCAGGAAGACTTCCAGGTCCAGGGAGGATGTAAGACTTGTGGCTAGTAAAGGAGGAGAATGCTGAGCCTCATTCTGAGCTGAACCCACTGACAAAAACATGAATTGCTATTGGATCTTATTCAGGCTGCCATTAGCCTGACTTTGAAAAAAAAGAAAGTTTAAATAAATTGCTGAATTGAATTGCTGATTTTCCTAGTACAATACATGAACTAATCAACTGTGCTGTGGTTGTGAAGCAGAAACAACAGTCATTACATGTTTAACATAATATCGTAAAATATTGTACCTTTTTTATGTTGCAAAATAGTCCTTATTTATTGAAAGTTGATAGGTGTGGGGTAGGAAAATATGATTTGGACCCTCTTACAACTGTTTGCATTAGTAATAACATTTAAGAGTGAATAGGATAGTATTTCTTTTTTTTCTCCACAAGGCTATATTGATATTGTTAAAGAAGTCTGTTGTTAAAAAAATGTCATCTAGACTTGACTAGGCAAGACTGGAAGAAGGTCACAGCCTGCACGAGGTCAAGCTTTTACAGCAAGGCAGATGACAGAACGAGACAATATGGTGTGAGTAATTTAAACAATAAGACTGAGGTTACGGCAGGTTCTGGAAAAGTACCAAGATATTAATATCTGAATGGCCTTATAGATGCAAAAAACATTTCATTTCCTGTCAGGCTGGAGCCTGCTCTGATAATTACCAATTCTCTGTCAGGTCATGAAGACCCATAAATGACTGGAAATTATATTAACCATATAGCATCTTAACTCCTTCGCTCACACAGTCAACACAGCAGACAATTTAGTTCACCAGATACCTCTGTTACACAGGTATTCCAACGACCACCTTTAGAGAAAGGTTTCCACATTTAGTTAACTGCGAACTACTTGACTTTTATTGTAAAAGTTTCTGCCTCGAAATTTGCTTGGACATTTTTTCAGGAAATGTTTTTGGTCACACTATTAAGAGCTTAGCATGCTTTGTTGAAAGATGTCTTGTAGTACTTCTTGAACACAGCAACACTCTTTTGGCATATCAAAAGTATTGCTATTCCCACTTGTATCCTTATTCTGGTAAGGTTACAGATGTGTAAGAGATGGTAGATTCGGGCTGCAGGCGGTCCCTGATCTACCAGAACTTAGTGGATTTGCTGGAAGCATCTTGGGTGGAGATTAGGTGTGTCTTTGGTGATACTGACAAATATCTCATTGTGGTAATAGAAATAATATTTAGACGAATAAAGCATGGGATTAAGGTTTACACACCCTCTGATCTTGGGTTTTCATTGGCCGGTTTAGATAAAACTTGTAGGACAGTTGTAATGAGTTGTTGTGTGTATTAGGTGCTGTTTGTAAAGCGGCTCATGTTAAAATTAGCATCAACATTTTATCACATTTAACTCCAAAAAATGTCAATAACATTTTTGTAAGTCACTTTTTAGCACATTTACAAAAAATATTTGCATACTTACAAATATACTAAATATTTAAACATAAATATTAAATGGTATACCTAAATACCTAAATATAAATGCTGAATATAAATATTAAATATGCATCTAAATGTTAAGACTAAATGTAAAATCTAATCTCTTAAATCTAAATGTAAAATGTTAAATGTTAATCTAAATGTTTCCGGTGAAACTAAATATGTTGCTAATATGCAAATTCACACTGCTGGTAACCAGAATTACAGAAATAAAATTGGAACTAAATGTGACAAAATGTTTCTGTTATTTTCAGCGTGAGTTGCTTTACAAACGGCGGAGTAGGACCTATCAACGGATGTTATTACCATCACATCCAGCATAGGTAGAACAGCGAAACAGAAGTCAAAGATGAGTTTCCACACTGCATTTCTCTCTGTCATAGATATGTACAAGGCCAGGTCTCACGTCATTCCATACATCGATGGACAATAAAACATTGGTGGCTTATAATCAACGCCAATGGTCTGCATTACTGAAGTCAAGGAAATCAACAAAAATCAAACACAAGAGTGAAACTCAGCGGTAAAACAAAGGGGGGCGCCACCCTGTGACTGTACCGGTTACGTAGTTTCCCCGGTAATAACAAGGCTGTCCTCAGCAGTACACCGTGGAAGAAGAAACCAAGCTACACTTAATAAGTTGTTCTACATAAACTCATAGAAATATATAATGATCAGTATACTAATATACATTTCAATGGACAGAGTACACAATTAACAGAAAAATACTCCTTTAAAACACATCAATACGTATAGTGAAAAATCCAATTTTTATAGTCAGTAGCAGTTTTCCTATGTTGTACTTTAAAAAAACTTGAACCACATAACAAAAATGAGAAGATGTGGGTCTTAACAAAACCCTGCAAGGATATCTGAACTGTGATAACATCTGTACCACTGAGGCAAGATACACAATACAAACATAAAGAATGCAAAAATATTTCTACATTCAGGATTGTAAAAAAAAAAAAAAACAGTGCATTGCATTGAAATTTTCAGCCTGTACTCTGCATAACAGACAAAATTCCTATGACAGTTTGATTAGAGTTTGTCCGTTATTTTGCCCGACTATCTAGATGTGATCCTGGGGTGATGTCTCAGTCTGAGGTCATATCAGTTGGTGTGATCGGGGTTTAGGGACTGCAGAGTCATAGTCTCAGGCAGGTCACAGCCCATGTCCTCAACAGGGAAGTCAGTCCAGCTGTCCATCTGACTGTCACTCTCAGTGTCAGGTGTGCCTTCATCCAAAGCCTTGGTGTCAATTTGCTCCATGGCCACAGGAATAATGGGCCTGCTGGGGAAAGTCCCATGGGAAGGCTGGGAAGGCTGCAAGTTAACTACTTGAAAGATTCCTGCATCCACACCAATGTCCTGCCTAGTCACTCTGTAGTTGACTTCTCCCAGCTTCTGACTAACAAGGAGTAGACAAGGAGTGCTAGTTTGGCCGTGACGTTCAGACAGTGAAGTTCTGTGCATCAGACTTAGAGTGGGTCTTCACCCAAACAAGTTCACCAGAAGCATAGGATGCCTGAGGGCGTCTCAAAACACAATCATGTTTTTTACTGTTGTGACTATGGTCAAGAGCCACTCTGGCGTGGTCGGGAGCTTCCTGTTGGGAGGCTCTGAGAGTCTCCGAGTATGGCACACCAGACTCATCCACGCTGTCCCTGGTCATGCAGGGTGTCTAGTGTAGCTGCGGAGGGGCTGAGGCCTGTGCTGTCATGGGGGTCTGTACACAAAGCAGATCTGTGACAAAATATTTATCCCCTGCCCTGTGCTTGTCTTCAACATAGCCTCGTATTTTCGTTTTGAGTTTCCGGTTCACAAGATTGTGGGTGGTATACAGTCTGTGCACTGAACCAGGGAGAAACGACATGCCGTAATAACTTACTGACAAGAGTGAGCCTAGATTGGGGAACAATGTCTTGTTCACCTCACTGAAAAAACATTCTTGCTGACACCTGCACTCTCACCTCTTTAAATTCCCACACCTCAATCCACTTAAAGAACTAGTCAGCAAAGACCAGCAGGTAGGCATGGCCAGATGCAGTCTGTGGCAGTGAGCTGACAAAATCAACCCCTATGTACTCGCAAGGCTTCTGGGGCAATATGGGAACCATGAGACCAGCTGGTTTTCTCTAGCTTGGCTTAATGAGCTGACAGACCAAGCAGGGCGTGACATATTGCTTGACATCTGCTTCAGTCTCGGGCTAACAAAACCTGAATTACAGCCTTGGTAATACTTTTGAAAAACTGAGATGACCTGCAATGGGGGGGGGGGGGGGGGGGGGTCATGATGATAGAAAAGCAAGGTGTCACAGATAGATGTGGGGGCATAAAGCTGCAGTTCTCTCAGATGTAAACCACATATGGTTCCTGGGTTTGAGTAGTAAATCACATCGTCCCTCCAGAAACTTCCCAATGTTTGGTTCATCCATCTGCAGCTGTTTCAAATGTGAGTGATCTCCTAAAAGCACAGTAGCCAGGATGGGGAGGTCAAAACTGCCAATAACAGCGTATTCAGGAAGCAGATCTGTGGGAGTGTCATTGGTCAGGAGCAAAGGGTCGTGAGATTAAGCATATAGGACTACGAGTGCCTAGGTGGCCAGAGGGGATTGGGACATGAGCCACCTGAGGCTGTTGTGGTCCTTGAAAATGGTCGCGCAGAGGCCCACCGTGTAAAGTTTGAAATGCTGAAGAACCCAGAGAAGAAGAATCTAGCGCTGGCAGGTGGAACATAGTTGAGATCAATACATTTGGCACTGAATTTGATGCCATGGTAACTAAACTGTTCAAAAATGTTAAGTGAAACAAAAGTCAGCAGAGGCTTACCTACCTATCTATCTATCTATCTATCTATCTATCTATCTATCTATCTATCTATCTATCTATCTATCTATCTATCTATCTATCTATCTATCTATCTATCTATCTATCTATCTATCTATCTATCTATCTATCTATCTATCTATCTATCTATCTATCTATCTATCTATCTATCTATCTATCTATCTATCTATCTATCTATCTATCTATCTATCTATCTATCTATCTATCTATCTATCTATCTATCTATCTATCTATCTATCTATCTATCTATCTATCTATCTATCTATCTAACCTCTAGCAAGAGTTCAACATTCAAAGATCTGACACAGCGGCTCCATCAGCTTCTACCTTCACAGATAGTCTCATTTTTAAATGTACAATCAATTTTATGAGGGCCTCATCTTCAGTTTCAGGAAAGATGGATTTATATGCTTCTCTGATGATTCCCACAAGGTTAAGCATGATGGTTTAATTCTCATCCTATGCCCCAGGTTGACAAGTTCCTTCCATTTGAGATAATCTTTACCTTGTAATTCTAAGAACTGCTGTGAACCATATGCAATCCCAATTTCTAAATAAGCTGGGGCACTGTAAAATGTAAACAAAAACAGAATGCAATGACTTGCAAATCTCAAAAACCTTTACTTTATTGCCAATGATAACATAAACGTACCAGATGCTGAAACATTTTTGCCATTTCATGAGAAATATTAGCTAATTTTGAATTTGAACACAACACATCTAAAAAATGTTGGAACTGGTGCAACAAAAGGCTGGAAAAGTAATTTGCACAAATAAGAAACAACTGGAGGTATTTAGGATAACTGGTTACAGGTTAGTAACATGTCTGGGTATAAATAGGAGTGGCAGAGCTTGTCAGATGTGAAGATGGACAAAGGTTTACCAATTTGCAACAAATGGAGTCAAAAACTTGTGAAAAGGAAAATGTTCCCCAACTATTGTAAGACTTTGAAGACCCCCACCCCCCTCATCTACAGCGTATAATATCATCACAAGATTGGAGGTGGAATCTCTGCGTACAAGGGACAAAGCTGAGCGTCAAAATAGATGCTAATGATCTTCAGGCCTTCAGGCGTCTCTCCATTAAATATAGGCATAATTATCTACTGGAAATCCTTGCATGGGCTCAGGAACATTTCCAGACATCACTGTCTGTGAACGCAGTCTGCAGTGCAATCCACAAATGCAGCTTACAGCTTTATCATGAAAGAAGAGGAGGAACATGATTCAAAAATGCTGCTGTTCTCTGGGCCAAAGCCTTTTTAAAAAGGTTCGAGAAAAAAAAATGAAAAAATGTTCTGTGCTCAGATTAATTAAACTTTGAAAGACCTTTTAGGAAACCGTAGACCACAGAGCGCATCCAGCATCTTACCAGCACTTACTTCAAAAGCCTGCATCTGTGATGGTATGGGGTTGCATTACTGCCTATGGCGTGGGCAGCGTACAACATCTGGAAAGTATGCCAATGCTGAAAGTACATAGGGGTTTTAGAAAAACATATGCATCCATCCAGGCAATATCTTTCTGTGAAGGTCTTCCATATTTCATCAAGACAATGCTAAACCACATACGGGTCTATCACTACAGCATGGCTCCACAGGAGAAGAGTCCAGGTACTGAACCGGCCTGCCTGCAGTTGTTTGTCTCTGTATGTGGCCCTGCGCTGGACTGGCAACCTGTCCAGGTGGATCCCTGCCGGGATAGGCTCCGGCAGACCCCGTGACCCTGCAAAGGATAAAACAGGTATAGAAAGTGGATGGATTGGTGGATGCCCTGTTCCAGCTTTTCTGAGGCTTTTCTGAGCTGCTATTTTCCATGAAAAGGTGAATTGTCTCAGTTTCAATGTTTTTTATGTTTGATTGGGAACAAAATATATTTACAATATAATGTAATATATTTATGAGATTTGCAAATCATTGCTTTCTGTTTGTACTTACATTTTACATAACATAACGCTCAGATCTATGTTGTTGATTTAGTTATACATACATATACATTTATAGTATATGGATTTATGTATTAATATAAACTTTTTCTAGTCTTGACTACTCAAAATGTTTTTAATCCCCATCCCCGCTTATTCATACAGCATTCTCTTAGTATATAGTGAACCACACAGATTTCATAGAGAACTGCACAGATCACACAATCACACACTGATGAATACATCAGGAGGAGCGTGGGGTTCAATGACTTGAGTGGCAGATAGCTGGACTACCCCCAAGGCTGTGACTTAAACAAACTCATCAGCAACAATAATTTGTCTGGTGCTTCACCACACTAGTAGTCTTATGGAACAGTGGCAGAGAGAAAGACCCTCTACTTTGTAATCAGCTGGCAAATTGTGTGATCAGAGTAACGTGTAACATGTACAGTAAGCAGCACTTCACAGACTCAAAAAATTAAAGCTGAGGATTTACTTTTAAAAGGTTTTATCAAGTGGTATTAAGTAATTGTTAATATGCTTTTTTTTAGTTCCTGATTTCACTGGGTGTATATTAGTAAAAAATGTTCTTAACAATTATTTAATGCAGTTGTGTGGAACCACTTGACATAATATTTTAAAATAAATCTTGAGGTTTGCTTTTTTGCTGTGTGAATGCCCTCGTTGGCAACAAGACCCAAGAGGTTTGGTCAAGCAAAACACTGGAAATCTGGAGGAAAACCTGATGCAGTCAGCAATAAATGAACAAGTTTTGTTCTTAAAGAAGGCAATAGTCCTAGAGGACAGAAGAATAAAAAAAAAATATATATATACATATATATATATATATTACTTCAGGGTAAATTCCAAGTGAGCAGGCATAATTCCATTCTGGTTTTTTACTGAGAGGATCTTGGGATTAATAAAAAACAGTCCATGTTTTTGTTTTACTGATAACACTGACTGCTCCTTGCTGATCTTCATAACCCCCTTCTGTAGGTCATTTCAATCAATGACCATGTTAATCCTGTCCAGATTTTCCCTTCACTCGGCTGCACAGACACTGTAAGCACTGTGTCTACAGAGAACTTATGATTAAACTTATCTTCAAGAAGAAAGTAAGTTATCAGTGCCGTCAGTATCATGTCCCGCTTACAAGCAGGAGAATCTCTTGTAATTGTTCCTTCTCTAGACTCCATGTTTTAACTCTTTCCACAGATGTTCGTTAGGATTAGATCAGTGCTCATAAGAGACTACTTCAGAATAATTCACTGTTTCATTCTGGGTAATTTTTGGCTGTTTGGAATGATGTGTTTTGGGTCATTATCCTGTTGGAGAGCCGGTGACCTGTAACTTAGACCAAGCTGAAAGGTTTTAGGTGGTTGTTCTACAGATGTGGAGAGCTTCTCTGCAGGCACTGTTGCCGACTTAATGACTTTGCTGTTATATTTAACGGGTTTTCAGACATTTCTAGCTACTTATTTTCAACAAAGAGACTAGCGACAAATCTAGCAACTTTTTCAGGTTTTATTGGCACTTTTGGCAACTCTAATATGAAAGCATGCATCATTTTAACTAATTTCTCATTGAGCAGCAAATGTGGCCTCCTCTGCCGTACCAAATCACCCTCAAGGTAGTCCAGTGCCAGCAGAGCACCCCGTCCCTGCTCAGGCCAGATTGGAGATGTTCACATCTCCACTTCTTGCAAATGAATTGTGCATGCCCAAAGCCACCACTTGCTGATCATGTACTGGCCCACGCTACTGAAAAATAATGATTTATTTATATATTTACACATACAGGTTAGTCTCATTGAGACATGGGGTCTCATGCTCAAGAGAGACCTGTTTTATACAATAAAAACATAACAAATATACAAAAGATGCAAAAATATGCAAAGTTCCTCAATATCAAGAGTTGCATAGATATAATCAATGTGGTTGTTAATACAAGCAGAAATTCATTTAGAATAGGAGAATATTCATATATAATTTTAATGAATGTAGAATCCCCACGGAAGAGCTGAAAGAAGTGTTTTGGATGGATGGATGGATGGATGGATGGATGGATGGATGGATGGATGGATGGATGGCAATGTCAAAACTGACCGTCAGGTTTAACAAATAGGACGTAATAACAGCTAGTGATTGGCTGAGCTGACTGCCAATCAAATCATATTAGCACTAAATGTATTGCTTCATAAAAACGCTCCTGGCGTGGCACAAAAAACTTCAACCCCCTCAGGGTTGTAATGGATGTTAAATCAAAAAATTGAAAACAAAAAGTTTTTTTGAACCAGGCCGTAAATATGTTTGTTTTTGCTCTAAAGTTGGACATTTTAACATGGGGGTCAATGGAGATTGACTCGCTTTTGGAGCCTCTATCTAGTCGAGGAACTGCAAGGAAACTTAGTTCCGCATGAGCGTCAATCCAGAAGTGAGATGATTGGCGCTTTATTTTGACAAGTGGCAAAATCGGACAAACGGGTATCAGCCTGTTTTAAGTTGCCTTGATAGCAGTAAACTTAAGTCTGTCCGGACTTTTCGTTTAAGCCCTAAATGTTTTGTGCTGTCAGAGAGGTTTTGAGCTTGTTGAAAGATAAAAGGTTTCTTACAGCATGATGCAGCCGCACGTGTCTTTATCTCAGTTTTGTTCTGAACTTCTTTGTCAAAAGACTTAACTTTATCACAATTAACTTTATGACGCGCCGATATTGTCTCCAAGTGTGTAAAACTCGTCACCAACCGCCCATAAACTTCAGCAAACTAGATGGAGCCTTTTTATGAACTAAGTTAACACGAGTGGCATTTCATATAAGCATAAACGTGGAGCCGCAAACCGAAAACAAAAGATATAGCAAGGAAAAGCCACGCTACAAAGACTAGACACATATTTTGTTCACGGTCCTGGAGATGAACCTGACTTTTTTGCGCAGGGCTCGTCTTATCCCCTTCAGATAGCGGTGGGCAGGCCTGCAGTACAACCGAATCAATTTTACTAAACGTTAAAGCTGCTGATACAGGCTCTGAGGTGAAATAGTTAAAGTGGGAGTCAGAATGACGCGGTCGCTGTCAGTGGTGCTGAACCTCTTTGAATTTCTGTTTGATTATCGGTGACCATGAAGCGTAAAGTGTTTGTTCTCTTGGTTTCTTATACTTCATTGATGACATAGTCGCTCTCCGTAGTAAAGAAGCTTGTAAGCCCTGCTGTTGCTGGCATGTGTATTTTGTTGTAAAATGGTGTTATCACGAGCTTTATTATTTGGGTTTAAAGGGCCCGGTCATTTACCCCCGCCCGCGGCCCGGCTCTGATTTGTTCCGCTAGCGATGTTTATCATATAAAAATAGCTTATCAGATCTTTACTCTATAAGAGGTACAGGCTGAAGTTGTGATTTATTATCACACTGTAGCGCAATGGGCACAATCACGCGGAGAAAAGGTAGGAAAGGCGACGAGATGATTAAAAAAAAACCTGATTCCAGCCGCACATCACCGAATCACTGACATGTGCATTCTGACGAGATTAAATCATCTCCTGACCTGTGTTTGCTGAAATGGGGTTGGTAATGTAGGGTGGAATTTTTACTTTACAAACTACATCGCGCATTTGGACGGGATTAAAATCAAAGACGTCCTCCGTGAGTATTTTAAATTACCACAAGTACCCGTAAATATTTGAATCCTGTGCAATTGGAGCAAAAGATAACAAGGAAAGGCCAAAAACCACACGCCTGCACTGTCGTCAGTCTCAGGGATGGCGCTGAACTCTGGGAGAGGGTCCTTCAAGTAAACAAGTCAGATGAAATTGAACTCCTGGAGTCAGAAGCAGTTATGTGTCAAACTGAATCTACATCCAGAAGTTATCAAAAATAATAACAGATTCCAAAGAAGACAACGTGGTGTTGGTGCAAGGAAACAACTGATAAGGCTTTAAAAACATCTGCGTGTCTGCCGCTGCACACTGATGCGCATGAAAGACGCAGATATTCCTCTCAAATCACAGAGTGACCGATTCCAGCGTTTCAACCTAATTTACAAGAAGCTCACACAGGTAGCCACTTCTGTCACCCGGATCCAGCGCTGCCAGCCCCCTCCAGGAGCGCGCTCGGCCGCTCCCCACCCTTTGCCACCGCGGCGCAAGCGTGTCCAGTCTTGTGGAGGTCGGTCTGCGCATCTGGAGCAGCGCGTGGACGCAAGGGGGGTTCATGTGTTTGTTCGCGTGAATATGTGACAGGATCAGGCGTCTGTTGCGGCGGATGCATCCGCATTGCAACACACGGAACGACGACTAGCCTACTGAAAATCGGCTGCTGAATGTTAAAAGGAGCATCTTTCCAATGGTTTGTTTGTTTTCTCACGAAGAGACATAGAAACGCTTGTCGCGCGCTGTCGCGGCATTTAAACACTTCTCCAGACAGAATTCAAGCAAATGGTGTTTAATTTCGTCTTGGAAGTTGGGGCTGTTTCAGCCAGTAGAATCTCAAGCCCCGTTGTCACTGGAAGAAGCTTGACACGACTGGATCCGGACTGATCGCACTGATACCGGGAATCCGCATTCTTTGCAGCAGCTATCAAGTTATCGGAGGATAAACTGTTGAACCGATGAACTGCCGTGAATGAACTTTGTCTTTCAACTTGTAGGATTTTGTCCTATATTCTCCGCATCACCTTCTCCTCCGCCCTCGGTGCACGGAGGCTGAGAGATGGAGAGCAGCAGGTGACTCACCGCCCTACAGGACGCCTACGCGGGAATACTGGACTTTGGGCTACTGGGGATACCCAGGAGGTCCCGGGGCAGGATGGTGAGTGGGCTTGCGTCTGCATGCCTGATATCTGTGCATGCGTTTGTATTGCACAGACTTCGCAGTGTGTAAAGGGTGGCCAGGATGACCACCCTCCCGGCCGCTTCCGATGTCGCCTCAGTTTTAGGCATTACATTCTCCAGAAGTTGTGAGTTGTGTTGCATCATGAGAGCTCCCACACGAGTCTGGCATATATCCCGGTGTTTGCTTTTTTGGTTAGTTGAGTAGACTAAATCAAAAAGATCATAATAAAACTGGAGGAGAAACTCTTCCATAAGATAACACACATTTAAAACATATTGTGAAATGGTATAACAGAGTCAGTAATATTCTCACTGCATCACTAACTGTTAACAGCCAATATATTTGCAATTTAAATATGAATAACATGTCTCCATAATCAGTAGACTGCACAGTACTTTTTAACACCATGCTCCAGCAGTTGCTTTTAACAAGTTTCTTTCACAGCTTCATTGCTATAAGTCAAAAATGAGAAAATGCAATCAAAAGAAAGATTGAGAGAGAATAAAACAAAGAGAGAAGATGAAAAAGAGGTCAGAAATAAAATGAAACTGCATGATGAAGATACAGATGAAAGCAGGGACACGGCTGATGCTGCTGGACCGCATGGTATAATATCTGACAGTCAGACATACATTTCTACAGAAACAAACTATTTCATTTGGTCAAATAAAAACTTTCCAGGTATGATCTCTGTACCTGTATAATATAAAACATCAGATAATTGTCTTGTTTGCTGAGTGAGTTTTCTTCTTTTGTTTTTTGTTTTACAACTCTTGGCATATAGCTATATAACGGGTTAGTGCCTAGACTGGCAAAAAAAAAAAACAACCCTGTCAGAGAGGACTAAAATCACAAACGGTGAAGTACAGAAGCACAGACTTAGGCAGAAGACAGTGATGGATGTGGTGTGTGTTGTTGGTAGTGCATCGGTGTGTAGCGTGGTGTGTAACTGAGTGATGATGGTTGTGTGGCTATGTTGGATGTAAACCCTTTGATTCATACAAGAGCAGAAATGGTCAGAGCTGAAGAGGCGCATAGTGATGTTGACCACCAACAAGACTTCAGCAACAGCTTGTGACCGCAACCAGAACTTCAGGCTGGCTCTGGTCTGTTGGGTCAGTGTCCTCTTGTAGGCCACCAGCAGTTCACTGGGGTTCCTCTCCAGCCCATCAGCAAGGAACCATCCAGCCCCCCCCCCCCCCCCAATATCCATGAATACCAGCAAGCAGGACCACAACACACCTGCAGCACTGAGCACCCAATCCTTCTCACACACACACACACACACGTGCAAACACACACACCACAGGGGTCCACCTAAGCACGGCAAAACCGCCCCCCATTGCACCAGCTTGTTCAGGGAGTTTGAGTTTAATTTGAATAAAGAAATTCTTGCAATTAGAAAAAGTGCCACATGAATTAAACCTATAAAAATGATTTTATAGGCAAAGCTTGTTTGAACAATTCTCAGTATTGGATATTGATCAGATCAATTTGTGAAAAGGCATCGCAGCACAACATAACTGTAGCTTGAAGCTGCCGTGAAAATATGCTATAAAACCATGAAAACGTGTTATTCCCATTGTCCATCAGTAATGAAGTGTGACAAATGTAAACATAACCTAACTATAAATAAAAGCATATTTTCAGACGTTTTTGTTGAATCTCTTCATAAGGACTGTTTTCTGTGAGTTGACCCAAACATTCCACCCTTCCATGTCACCTCTGTCTAAACATTCGGCCTTCCTTTTTCCGAGTGAAATTTCTAACCCACCACTGGCAAGTACATCCTCTGCCTTTCCTCTGCTCTCTGTATTCTCACAAGAATTTCTTTACCCCATCTCCCAACATCCCTCACTCACATGTACACACAAATTCATATTCCGGACTTTGTAGAAGCAGATAACGTTTTTAATTGTCATAAGATAAATGTGATAACTGCTCATCTGTGATGCACCGTCAAATCACAATCACAATCTTTTAGTGACTTGGCCTTGCATGCTAACTAACTGTTTTCAGTGAGGGATCATGTTCTGTTCTTCAAGGAACTGGAAAAATCACTGCATCATTTGTCCCCAGTCATGCCTGCATGAGCAGCATGGAACACAAAAAAGTTGCTGGTACAACACAGAACTGACCTTCGGTGACAAGTTGCCTTTGGTTTCACGAAAATGGGATCAAAGACAGATCTGTCCTCCAGCAGGGTATGAATGCCTGCCACTCAAAATGCCTTCATGAGCACCGTTGCTGTGCCCAGACTGCTCCACTAGGGGGCCAAGAGCAAACACTGCAAAGGTCTTTCATTTTTAAAAAATAACGCGCTGTATACTGTAGACATACACTCAGGAATCATCCGTCTGGAACACTAGTTACTGTTTTCATTTAGGGTGGCAAAGTTCCCATATTTTGCCTCTGTGATCGTTTTAGCCCTGGAAATCTTAAGCTGTTTTCTTCATGCAATGGTTGTAGCAGAGTTAAATTAACGTGGAAAAGTGTCAACTGTAGGCCATCCTACAAAAATGATTGGTTAGGAAACCTCTCAACTGATGTCATCACATACAGTAACACAAGAAGTTGCAAAGCTTTTGTTCCTTCATGTCCAAGAACTGACAAGAAAACCTGGCATCATAATTGGTGCCATCTTATATTGGTCAACCTCCCACACTATGTTCTGAATAATATTTCAAACTGTGTTGTAATTACCTTCAAGACAGCTTGGCTTAGAATAAATAAACACAGGCAGTCCGGTAATGCAGTCAGTGGGTGATGTGCAAATTTCTGGATGATTTACGTAGCAGTTTCAAAAAACCTGGTGTCTAAATTAAATTATGAGTTTTAAAAATAGTTTGCATTTTAAAAGAAGCTGTATTATATCTTTTATACACAAGTTGGAATAAAGAAAAGGATCTATCCATTCTTAATTTCCTATTTCTTTTATAGAGACCAATCATTTAACTTTATTTGTGCATCTTTTTAATAACATTGCACTTGTTGAGTCTCATGTTGACTCTTCATTTGAATTATGGTAAAACATAATCTGACATGATTTCATAGGTTGCATGTTCATACCGAAGAATACAAAACATAATCACTATGATCGTTTAGGATTTAAAATGTATGTTTAGGTTTATAATTATAATTACTTTCTTTCATGGATTTGCATATTAGGACAAACAAAATAATCATCTGGTTCCTATATGGTCTTTAAATTAGGTAAAGAAAACCTCAGATGAAAAAACAATTACACCATGCCATGACAGCAATATACACGTAGTGTGTGAAACAATAAGTATAACTTTTACTTCTTCCATAGAAATCAAGATTGTAAGTGGCAAGAAACAAGAGCAAACTTTTCTTTTAATCAGCAAAATGATTTATTGTTACTAGTTTTATCTATGTAATCTTTACTGGTCACTGTATTTCAGGATCTTAATCTTCATTTGGATATTTTGTTGTGTTGTCAGGTTTAGAAAATTAAATACAAAACGTAAGATGAGGAAAAAAACAGATTCTTCTTCTGGCTTTCCTTTGTAGAGGTCACCACAGCTGATCTTCATGTGCCACCTATACTTTTGGTCAATGTCAAATCGCAATTCTTTTTTTTTTCCATTGTCTCTCACAGTCTATTATATTTTTTTTGACCCAGCCCTAAAAAAGCTGATTCTTTCAAAGAGGACTAAAATCACAGACAGCGGTACACGAAAGAGCAGGAAGGCGAAGACAAGACAGTGATGGGTGCAGCTTAGTGACTTTGTGGTGTGTTGTAGTGTCTGTAAGTGAGTGAGTGTGTGATGTGTTATTGTTAATGTGTGTGTTAAGAATAAAAGGACAGAAAATTTAATGTAGGACAAACAGATATATACAGGAAAGGACAGATAGAGAAGGGGAGTAGCATTCGCTGTTTAGTTGCAAAGACTCATATCGATTACATAGAAATGTCCATAGAAATAAATGTACTTGCATCTTTAAATGCTCATACATATTTACATATACAATATAAAGGGATATCCATGCAGTCAACTATACAGTCAATAATCATATTCATTCATGTATATATGCATATCAGTTAATGGTGAAAAATAAGTGCAGTCCTCAGTAAAGGCAACACCTATAAACAGCTATTTGAGAGTATATACACTTCCTACGTTTATCATCTAACTAAGTATTGTGTAGCTCTGTACACGTAACCAGCCTGGGTCGACCACAGGAGCCCAGGCCACTCGTGTGGGACTTCGCAGGGCTGAAACACAGCGAAGCCACAAATCAGGTACCCAGGTTGGCCCCAGGGAAGACTCATGCAGGACCGCCACTGACTAGGCACTCCAAGACGGCAGATGGCACCCCACCTCAGCACTGCCCCGAGCGACGACATCATCACAGATGAAGGCACGACAGCCAGGATAACCAAGGAGGAGGCATCGACCCGCAACCAAAGCCCCAGGGACCCAACTAGAGCCCCAGCAACCAGACACAGCCAATGTGGGGGGAGAATCTCAGCACTGCCAGCACCAGCCCCCACCCCCCCAGCCCACTAGGAGAGCAGGGTGTACAAAAACGTGGGATGAAAAACATCTCAAAGAAAAGCAAGGAAAATATCAAATACAATAATGACAATAACAGCCAGATAATGGTTTCTGTCCCTCCCCCGAGCTACGTGGATGTAGATCAGTGGATTAACAGGCTAAAGAAAGACATCCTAATTGTAGTCAAGGACAACAGGAGTAGAGTATGAAAGTTTGAACACTTATTGTTATTATTATCCCTTTTTTAATCTAAATCATCCAAAATGTGCTGCTGCATGAAGTAGATGTGAAATGAGCTGTTGTGGAATGAAACCCCTTCATTAATGTTTTTGGAGTGGAGCTTTGGAAATGTGGGTTTAATTAAAATTGCTTTCATTTTATGTTTCCATTGAAAGCACTACGTCCGTGCCAGTGTGTTTATGCATGTGCATGTATGTGGTGGTGTGAAATGCTTATTTAGTTGGTGCTGGATAATCATTCTTCTTGATTGCGTGTTCACTCACTGGGGTGCCACTTAGAAAGGCAGTAATGTTGAGCAGTTTACCGACTTTTGTCTCCCGAGGAGACGCTCATGGTGTAATAATGACACACAAAACATTTATTGGGAAAGTTGATTGATAGTAGATAGATTGCCATGGAGGAAATTTTCAGCCAGAACATTCTGCTATGATTACTTTTTTTTTTATTATGATCACCTTCAAACTTTACGGTAGCATTTGTGCTGTAGTGTTGCCAGTTTTATGACTTTTTGGGAGTACAAAAATTCAGTTCACAATCAACTTCAACAGGCATGAGGCAGCAAGGCCAGAATTAACACTGAAAAAACAGAAAATGTTATGCAGTGTCATCTGTCATGATCAACAACTACCATATATGATAAAGTCCTGCATTCAGAACTTCACATACACAGAAACAAACCAGTATAGTCAATACTATTGGATATTTAGAGAAATGAATCAACTGAAGCAGTGCTGTAAAGACGTGTAAGCAAACATTCCTCCTATATAGTGAGAGACTGATGTCATTCAAAAAATATTTACTTCAAGCTGCTGCCGTCAAAGCTGGTTCTACAAGTTGGTCGCACACCGCTTCTGCATGTTTGCCCAGTTTAAATAAGGACACTGTGTCATCTGTCAACAGTAGTTGTAGTGATAATACATCCAACCATAAAAAAATAAATACCTGAAAGACTAGATTTAATTTTTTACATGACCATAGATGTAAGAGATAACATAGGAATAACATACAGTAATTGATAAAGCAGTTTGATTTAGATCTGAGTAATGTAGTCATTAGGTCCCTGACATCCACCTTCAGATATGGTAGACACGAGATAAAAGGTTTGATATAAATGATGATATATATCTTTATTTTTACATTCAGAGTTGCTCACAGATTTTGTACTGGAAAGAAATCAACATTTCTGCAGTTAAGCCGATTAGTTTGATTTTATTTCCCAGAATTTAGGTATTAAAGGAAGAAAGAAAACACAGTATGAATGTAAATAAGATATTTTTAAATTTATTGTTGGCACATTTCCAGCTGCACGTCAATGTGAACTGCATTGCAATTGTGCTGTCACTGATCCTTAAATCATTGCAGATAAAGAAATTAAGTATGCGTCTAGAAAGGAAGGGACAGGGTCATGTTTTCAGCTGAGCTGTAGCCTTCTCACCTTCTCTTTCATCAACATTATTGGTGTTTTGGAACTGAGGTTGCTGGAGTTTCACATACATTTTTCCCAGCATTTCTGTGACTTTGTGTCTCATTTGAGTTGAGCTTTTCAGAAATAAACCACTTGAAATTTTAGATTGAGGGTCTCTGAGTGGAATAAATCATAACAGCAAACAGACCACTGGCTCTTCATTTAAGTATATTAAGTTTGTATATGGAGGGTTCCTGGTTTGAATCCTTGCAGGGGCCTTTCTTTATGGAATTTGCATGTTCTCCTCTTGTTGTGTGGGTTTTCAGCAGATGCTCCATTTTAGGAGCTTAGGAGTGAGGATGAGAGTGTGGGCTTGTTGGTCCACTTGTCCACTGTTTGTCATTTACAAGCTTCTGTTTTTTTTCAGCCTGTTGGCATAAGCCGATGAGTAAAAGTGAAGAGGCTCTGTTCAGTTTCAGTTCAATATTGGACACAAGAATTGCACGCAGACCAATATAGCAAATTAATGAGTTCATTAACAGCGGAAAGGTGTGGATCTTTGGAGATGGTGGGCTGGTGGAACCATAAACCTGAGAGCACAAAGCTGGGCAGCAATAAGTGATCAAGTCCTGGGTCTCTGGAAAGCACCTAGAGACAACTTGTGTTGTAATAGACGCTATATAAATAAAATTGAACTGAATTGAATGTAGCTCCAGAAATATCATAGAAGCTACCTAAAAATGCACCTAAAAAGGACAACAAACGATCTGGCCTTGAGGGGAGTGTAAACCAGGGCTTTTAACTAGGAGTGATGAGTAGATAAACTAGGTGTGTCGGATCAGCTGGATTACAGGGAGGAGCCAAGCTGTGGGAACAAACATACACATCCTCTTCCAGAAGGCCCGAAACAGGGACTGTAGTGTTATTTTACCTGAAGTCATTTGGTAAAGAAAGGTATTAAGAAGGTGGCCTGAGGCTGTTTTTTATTGGTTTGTCATCATTTTCAACATCTAATGGTAAACTCACCATTATCCTATTAAATCAATTTCTACATCCTTAATACCTCTACTCCCCTTGCTTTCTCTGATCAAGAGGCAGATGTATTTTTGCCTCCAGTATAACATTTAGCTTTAATTAATCCTCTACTCCACTCTAACACACACAAACATTATTTCAGCCTCTACCCTCTCAATGCATTGAGAAAAAGCTTGTTGGTTTATGTTTAACACATTAGTATTTTTGCTGCCACATTTAACACCTTCTCAGACCATTTAACCAACTTTATTTCAAGAAATGTCCTTGTGAAAAACATAGTAGCCTCAAGCTACTTGTTCCTGCTGCAGGCACATTTGCTTTAAAATGATGCAGTATGAATGGATTATGAAACATGTAGAGGCCTTCTGTCACTTCTTATTTAATAATATGTAAAAAAAAAGGTTAGAATCAAACCACCCATAACTTCTATAATCCCTTATATGCATGTTCTGGAAGAAGCAAGACCTTAGATGAGTTAGCTTAGTTTTTGGCCAATCATCAAAATGATCGGCAGTAAAACTGTCGGCAAGGTCGGAGGAAGAGAAACCTCCTTTTTGCTGCAACTTGCTGCTACATAAAACATGTCGTGCCATTCTGAGCACCAGTGCAAACAGGTGACTGCTGACTCTGTGAATGAGGATAGCATGTGCAGTGTGTGAGGCTGGAGTTTGGAGCATCTACTCGTGTACATTCAGCAGTGACCTTGGAGGCTGTTGCTGACTGGGCTCTGCCGGGATTAAACGGCTTCAGATGATTCAGTTAAAAGAAAGAAAGAATCTCTGATCTATAAAAGTGTGTGTGAGTGTGTGTGTATAATATCAGAATTTTGTTCCCATCTGCCTCCCTATAAAAAGGTTTCTTTCCAGGAGAAAAGGAGGACTCATTCTCAAGTGACACCTGAGCTGATGTTTACAAGAAACTCATTTATATGCTGGAAGGCCGGCTCTTAAATTAACCCATAAATTCTTCTACTCGGGCCTCAAAATACCATCTTAGTAATGACTTCTGTCCTGAGTGCTCCCTTACTTTCTCACAGACTGTGAACGGATCGAGGACCTACGGAAAGCCTGCTTCACACCCTGAGCATCAGACTACACATTTTAAATAATTAAAATCATTCACTGCAGGGAACCGGTAGACGTGGTTCAGGGGTAGGTAAATGTTTAAAACATCTATAAATGTGGAACCTGTGGCCACTTTTTCTTTTTAAAGTCTCACTGTATTCTTCCATACTTCTATAAAATTCTGAGCTGTGAGTTGAAGGAGGTGTATCTTCTGGAAGTGTATTTGCAGACGAAAGTGGGAAAGGGAAAAAGCCATAGCCAGTGGCTGTTAAACAGGCATTTTATTTATTTTTTTAATGTGTCTGCTTTGTTAATGATGAGAAGCCGCATGACTGGACAGGCCTACGGTGATAGTGAACAGTGAGTTTTTTATTTTAAAAAATCTCACCGTCACTACAGCGGCGCTTCAGTTGTCAACTTTCTTCTTTCCCTCCTCTTCTTCTCCTCCTTCTCTCAGGATTCCTGTGGCTCAGTTGTATGGTATTAACTAAAACTTGAATTGGATTGCTGATGTTTTACAGCGTAGGAGCCTTATGTCATGTATTATTATCAAACACAGAGAGTGCTGTCTATCACTCACTCCACTGATGTGGAAAGAAAAACAAAATCCATCCTCTAGCAATCATTGCCAGCAGGATGTGTGTTTACAGTCAACATCAAGTCCTCAGCAAGTATTTCATGGCTCAGGGTGGACCGTGACAGATGCTGATTTTAGCAGTGTCTCCTGGAATGGATGAAGAATGAGAAAATAATTAGAAACTAAGCAGTGTTTGAGGTTTGAACATACAGGTAAAATTGAGCCAACATCTTCCAGCATGCAGAATGCCATGTTCAGAATCTAAGATTTTGGTTTAAAAATATTCACACCCTGTTAAAAATATCTCCTCACCTCGGCATATGTCATTGCCTCTGCATATGTCTCAGCCCTACAAAGCTGGTGATGTGAGGGGAGAGAACAGTTCGTGGTCCCTTCTGGTCCAGGGGATTTTCAGGATGATTTACGGAGCTCAGTGCAACTCATGGAAGAACAACTGATTTACATGCTGCAAAACGTGTTTAGGAGCCGAACAGAGCTGCTGCTTTATTATACAGTAGAGAAGATTCAATTCCAAGATTTTAAGTATTGTGATTCAGTTAAAAACATTATGCTCCTAATCAAATGCTGCTCATAAGCAGATGTCCAGGCTTCTATAAATGCCGATATATTGGCAGTTTGCTGGCCAGATCCATTCTGCTTTACTGCTGCATCTTTACATACGTTAAATCAAAGTTCTCTGGTATGATACAGAGTTACCTTCCTTTTGGAATAGGAAAACATTTACATTAGATATGCTGATGCTTTGTGGAAATGGTTCTCTGTGAACGAAAAGTATTTGTACACATCTTTCTACACTCAGCTTCATATTATTAGTCTTTATCATGATCTGAACCGTTGCACCACCGTTGCCTTGGATTTATTTGTGCTCATTGTGGAACTCGGGGAGGCTTGGATTAATCCGAAACACTGAGATCTGGGACACAATACCTTGGTGAATAAGGGCAGTGTTTTCGGACTATTACAGTGTTTCTCAGAGATTTAGTGACTCAGACCGATTTTAACTGATTACTAAGGCAGTGGAGTTTGATGTTCATCTTCAGTTAGAAGCTGTTGAGCTGCTTTTAATGCTTCAGGGACTGCAGTCATCTGAAAGATTATTTTGTGACACAAATAGCCATTTCTTTCATCATTGTACCATAGATTAAACTGTGATATATGTCCATATCTACAAAATACCAAAATAAATTCTGTAGATTTGACCTCAGCATTATTTAAAGAATGGCTTCTGGGGAATGCTGTTAAAAAAAAAACCCAACTCACTTTGTAGCACGCTTTGTGGCCTGATCCAGCCAGTCATGAGTCACCACAGCAGAGTTTGCAGGTGGACCAGGGAGTCTTGAAGACGCTGTTGGAATTGTTGCACTGACTGTTTCTGCAGTTCCATCAATAATCCAGCCACAGTGAACCTTAAAAAAGAGATGGGAAAAATCATCTTAACTTACATGCATGACAGCACTTTACAAGTTTAATGACAGTTGTTCAAAACATACTTTTACAGCAGTGTGTGCACTCTGTCTACCTGATAAGGTCATACAGTAATGCATGGCCACTGAAAACCTCATATCAGTCAACCTCAGGATGAATTCAGTATAAAACCACACTATGTTTAGAGCAACAGGAAAAATAAGCAGTTTATTGTCTGTTTTTTTTTAAACAGACAGTATTGTATTTACTAATGAGCTGACCCTCTTTCATGAAAGTTGTACATGTACATGCATTAAAAACATTTTAAAACTGTGTTTGTATAAATAAATTTATATAGACCCTGGAAAAATATTTACAAAAAGCCCATATTGTGCTCCCACATGAAGAATAAAAAAATGTGCATAAACATGTTTTGCCAGAAATTCCTTTGCCAGTTTTTTTCTAAAAGTATAATCTTTTATGATAATTTCAAACATATAAAGTTCTGAATTTGTAGAACTGAAATCAGTTATTTGAGGAACATAAGAATCTCATCGGATTTGCTAAAAGGAAGTTAATGAATAAGCAGTAAACAAGTTGTAAGTCCTGACACACTTTCAGTCTCTGTATGTAGTTTAATAAAATTCAAATTCCCAAAAAACACATAATCATTTACATTGTAAATTCACACCTTTCTTTAGGAATGACATTGTGTTTAAAAAGCATTATTTTAGAGTAGTAAGTAGTAGGTAGACTTGAGTATAGTATGAGCTGTGTGAACACGCTGCACTGCAGGAAGCACTGCAACTAGTGTCAGTAATGCTTTGAATATTTGTTTTATTATTCCTTGCACTGAGCTGCTCATCTGCCACATTAAAATATTTAAAGCCATCACAGCAGCCCTGTGGAGCCACCCTGCAGCACACCGCCCGTGTAAAACTGTTTGACTGAGGTGCAGACGGGAACGTTTAAACAAGATAGACGTTTTTAGTGTCGGAAAATTATGCGTACGTATGTGTGTTTGCAGGTGTGATTGTGTGTATCATGGGCTTTCATCTCTTCCCACGGATTCCATTGCCCTATCCCATTTATTTAAATGGTTGTTTTCATTGGCTGAACGCTGAGTCAGCCTTCAACCTAATGAGATCCTCTTACTCAAATTCTTCCATCGTTTTTCGCTGATTAACTTGTTCCACAGTTTAAGTTATTGCAACCATTCAGATATCAACATGCTCAGCTCATTCAGGTTGTTACTGCTATGACTTTTGGTCCTTCAAATCCTTAAACGTTTTAGGATATTCCAGGATTTCCAAGGCCCTTTGGAATTTAATGGGGAAATCTTCAAATCCTTCAAAAACATCATCCACTTTCAAACCTGATCACCTCAGCAAACTTTCACCTAGAGACACTGTTAGAGCTTTAAACTTTTCACAACACCTTAAACTATTACCAGTTGATTCAGCTTTTTAAAATGTTTTGTACATTTTGAAATATTAGCCTTTAACCTTTATGATACATTCTGTGTTTATAATGGAGGAGCCTTCAGACGACCTTGACAAACTTTGTTGTCCTTGAGAGCATACTTTCACCTAGAGACACCATCGGAGGTTGAACGATTCACGACCGTTTGTACTCCAACATATTAAAGCCATGTCTTATTAAGGTTTATGAATGAGGTTGTTTGAATATTACATTTTACGTTTATGAAAAATTTAGCATTTATAATGTATTTCAATTGTGGAACATAAAGACCTCATTGAAAAAAACTTGGCTTTGAGAGCAAAATTCTTCAGTGAAGGAATGAATACCAGAACCACTCCAGAAGGACCCAGAACCACCTTGAACAGAACCAGAACCACATCAGAGTGACCCAGAACCACCCCGAACAGAACCAGAACCACCACAAACACAACCAGAACCATCACAAACACAACCAGAACCATCACAAACACAACCAGAACCACCACAAACACAACCAGAACACAACAAGAATCACTCTGAATACAACCAGTACCAACACCAACACAAACACAACCAGAACCACATCAGATTGACCCAAAACCACCCCAAACGCAACCAGAACCATCACAAACGCAACCAGAACCATCACAAACACAACCAGAACCAACCTGAGCAGAACAAACAGTCCAGAAAACACACATAATCACTCACATTGTAAATTTACACCTTTCTTTAGGAATGACATTGTGTTTAAAAAGCATTATTTTAGAGTAGTAAGTAGTAGGTAGACTTGAGTATAGTATGAGCTGTGTGAACACGCTGCACTGCAGGAAGCACTGCAACTAGTGTCAGTTATGCTTTGAATATTTGTTTTATTATTCCTTGCACTGAGCTGCTCATCTGCCACATTAAAATATTTAAAGCCTTCACAGCAGCCCTGTGGAGCCACCCTGCAGCACACCGCCCGTGTAAAACTGTTTGACTGAGGTGCAGACGGGAAAGTTTAAACAAGATAGACGTTTTTAGTGTCGGAAAATTATGCGTACGTATGTGTGTTTGCAGGTGTGATTCTGTGTATCATGGGCTTTCATCTCTTCCCACGGATTCCATTGGCCTATCCCATTTATTTAAATGGTTGTTTTCATTGGCTGAACGCTGAGTCAGCCTTCAACCTAATGAGATCCTCTTACTCAAATTCTTCCATCGTTTTTCGCTGATTAACTTGTTCCACAGTTTAAGTTATTGCAACCATTCAGATATCAACATGCTCAGCTCATTCAGGTTGTTACTGCTATGACTTTTGGTCCTTCAAATCCTTAAACGTTTTAGGATATTCCAGGATTTCCAAGGCCCTTTGGAATTTAATGGGGAAATCTTCAAATCCTTCAAAAACATCATCCACTTTCAAACCTGATCACCTCAGCAAACTTTCACCTAGAGACACTGTTAGAGCTTTAAACTTTTCACAACACCTTAGACTATTACCAGTTGATTCAGCTTTTTAAAATGTTTTGTACATTTTGAAATATTAGCTTTTAACCTTTATGATACATTCTGTGTTTATAATGGAGGAGCCTTCAGACGACCTTGACAAACTTTGTTGTCCTTGAGAGCATACTTTCACCTAGAGACACCATTGGAGGTTGAACGATTCACGACCGTTTGGACTCCAACATATTAAAGCCATGTCTTATTAAGGTTTATGAATGAGGTTGTTTGAATATTACATTTTACGTTTATGAAAAATTTAGCATTTATAATGTATTTCAATTGTGGAACATAAAGACCTCATTGAAAAAAACTTGGCTTTGAGAGCAAAATTCTTCAGTGAAGGAATGAATACCAGAACCACTCCAGAAGGACCCAGAACCACCTTGAACAGAACCAGAACCACATCAGAATGACCCAGAACCACCCCGAACAGAACCAGAACCACCACAAACACAACCAGAACCATCACAAACACAACCAGAACCACATCAGATTGATCCAAAACCACCCCAAACAGAACCAGAACCACCACAGAACTGAATAAGAACAACCCTAAACAGAACTAGAACCACCCAGTCAGAACCAGAGCTATCAAGAACACAAGCACAACCACCCTGAAAACAACCAGAACAACCCAAAACAGAATCACAACTACCCCCGACAGAACCAGAACTACTAAGAATACAACCAGAATCACCTTGAGCACAACCAGATCCACAAAGGACAGAATCAACACTACCTGGAAAACAACCAGAACCACCTCAACCACATCCAGAACCACCTCAGAACCAGAGAAACCTCAAACAGAATCAGAACCAACCCAAACAAAACCAGAACCACCCTGAACACAACCAGAACAACAGTGAACAGAACCACAACCAATCCAGACAGAACCAAAACCACCCCAAATACAATCAGAACAATCCCAGACAGAAACAGAACCAGCCCAAACAAATACAGAACCACCCCAATCACATGCAGAACCATTTCAGACAGAACCAGATTAACCTCGAACACAACCAGAACCACCCCAGACAGAAAAAGAATCAATATTGACAGAATCCCAACCCCCCAAATAGAATCATGTCCACCGCAAACACAACCAGAACCACCCAGAATACAAACAGACCAGACAACACACATAATCAGAATACAAACAGAATCACCCCGAACAAAACCGGAACCATATCAGACAGACCCAGAACTTTCATGAACACAACCAGAACCACCACGGACAGATGCAGAACTGCCAGAAGCAGAACCCCCCCAATCACAACGACCTCAGACGGATCCAGGACTACCCTCAATAGAACCAACAGGACATCGCCAGAACTACATCGGAGCACAAAAATAACAGAACCAGAACCACCTGAAACAGAAGCACAACCACCCAGACAGAACCAGAACTACCAGCTCATCCTCTTCTTCCTTCTACTTAGCTCAATTACGCTTCCTCTTCTCCATCCCTTCCTTTCCCCTTCTTCCTTTTCTTCTTTAGCAATTGAAAAGGTTTTCTATCTTCTTCATACATTCCAATAATTTTATTTAAGATCAACACCACTTCAGCTATCAGCCCTTCCTTTTATGGCTTTCACCCACCTGCTAAATTCGATCATTCTGCTACAGTTTTGGCAAAATTCTTCAAATCATCCAAAACAATTTCTTTCTTCAGCCGACCTTCCTCTCTTCAGCTTATCTTCTCTTAATTTCATCTACTCGTTTTTAACTGATTTTTCTGCCTTGAGGTTATTCGTCTTTTCTTCAGCCTCTTATTCTCCTCTTCAGCTGATGTTCCTCTTTTAAGGTCAACTTGTTTTATTTAGCTCATCTTCCTGGCTTCTTCCTGGCTTCTTCCTGGCTTCTTCCTGGCTTCTTCCTGGCTTCTTCCTGGCTTCTTCCTGGCTTCTTCCTGGCTTCTTCCTGGCTTCTTCCACTCTCTCTTTTGATGTCATCTGCCTCTCTTTAAGTTGTCTTCCTGTCTTAAGTCCATCTTCTTCTCTTCAGCAAATATTCCTCTTTTCAATGTCTCCTCCTGTCTTCAACTCCTATCTTCTTCCTTCATCTCAAGAGCTTTCAAATATTCAAGGTACATTTTGCCATTTTCTTCAAATTTTCACCCAATTTTAACAAGTTCTTAGATTTTCAGCAGTTCAGCTGTTTTTTTTCAGCAAACTTCAGCTCATCAGCATTCAACCCTCCATTTTCAAAATAAATGCAGCCTTTTGTAGTGTTATTTACATTTGTATGTTATGTTTGTGATATTTTGCATTTATGTTTTTGGGTAAATTTGATGTGGTGTTTGTTGTCCGTGAAACTCAGAAAGAGCAGATTGGCACTAGTTTCAGCTACATTTTGGCTAACTATTTTAGGTAATTAATTATGGGATACCTGAATACAGTAAAGGCACAGGTGAAGTTATGCATATTGCGATGACATGGAAATGTTTTCCATGAAAATTGGCCCTAATTTACAAGTCATTTTAATATAGACAAACTGTGATAAGTCATTCAGTTCAATTCAGTTCATCCGTCCATATTCTGTACCTGGTTATTCCAATCCAAGCTCACCCCAGGAAAAAGGCAGAGGTATGCCCTGGACACGATGCCAGACCAACATAGACATACCACTACACATGCCCACATTTACCAGCATACATGTTTGGACCATGGGAGGAACCAAGTACCTCACATAGAAAAGCTCCTGAAACAAAACATGAACTTAACCCTTTAATGCCTCACATAATAAATACTCCCCCCCACACAAACAAAAAAAAAATTTATATATATATATTTTTTTTTTTTTTTTTTTGGTGTGGGGGGGGGGTATTAATTATTATTATATATTGAAATGAAAAACACCCCCAATTTTGTATTTAACAATTTCTAAATAATTATTTTCCTATCATTATGAATACATGAAGTAATGTATTTTTAGTTCCTTGTATTTTTTTTTAAATAATGTTTTGGGTTTTTATACAACTTTTCTTTCATTGTTTTGATAAGGGGGTGTTTCACGTGTCTCAGAAATTCATGTCTCAAATACGATACACCTGGCATGGTCAGGGTTAAACTCGGGAACAGGATAAACAGGAGCTAAAGCAAATCACGGTGCAAAAGAAAGGCCAGTTACAACATAAAACATACAAGAAGCAGATTAGAAAACAGAACAATAAACTAAGGCCAACTAAACACGTACTTTACAGAAGGAATGAACATAAGAAAACAGGATTAAACCAACAAAACCAGAAGAGCTCAATAAAACATAACAACAGAAGAACACATAAACCACGGGTTGCTTCATTTAATTATTTCCATTGCATAACATTGTGCAAAACTCACCACAAACCTTGGTGTTCAATAATTTGTCATTGTAAGCAAAGTCAAAGAGAGTCTAAAAGTACACCTTGTTCACCAGTCCATTATAGTAGCACAGAAATAAGAATATGTGCACTTACACCAATGGAGAACTGTGACTCTTTTCTTTTTCTTCCTCTTCTTCTTGTCCTTTCATCTGCTCCCTTCAGGCGTCGCCACAGCAAGCCCTCCATCTCCATCTACCCCTGTCCTCTGCATCCTCTTCTCCAACACCAACTGACCTCACGTCCTCCTTCACTACATCCATATATCTCCTCGTTGGTTTTCCTCTGGGCTTCTGACTTTAGTTCCAAACATCTAACATGTACCATCCCTCTCATGTACTCATTCCTGATCCTATCCATCCAGAACCGAGAATCACTTACCAACCTAAAATCCCTGCATTCAGATCCAGGGTCTCCAGTTCAAATCAGGAACCCTGCAGCTGTGAGGGAACCACACAGCTACCACTGTTCTCACAGTGGACACAAACTAACAAGTAAAAATTGTATTTATTTATTTAGAGGTCTCAGTTACCTCATAGTTAACATTCTCTGTTGTAAATAGTCTGGTTGTCAGCGCTTTGCCATTTTTTTATAAACGCGATTTCACCAAATGAAACCACACACGGCTGGAGGATATCTGTGAAAGTGCTGCATGGAGTAAAGAAGACGAAGCCTTTGATAGTCCAAGTTGGATTATGTCATTGGAAATTGTTGACTTGTGATGGATGAAGGGTGGTACAAGTATTCTACCAAATCCAGAATGCTTTTCTAATATAGTAGTGACCAAAACTAACCAACCAAGTTGGATAAGATGTCCTGCTTGCAGATGAGGTGTATATACGCATTATCCAAACTCTCCAGGTAACAATGTAAACAAATGTCATGGCATCTGTGAGAAGTAATTCTAATCTGTAAAGACTCTTCCCCACAGCCCACAAAATTCTGTTGTTTACGTCCCAATATTAGACACTCCAGGACACCTTAAGGTGGCCGAAGGTGTTCCTTGTCAATCCCCTGAATGGCCAGGGCTCTTTAGATTACATGAGGAGGACCCGCCCACTATAAGACTGGTTGTTGTAATGTTATTGCAGATCCATGGACATCTCTGCAAGATGTAGCTGATATTCAAAGTAACCAAGGACAAAAAAGCACTTGAACATGATAAAACTTAATTTTGAATTTTCAGCTGATCTGTTACATAAACAAGTTACCTTTAAATTGTTGACACAGACATTAGACACAGTGAACTATGGTGTGTTATTGTGTACCTGTCTTGTCAACACAGACCTTGTGAAAAGGAGTAAAGTGTTGCAGAGCAGGTGGGTACAGATGACGGACTCCTGTCACAAGAGGTGATCAACTGGATGCTCCAAAACTGGAGCCACAGTTCAGGGTTGAATTCTCTTTAACAATGTCACAACTGTGGTCTCTCCCTCTCGTTCATCTCCATTCTTCACTTATTGTTCCTGTGCCAGCTCTGCAGCTAAACACACTCCATCACTTAGTGAGTATTTGATTCATTGATTAGTTTAGAAACGATGGTCTCAATATAATCTACCACGCAATGTATGTGGCACAGAATAACAATAGAGTATTCAAAACACTTAAATTGGAGGACAACAAAACCTGCATTGTCTGTTGTCTGTTTAAAATTAAAAATGATCCTTGATTCGTCCAACTGCTGTATAATATACCACTTTGTGAGCATTTACCCTCATGGCTCTATTTATCACACTTGCTGTTCTTCAGCAAACAATTTGTCCCATATTCAAATAATGCTGTTGGCTTTTGTATTAAGCCAACTCAGTGAATGCATTGTCCTTTCTACAAACATAGTTTAACTAATCAAATAAAAGGTGGAAAAAGAAAGAGGAAACAAGGGAATTTCAAGGCTTTGATGACTGTATTTGTCTAAAGGTTTGTGTTCTTGGGTCGTATTATGCAGCATTTATGGAGCATTAAGTTGTTTTCCATCTCTCATTTTAGTTTCGGTCATTGTTAGAGGGGGACTTTCCCACTAATATAAAAGAAAAAAAATCACAAATTCAAAAGACTCGAGACTTTGTAAAGTCAGACTGATCAAAGACAATTATAAATTACTCTGCATGCATTAATATTCAACAAAGAATCATGAAACATGCAGGTGTGACTGGATTAAAGACCACAAAACTCACTGTGAATACACTGGATTATGTGTTCCAGATTAAGCGCAGATATATGCCATAAATTCTGATTGATAAATAAAACTAGATTTATGCCTCCGCCTCAAAGAAAGAGTTTGCATTATTTTCACACCAGAACAGAATGGATAAATCAACAAGTTTTACTTGCCTCAATAGTTCTCCCTGTTGGTCTGGGTCTTATGAAATCTCTTACAAAAATCTGTTTACAAAGATGTGTTTACTGATGACAGATAACTTTTAGAATCTATTTTTGAACAGCATAAAGAGGGCTGTTGTTTTACATCCGAGACCATTTGGACTTAACAGTTAGTATACTAATACTGTAGCTCTCTTCACTACAGGAATGCCAATTCAATGTTAATCAAGTTTTGTTTAATTTGGTTAATGTTCGTCTTTTTGGCTTGCTTCTTTTCATCTGTAATCTGTAATCATCTGTTTACTCTCTTAGATGTGTATACAATAACTACTGAAGGAGAAATAGGTTATTTTGTCTGTGGTGCTTCTCTGGATTCATTCCACTAAAACCTCACTTTTTTTTTTTTACACATTTTACACCTTTAGAGGTTAAATAGATATCCTCCTGGTTTAAATGTTTATGACAAACATAGGTGCTCTCGGGAAGGATTTTGAAAGAGGCCCCTTTGTTCATTTTAATTATTATAATCCAGCAATCTCATATAAGAGCACATGCTGGACAACAATGAAAATACCAATACAGATGCATTTGTTTGTTGTTAGAACAAAATGAATATGATAGCAATGAGCTCCACTCTGGTTCTCCGCTCTGGAGATCCACTCTGGACCTCCGCTCTGGAGATCCACTCTGGCCCTCCGCTCTGGAGATCCACTCTGGTCCTCCGCTCTGGAGATCCACTCTGGCCTTCTGCTCTGGAGATCCACTCTGGTCCTCCGCTCTGGAGATCCACTCTGGCCTTCTGCTCTGGAGATCCACTCTGGACCTCCGCTCTGGAGATCCACTCTGGCCTTCTGCTCTGGAGATCCACTCTGGTCCTCCGCTCTGGAGATCCACTCTGGTCCTCCGCTCTGGAGATCCACTCTGGCCTTCTCCTCTGGAGATCCACTCTGGACCTCCACTCTTCATACAAACCAATACATTATACAAAAAGGGAAACAGCAAAAAAAAAAAAACAACTTAAATTTAGCTAATGCATTCATAATGATAAGGAAAATACTTATTTAGAAATGGTTGTAATACAAAATTTAAAGTGTTTTTGATTCCAATATGCAATGAACACTTCTAATAAAATTACATTTTGAATTGTTTTGTGATATTTCATATGTCAGTCTTTAAAGTGTTAAAGATAGATTTTTTTTTTAATTTTAGTAATTTTTTTTAATTTTAGTAATTTTTTTTTTAAATTTGGTAATCACATTATTTGTATTCACATAATTATTTACAGTAGTATGTGTATGTTGTGAAATAAAAACTAAAAAGAATCTGTAAAAATGTTTGGGCTATTTGAGGTCTATAGCCCCACCAGTCTTTGTATGGATTACAGGTTTATGAGGTACTAGAAAAACTCTGAAAACTTAACTCTGCATTTCTTTGCAGTATTCATTTAACTAAGAATCCATTAACACAGCGTTTTCACTAGGATAATGTGACTTCACATGAAATAGCTGGAATTAAATGGTTTAAGTTTCCTGTGACTCCTAAAGTGTACATTTCATTTGCAATGTGGTGAAGTGAAAAATAAATAAAACGAGGGTAAGAATTTACAAACTAAGGCCATTGTACTTTATGCCAGAAGATGGCGCATTGTTTCTACCAGCTTTTGGGCAAAATTTCCCTCAAATTCTGGAGAATCAAGTTTTGGTTGACCTGCAAGATTGGATTATCGGGTTAAAATGGTTATAGGAAGAAAGCCTGTCACGTGGCTACTTTTTTGTGCCACAAGCTGTTGTATGCCTTACGTGAACTTCTTTAAAAAAGTAAAATAAATAAACTTTGGAGGAGGGAAAAGAGATACCGCAGGGATATATGCTGGCCTCTTGTGTTTTCTTTATTTATATATATATATATATATATATATATATATATATATATATATATATATATATATATACCTGAGCTGTGTTTGTG
This sequence comes from Xenentodon cancila, assembly GCA_014839995.1. Classification (NCBI taxonomy): domain Eukaryota; kingdom Metazoa; phylum Chordata; class Actinopteri; order Beloniformes; family Belonidae; genus Xenentodon; species Xenentodon cancila. Next base: position 4,891,671 of record CM026201.1, read on the forward strand.
TTTGTTACTCAAAACATCCTTTTTCGTGCATTTTTTTTGTAAATGACATTTTACACATTGTATAGTTTATTAAGTATTCTGGGTATACCTATATTAGGTCTACCTGGTATACCTAATAAATATATTGGCGGTATGAACTCCAGGCAACCTGAGATAGACTTCTCGTCAGTGAAGGATACTGTGAGGTCACCTCTCTGCAGTAGTATTTTTGACTTGGTCAAAGAAAGGGATGAGACAATACCTTGACAAACATAAACAACCCTTATTTTTATGTTCCTGCCGTCACACATATCTGGGTAAAAGTTATTTTTAATTTTTGTTTGTCTCGTACCTCTAGTCATTTTCCGTTATGAGTCATGAGTTTCTTAGAATCCTTGCATAACTTTGAAAACCAGCAACTCTGTGAGAGGCAGCATTAAATGCTCCATGAAATTGCTAACACAGTACTATTTACCTCTGCATATTTAAAAACTCAAAGTGGCTGTCCCCATCCCCACCATGCCCAGTGACTTTGATTTGTTACCTGCCGTGGCCTGTTTATGCAAACCACTCTACATCACCTCTGCTGCAATTTGAATTTTTGGAAAAAGCTTCTATTTGAAAACGTTTGCAAATAGTTTTAAAAAAAACTGTCGTTGTGGACCAAACACGTGTGCATTAGTGAAATATACTGCAATAAGCTTACGTAATCATTTTAAAAATTGTCAAATTCAAACATCAAATCTGATTTCAGTGGGACTTTCAGTCTCAAAAACAAACGCTGCCACTTTCAAACAAGAATCACACGAAGCAGTGCCAGTATAATTATTAACCACCCCCCCACCCCACCAACATTTCAATGTGGGCTTAAGTATGCGTTTTTATAGAGCTGCAGGTTGAAGTCCCTGCTGACAGCTATGAATAGGCTCCCTGTTATTGTTTCACATCACTGCAAAAGAACATCAAACACTTCTCAGTAATAACTTTCTGAAAACAGTTAATAATGTCAGTCAGTTAATATCCTGAGAAACATCTGACCATCCAACAGTTAAAAAGATTTTGGACTCACTGATCTGATGCGTCATGGATCCACCAGGGATCAGCATTTATGCAGACTTTTATCTCAAGGCATAATCTTTCAATTTGATATTTCATACAGGTGTGAGTTATATTGCCAAAACGTTCTGGCAAATGAAGATGTTAACTTAATGACTGGGTTAGACGGAAAGATAAGAGTGCACTGAAGTGGTCACTGGTCATGGCAATCCCTCCAGTGAGTGTTTAATCATTTCATTCACAACCAACCTCACAATCTCACGCAATGTCAAGTCATTAGAATAACTAATGTTTGCAACGTATGATTATTGGATGATTACTGAATACAGTTTAGCAGTGTAGTTTTCTGCATGCAAATGTCTTCATGTTAGATTCAAGTATTATATATATTGGCATGAAACTCGTAATACACAGTTATAGGAATGCTTTAAATGACAAAAACTTAAGTGCAGGTGCAAATTTTCCAGGATACATTTGAAGACACTGAAATCTAATCATTCAAACCACATTCAGAGGTGTCCTGGGCCACATGTGGGCACATATGTGATGGCCTGCTCATATGTTGCTTCCTATGTCTACTATTTCTAGAAATCTTTATTTCTGTGCTGCAACATTGGCAATGCAGACCTTGGGAGTGATTGGTACACCCTCCTTTATAAAAGTCCACCCTTTGTACAATGCAGTGGAGCTTATCTTCACATATCTTTGATTTAGCTCGTGCCGTACAACATGCTCACTCAGTCACGCATGTGCACCTTCACAGTGCTGATCTTACTGTGCATAACTGTTTGTCATGGTTTTGGAGCCAGGTCATGACAGCAGTGTAACTGCAATACGTCCTGGGTCACATTGCGGGCCTTCTACATAACGGTCCTTTTTGAAGTGGAGAGAAAAACATATTCATTCAACAGTGGCGTCATATTAAAATGTGAAACAGCAAGTAGGGGCCTGAACAGCCAGCAACACAAATTTGCCTACCTTGGTTCTTTTTCTTTTAATTTCAGTTTTTTTTATGTTTTCTCTTTCATCTGTTAAATAATAACAATCCAAAAAAGCTCTGCATACAGGGAAAGTGTTCTTTTATTTTCCAGGTAACTAACGGTTTAATGCATTGGTGCCTCCCACAGGAAAGAAAAGATACTGCATTGGCTCTTAGCAGGAGGAAGTTATGTACCTGTTTATTTGCATATGCATGTGGGGGGTGTCTAATCACAACTGGCTACTCAAGACACTTATACAAGCATATGGGGCGAGATTTGGACAGCCACCTCTACGGATGACCGCTTGTGATCGGATCACACAGGACTGATTTTAACACCAGGTGCAAACATGGCCTTACATGGCGAGTGATTGAAAATATACCATTCAATCAGTTGCACGGTTTTGAAAGGAACTTTGACATCCTTGACCCAGCTCAAAGAAGGGTTATCCAGCTTCCAGAAGTTTATTACCAAACAACTACACCATGCAGCCTTTTGCTGTACCATGACAGAGTTTAGTGGGAAACTGTAACACTGATTTACAAAGAAGCGTGACCCTTAGAAAAAGGCTGTTGTGGAGGGGCTGACTCCAGCCCCCAAAATGGGCTCATACAGAGCTGTAAATATGGGTTTGATGTTTTGTTCTCCTTTCCTCAAGACAGGAACTTTTTATTACGATTTCAGAAAATCATATTGACTGCTAAAAAAGGCATAATATGCCTCCTTTAATATATTCTTTCACTGCATATTTAAACATACACAGATGGTTTGAATAAATACACAATTAAAAGTTTCTTTTGAAGCATGTAGTCTTTGAAAACATTTATAAAAAGGTCTACAGTGGTAATGCAGGACACAGACGAGTATTTCAGTGTCTTGAAAGAAGTGGAGTCACAAAGCTAACCAAACCCTTTCATTAAATATTTTACACTCACTTAAGAGAGTTAGAAAAAAGGTATTAAAAACAAACAAACAAACAACATAACCAGATTTATTCCACTTCTACTTCATAGACATGTGGCACTGCAACTCATGATGCATCATGTCAGTTTGGAAATAAAGGCAGTTATACTGTCACTGGTTAGTGTTGCCTTGAGTCTATCCCAGTTACCGTCAGGTGAGGCTCCGGCCCCTGACAGCCTGACAGGTCACCAGATCCATATCAGGATCAAACAGAGACAGAACAACCATACATGTGCGTACACATATGCAGGCACGCTCGCACACACACAATTGTTTTTCATTAAAAAATGTATTTCTGAGCTGTGCCAGGGACTTGGAGTACCCAGACAAAACTCCAGTCAGTATGCCTACAGCCTTTAAGAAAATACTACTTTTGCAACAGAATAAACAAGAGACTAAAGTGCAAACCCAAACTGACGGCTCTGCTGGTGGATTACTGTACTTAAGATAAAGAAACGGCCATAAAAACAGAAACAAAAACAAACAACAACAAGTTGTTTTCTCGCAGTTTGTCCCGTTTATGAAGGCTTTTGAACAAGTCCGACTCTCCTCTGCAGTGATTGACACTCGCTGCCTGATGGGAGGGTCGATTCCACCTCAAACCGCACAAGTCCCGCCTCGCGCTCTGCTTCTTACTGAGGACTTGAAGCTATAAAATGAAGGACTTTACTGTAACCAGGGCGCACTCGGTAGTTAGAGTTCCCTTTGTGAACTCCTGTACTGACACTTAAGTCGGTCCAATGCATTAATCCGTAGGCACACGGAGACACATCACCGCCGGCTCTTTTGTCACTTTCAAGCTGAAAAGCCTTCATTCAGTCGCCGGGAGAGACGAAGCAGAGCCATGGCAGGGGACGGCTCAGACCATCGGGCGCTGCAGTATGAACAAACTCTGGTGAGTCTTGACTTGTTGCCGCTCTGAACTTTGTCCACGGGTCTCTCATTTCGTGCTCTTTTATGTGGAGAGGAAAGACTGAAAACACTTACTATATAACGCCACCTGGCTCACTGCCTAAACATCTGGTACCAGCTAACAATAGCGAGCAAAGTATACAAACTTGTTTAAAAGTTGAAATAAAAAGGCAGAATAAGTTGTGGTTTCATACGCCGAATGAATCGGCGTGCTTTTGGGAGTCGAAAAACTTCTAGTGGAGTCTTTATTTTCAGGGCAAATCTGGTGTCAAGATGAATTAATCGTATTTTAAATGAAGATCAACCAAGGTACTCTCACATGCGCGGAAGCCGGAATAAATGTCCCTTTAGTTGCCTACTTAATGATCTCTTTCACACACACGTGAGGTGACATAATTAAGTAAGCAAAAGCACCGTGCATGTTTTTAACAGACAGCTTCACAACTGCATATGAAGTGAAACTGTTTGTGTTCATAACATCTGGATTTGGATGCAGGTAGCCCTCTCCTTTCTATGAGAACATTTTGGCCGAACTCCAGCAAAGCCTCAAATGTACTGTAGTGGCACATGTACACAAGGAAACTCCTCTTTCTCATTTGGAGCACGTGCTTTCAAAGTTGACATCCAGCTGCATCCATCAAACTTTAATTTATTTAAATATCCAACCTGTCATCTTCTCCTGTGCATGCATGAATCGATTTTAATGCCTTTAAGTGCAGTATAAATACAACAGTTTGCGCAGATATTTAAATTATTTTACACCCCCTGAGGCATTCGTTTACTGCAATAAACTCTTCCAAGTCATGTTCTGAAAATATGTTCTTCAGAAACGAAGATATGATCTGCTTTGTTACTTGAATGAAACAACGTTTTCAATGCTGTCACATGCGTGGTACAGTTGTTGTGCGTATAACTATACCAGGAGTTCAGCATGTGTAGGCTCCATTGAGATGTGCCACCACCATTTGACAATGGATCTGTTCATAGCGGGGTACTGAGATGAGCTGCTGGGTGAACATAATGTCCTGTAAGTTGAGATGCGGCTGACAGTAGTTCAGGTGTACAGTAAAGTACCAGCCATCAAGGCCCACATGTGTGAACAGTGACTGTTTTGAATTTCATGTTAGTAAGGCTCATCAACCGTAAATGTAATTCCTGCTATCTAAACTCGTGTTACCTAACAAACATGCACTTGCTCACATTTACGGATCTGTAGGCAGCAAAGACTGGGAATCAGTTACTGGATCTAGTTAATGTGACGGGTTGCTCTCTTTTACTTTTATGTCACAAGGCCCGCAAATCCAGATCAGGGACTCCAGATTTGCAGTACGTTCCACATGATAAAGTGCAGAAGTTGAACCAAAAGTTCTCACACTATGTGTCTAATGAAATGTTTCCTGACAAAACTTCTGTCAAACCCAAAGAATCTGCTCTTTGAAGAGGCTCGTTTTATAGGCCAGCAGGACCCATTCAGTGACATTGAGGCTTTAAATTAAGGGGAACCACAACTGTAAAAGTCTTCATTCGACCCTTTTCTTTTTGTCCTTTTTTCTTGAAAAAGTTCCTTTTGGAAAGAGCACCCCTCTCTGTGTGCCACTAATCTGTGTGTGTTTGTGGGAGCGATTGCACAACTCCCGTCCCGCTGATTCAGCACTGGACACTCCGTCACCCTGCCTGGTCTCGTGCTTGGCCCTCTGGCCCTCTGAAATTAAGAAGAGAAAAAAAAATCCATCCACACCACCTTTTTTTTTGTCTTGTGCTAAACTCGGCTCAGATTGTTGTTGCAAGAACAATATGGTGAAAACGTCAAAATAGAATCAAATAAAAATAGTTGCAGTGTGAGAATAACCTTTTTAACATAAATGGGCTCTCTCTCTGCCCCCTTCATCTCCTCACTGTGGGTTGTAGTAACATGGTGTCTTTGTGTGAGATTGGCAGTCGTGATGGTTGTGTGGGTTTTGTTGTGGGCAGTGGATGCTCAAAGAGACCAGTGTAGCTTGGCTGTGAGAGAGAATGAAAAGCTGGGTGTACAGAAACGCTGGTGGAGTCGCGAGTGCCGAGCACTTGCAAAATAAAGCAGTCTTAACGTATTGTCGGCCAACATCAGACTGCAGCATCAATTTGCATTTGTTGAAAGCTGAAATTTAAGTAACTCTTTCACAGTTTGCACATCACCTTAATGGCCATGAAGAGTTTTGCAGAGATTGTTTGGTGCTCTGTGGTAAGCTTTTTAAGGAACTCGTCAAAATATCTTGATAGTCACTGAGCTTATAAAACTGGTTGCAATAAAGAGGATGGAGTATTCAAGGAAACCATACTAAAATTCTGATATTTTATTATTGCTTCATGTTGATTGGTTTCTTGGTAAATCATTTCAGCATGTGTTGTAAATGAGAAAACCCAAGGCTGAGATGACGCATTCAGACTCGTGTATTATCCACCCAGTTTCACTAATACGCTTAAGTATTGAAGTTTCCAGGTATATGTAAATTTAAAATTAAAAAGGCAGTTGGATTTTTTTTTTTTTTTCTTTAAACTTTTAACTTCTGACCCTCAGTCTTAAACATACTAAACCTTCCAGTTATCTGTCTAATTTTGTAGGGATTTGCTTGTACATCACTCATAGAAATATTTAATTTCTACATGCTTTATTATATAGAAAATAATTGATATTAATTTTTTCTAAAATTGTGGTGGAAATGATATGGTTTTCATTTATAATTGATATTAACATCCAAAGCCGTCTGTATAATTACATTGACTAACTATTCCCTGAAAAATGTTATATTTTGAACTTTTGGGTTTTTTCTAAATGCAATGTTTTTTTTTGTGTTTTTTTTTTAATTTATTTTTTTTTTTTATGCATATATTTGGGTTGTCTTCTTTTTGTTGTCCCTATTGGCTGAAAAGTTTACTGTGTTTTGTTTTCCTCAGTTCCTCTGACCTGTAACACAATCATATATTAAAACAATCCTGTAAATCTGCATCGTTTTAGGTTCTTTCTTTTTAGTAATTCAACTCCTGTGACTCGTCTATGCAGAAATGCAAATAAGATTGACATAATCTTAAGAGATGTGTGTTTTTAAATGTAATAATTTCAACTATTAACATAATACCTGAATGTATACAATTAGGGCACAAAACCAAATTGTTTGGATTGTTTTTTTTTCTTTTTTTTTTGTTTTTTTTTAACAGAACATGCTTCTGCACACTGGTTTCTGTGGGTAGTCAGGATGGGTGCCTCTCAGGATGAGAGGGATGAATATGAACATCTACTAGTCACTGTCAAATGTTCAGTTTACTCAGTCGTACACTTTTGAACTGAGAGGTGTTTGACCAGTCATCCTCAGGATCAGATCAATGCATGGGAACTGTGAAGGGTGTGTTTTTTTTTTTTTTTTTTTTTTTTTTTTTTTTTTTTTTTTTTTTTTTTTTTTTTTTTTTTCTCTCTCTGTTTCCAAATGTTGAAAAACAGTGAGTTTCATTTACGGGAATATTTTATTGCTCTTGGGAAGTGCTGTCCAGCTCTGATGGCGTCTTTGCCACCCAAAAGTCAGTGTTACAATAGCAATCTAACCTCCACACCTGTAGGAGGAGCCCCTCTGAGCTAAAAGTCACAAAAGTTCCTTTGTGTTGCTTTAACCAGCTTCCAAATAGACTGAATTTTCCACCTGAAATCAAGCACCTTTGTATTTAAGCAGAATTTCCCAACCTGGTACTGGGACTGAAGACTGTATAGATTGTACATGATTCGGTAAGAGGAGGTGATTTTTCTCCGATACTACATTACACTTTGTAAACTGGTGCAGAAGGATGTGCTCTTCAAATGCATGGCATCAGTCTGCCTTGACACGTTCGTATTCCTTCTCCATCTAGTCATTCATCATTAGACCTCCTTCATGTTGCCACCGTCTCACTTGCTGTCTGTAAAAGGGATGATGCTGATGCTGTAGTGGATGATGACATGGCCTGAGGCGAAATGTCCTGCAGTTCAAAGGCCTGCACGGAGGGGTGTACTATAAAATGAGATAAATGGGTTAGTGATGTTTCGAGTCTAGAACCAGGAAATCCCACGACAACGTCGGCTCTTTTAATTCAGCTTATATTAGCTGTCTCATTTTGTTGAATTAAAAAAAAAGTGTCTGTGTCTGTCATAAGATTTCATGCACAAAGCTCACGTCCAGATTCCAAACATCTTCTACTTTTTTATTTTAATAGGGTGAAAGTGAAATTGCTATGGCCTACCCTTTTTATTTGCTCTTATTTTTCCTCTGCTACTTCATACAGTTAACACGGTTGTCTCATGCTGTTACAGCTTCTGGCCTGTAGTTGGTGGGGTGCAGGGTGAGGCCTAGGTCGGGGCAATTCCTGACCTCAGATCAGCACAATGAATTCAGTGTTTTTTACTTTTGTTTTTTTTGTTGTTGTTGTTTTTTTTTTTTTTAAATTATGATTAATGAACATTATTATTATTTTTTTTTTAATTATTATTATGTAAGTGTAGATAACTTTTTGATTATGAAATAATTTAAATGAGGCCTACAAAATAACTATTTATGGTTATTTATTGAATACTTAGATGAACGTCTAACAAAGTAATTTTCAATCTTGTTATATGCAATTGTATTATGTAACTTTTTATATTTCAACCAGAAATAAGGCTGGTGAAAATGAGGAAACTTCTTTTTGAAGGAGGTCAGATTTTAGTTTGAGGAAGAATCGTGTTCTTAAACAGTAGAAAATAACTTTTTGCATCTCTTTAAACCTAAAATATATATATATATATATATATATATATATATATATATATTTTTTTTTTTTTTTTTAAAGCCCTTGTGTAAAAGGTAGAAAATAACTTGTACCTCCTTGCAGACAAAACTAAATTTAAATCGTGACATATAGAAGTAAGTTACCTCTCTGGTGAACAAACATTTATTGTGCCGTTTGCAAGATTGTTAGTAGAACATTGGAGAAAGAGCAGGAGACGGCTGGATTCACAGCGCATACAACGCCGTTGACACAACTAGAGCCTGGCCAGTCAAAAGCAAGAGCACAGTGGAGGGGAAACGTCTTCAAGGAGGAAACTTACCTCTCGGCCTGAGCTTCTGACGAACAGAATGCGTCCGAAAATGAGGGTGGGCGAATCGCCTTTTCATGTGTGTTAGTCACATGACTATCAGTCAGCGTGCATGATGCTGCACCCTAAAATAGCACACCTTACTGCTGACAAAAAAGCACCAGTTATTTCAAGAAAATTGATTGGTATATTAGGATTTGGTTCATATTTGCTGTCAGGTGAACTGCCTAGTCCCACAAAGTACAGCAAAACACTGCCAAACTTGGCATTTGTGGATAAATATGTTTACTTCATCCACATCATTGTTTCCTGGAAGATGAGGACTAGACAAAACATTACCAGAAGAAGAGTGAGGTCTTGGGTTTGTGGCTTCAACACAGTCAGCAACTACCTATGAACCTGTGAGAAGTCATGTTTCATAGGGAGAAGGTGGTCTTTAAACTCGGTGTGTACAAACTTGTAAAATGTCATAAGCCAATAATTGATTTTACACTTGTATATGAATATGTGCAAACTGTACAGAAAAAGAACGAACAAAAGACTTCTGTGAATAGTTGTATTAAACTGGAAATGCACAAAGTACTGCATGTGCACGATTTTTAACCTATAGACATCTGCACCAAAGGTAAAATGTAAGCACAGTTATGAGACAGTTTTTACAAAAAATAAACAGACCTGCAGTTCTGGGAGGTTAATATATGTAGGAAAAATATGTCAAATTGTAATTTTTCAAATAAATGAAGAGTTGATGAGTTATTGCTTTGAAAAATAAACCTTTTGTTGAAAGGTGTGTGTGTGTGTGTGTGTGTGTGTGTGTGTGTGTGTGTGTGTGTGTGTGTGTGTGTGTGTGTGTGTGTGTGTGTGTGTGTGTGTGTGTGTGTGTGTGTGTGTGTGTGTGTGTGTGTGTGTGTGTGTGTGTGTGTGTGTGTGTGTGTGTGTAGAGATATAGTTTTGGTTAACCAGAGAACAAGTGCTTAGAAATTTGCAATACCACAAAGAGTGATCTCTTTCTAAAAGGATAAAAAAACCAACTTTTCAGTGGAATTCCCACAGCTGGTTTCCATGTTTGGATGAACTGGGTTTGTTTCAGTCAAACAGCCGTGCATCAGAGATGGTGGTAAGGATATTAAATCAATGCCTTTTTAGATCATTGTCTGTTTCTCTGGTTTTACCAATGCGGGAAACTGACGACGGGAAACGCTGACACTGTATTTAACTACGCTTCGTGAGGTTTCTGTGTGCAGACGTGAATAGACTGTAAAATTGCTCCAGATTGCTCGACCTGCAGGACCAACATGTGCAACAATTTCACGTCCCGTCATAAGCTGGTCAGTGTTAACGAAATAATAATAATAATCTCTGCATTTCAATAATCATAAGCTTCCACAATCTAAATGAACTGTGTTACAATAAAGTTTAGCTTAGCTGCTAAAAACGCATACAAATGTGTTTTTTGTTGTTTTTTTTTTTGTTTTTTTTCCCTACATTTTATTTGCAGAATGTAATGTGATGAATTCTTCTTTTCAGCAGGAGCTGTTAGGTAGTTGGTCCTTTCAGGGCCTTTAACCTGAACCAAAAAGCAACCTTTTTGTTCATAAATCAATTATTTAGTGTAGTACTATTGACTTGAGGTCAAAATGCTGAGTTAACACCACACAATGTAAATTCCAGGTGAAAGAAAATATGCAAACCAAAGATAACTTAGCAGTTGAAAAACTGTAAGCTATGTGTCACTGACAAATCCGTCCTGTGTTGATAACACTTTTGAATCTGCATTAAACTAAGCTGCTAAATCAGGACACTCTGTTTAAGAATAAAGTTGTATTTTTCAGTTGTTTGTGCAGATGGTTGTGTTTCATGATCTCAACATTTGCATTCACACAACCTGCTCCTCTGAAGTGTCAGCTCAATCAATTTTGTCAAGAGGAAACATTAAATGATGTATGCCATGCTTCTTTTTATGAGACTTCTATGAAACCTATTGTGGAACTAAACTGGGAAGGGGAAAATAATTGAAAACTATTATTCCGTGTGTGTGTGTTGGTGTGGACATCTGTGGATGCTGTGAATGACCGTGTCATTTGCAGCATTGTATTATTTGCTTTACTGTCCTAATTATTTCTTTCTTCCCAACCACGGCATGTTTGTCTGTTTCAAAAGCTTCATAGTGGAATTTTCCCTTAACTTACACCGTCAACCAGTTTTTACTTGTGGTTAAAGTCCCTTCTTCTTTTGGCGAGACAGGTCAGCAACTCCTTGACCCTTGCTTTGGAATGTGTAGAGTTGCTTGTGTGACGTTGATGGGGATCTGACTGCAGATAAGCATCACAAGCTCTTAACAAGGGTTTTCCCTTTATTACAATAAATTAAACCTTGCTTCTTTTTCTTTGTGAGAATGACCTATCCACCCCTATTTACTTGGTACACAAAAAGCCATGAGGGGTTCCTCAGATGAGGCTCATGGTGTGGAGTCTTGATGCCAAACACTTCAATCAAGGCAAAATAATCTAGTCTCCTAATGAGGAGCTGTTCATACCACTGAATTTGACAAACACTAGGACGGAACAAACATTGACTTGTGTCATCAGGTATAACCAAAGTGTGTGTGTGTGTGTGTGTGTGTGTGTGTGTGTGAGTGAGGGGGCTTGCTCTTTGTTCTAAAATGTATTGATCACGCAGCCTGGTATGTGTTGATGATTAATTGCTAAGAGATGGAAAGAATGAGTTTGACGTGTCAGTGAATTGAACATAAAGCTAATTTAAAAATCTTATTTTCCTTAGAAATCTTAGTAGTTTTGGATTTCTGCTCTGGTGTTTTTTTTGCTATTGCAAAAATGCAGTTTCCCCACTGTGGGACAAGAAAAGGTTGAGGTGTGCCTCGTGATTAGTACCATACAGTCATTTCATCCCCCCTCATGCGTTTGGGATGTTGATTCAGTGATAAACCTCTGCAGCGCTGATTAAATCATCAGAACTCATTAGACTGAGATCAATACAGGACTTCAAATAAACTGCAGAAAATGTCAGCAATTTAAATGCCACTAAATGTACATCTTAATCTTGTTCCTGTCAACGGACAATGACATTATTAAGATGTAAGGTGAAGTTAGAGATTCAAATATGTTTTTAGTGTGAACCTGTAAATTTAGTGTCTCATTTTTAACATTAGCTTTTCAGTGTCTCATTAAGTCATTTGATGACACCCCCCCCCCCATTACTGTAAATGTGTTCATAAATTGATTTCCTACCGATGGTCAGATTTCTTCAGATTTTTTTTTTTTTTTTTTTTTTTTTTTTTTTTAAATCTATATAAATAAATAAGGCGGCAAAGTAACTACAGATGGTTTCATTTGACATCACATGTTATCTTGATTACCTCTGTTTGTGGGTATTACTTAACCGGACTTATCATAATTATTATTGAAGTGTTGATGCACTAAAAGCGTTTTGTTTTTTGTTTTTTTTTCTCTCTCTTTCTTTACCCCAACTTGATGTAGATCTAAAAAAAAAAAAGCTGATATTGAACAAGAGTCTGGGAAAGTTTTGTCTGTACTGGTTTTTTTTTTTTGTCTTTGTAGTAGTTGCAGCACAGAAGGTTAAGATCATTGTCTGAATTATACTGAAGTATACTTGGATGCTGGTTTGCAACAGAGGGAACACTCAGCCACTATTAGCAGTCGTCATCTCTCCTAGTTTGGCTCTTTTTGGCTACAGAAGGATCACTTATCACTGTTGTACATTGTGGTAGGTGTTAAACACATTTACAAAAACTTTAACAAAACTTTATAGTATCATGTGAATGCAGGCTTATAATGTGGTGCTGTTATTTTAAAGTTTTAGGCTAACTGAAAAACTGTTTGAGGCATGCTGCTGATCCAAAAGTGCTCACATAAGTCGTCTGGGAAGTTTGTTTTTTTTTTTTTTTTTTTTTTTTTTTTTTTTTTTTTTTTTTAAAAAGGTCCCATCAAAAGTACAACTATTCAGTTGCTAAGTTTATATCTATGAATAAAATATTTATTTATTAAGCGTAGGGGGGTGTGCAGTAAGACTGCTGATTTCAACATTTTTATGTTGATTTCTGTGAATCTTAATGTGCAGAACAGTTAATCATTGCCAGTTTTGTCATCACAGTGAGAAACATGAACCAGGTGGCTGTGAGTTATCACCAATGCATTAGTTGGTCAGTAACTATATTTATTTTGTTATGGGCATGTTTTTGATATCTTTTATCATTTACAAACGTAACCATTTTTCAGACACTACGGGCTATATAAATCTGCTGTCGGTAGAAGTGACCACTTGCATCCAAGCCAGTATCAATCGCTCCCATAAGTGTAGGTTGAATTCCAAAAGTCAAACAAGTATTTGCAATATATCAACAGCTGAAAATATCCTTGTAAACATGGTCAAAGATGCAACACATTTGTGTTTACACAAGGCTCTCTGTGGACTAATGTTGGCTTTATTTCACACATGCAAGAAGATGCTGGAAGCTTCTCCTTGACTTTGTAATTAAATAAGTAATTGCATAACTTTGTAGTTTTTGTGTACAATCTTTAACATAAAAGCTTTGATAACTAGATTTTTGATAATTGGCTATATGCAGGAAATGCTAAATATAGTTTCTGTACTTCACCCACCCTTTTTCCCAACTTCCCAACTATGGGAATGATTTTGACTTGCTTAAAATGTTCTGTTGCTTTACGACTTGGCCTAATTTAGAAAGAAATGACATTTAAGCCTTCTTTTTCTTTGTGAACTAAACATATGATAGATACATGAGATGCATACAGAGAATCGATACTCTCAAACCCTCGGTGCTACACAATAAATTTTAAACACAAAGTGGATGGTGTGAATAAATGAAGCCAAGTCATTTTGAGGTGACTGCACGCTATCGCAAAGTCAACGTTGACACATCAGTGGATGTTCAGTTCATTATCAACTGTGTGTTTTGTCCGCTGTGAGATTTTGCATGTCTCAAGCTGCTTTTGCTTTAAACATCTGATAAAAGCAAACTTGTTGGAGTATCATGATGAAGGGCCAGACTGCAGTCGGTCACATTTCCATCAGCTGCTTATAGCCTTTAACCTTGTCTGAATCATGTGGTTGTGGTTTAGTATTAGTATTATTTATTTCTTTTTATTTTTTTATGTGTTTCATGCTATTTGCAGTATTTTGTGTCTTTCTATTAGCACTAGAGCTCAGAAATAAAGAATCGCCTGCATCGTTTTTCTTTAAACTTGTAATGAGTGCTGCTTTCCATGACTTGAATAATATACTTCCTAAAGTTTCAGTGTGAGTCTGTTTCATAACTGTCAGGCCATTGGTTGGAGTGAACTGAAATTAACTTTATTAGGAAAATTACTCAAGAGGCTCCAAATGTCCAGCAGTGGTGGCAAGGAACAACCTCTTGCACACATGTAGTAGTCCAGCGTGAAATAGTCCTGGGTAGTAGTCCAGCGTGAAATAGTCCTGGGTAGTAGTCCAGCGTGAAATAGTCCTGGGTAGTAGTCCAGCGTGAAATAGTCCTGGGTAGTAGTCCAGCGTGAAATAGTCCTGGGTAGTAGTCCAGCGTGAAATAGTCCTGGGTAGTAGTCCAGCGTGAAATAGTCCTGGGTAGTAGTCCAGCGTGAAATAGTCCTGGGTAGTAGTCCAGCGTGAAATAGTCCTGGGTAGTAGTCCAGCGTGAAGTAGTCCTGGGTAGTAGTCCAGCGTGAAGTAGTCCTGGGTAGTAGTCCAGCGTGAAGTAGTCCTGGGTAGTAGTCCAGCGTGAAGTAGTCCTGGGTAGTAGTCCAGCGTGAAGTAGTCCTGGGTAGTAGTCCAGCGTGAAATAGTCCTGGGTAGTAGTCCAGCGTGAAATAGTCCTGGGTAGTAGTCCAGCGTGAAATAGTCCTGGGTAGTAGTCCAGCGTGAAGTAGTCCAGCGTGAAGTAGTCCAGCGTGAAGTAGTCCAGCGTTTTGCTCTTGAACCTACTAATTCTGTAACTGAAGGTGGTGCATTTGTCCCAGATAATATTTCATGCCTGTGCACGTTTTTATTCCACTCTGGACATTTGACATAAATGTGAGACTATACACATAACAGCAAAGCTGTTCCCAAAATGCTCAAACACACTTGTCTTCCTACAATGAAATGAACCTTGCAGTCTCAAAGGTTTTTACACCTTTCAAAACTCTGCTGTTGCTTTATTCATATTGTTTGGCGGCTGAACAAAACAGTAGGTGCATGGGTTTTAATTCAAACATGACACTATGAAATATCCACATTTGAATACTGCGTGTACACTTTCATATCTATTGTTTTGATTAGGGGCAGGAAAAACAGCTGAGAACTGCTTACACAGATTTCTGTCACAATTTAAAAAAAAAAGAAAAAGATGCATTTACTGACTCCTTCCTGCCCAGTCCTGAACAGCCAGTGATAAGTGCTGCTGTCTGGATGTCTTCCTTTTTCTTCTGCCCCCCCACTGTCCTTCCACATTACCCATGACTGCTGCTGTTTATACATCCACAGTGTCATCAGGATACGTCCTGAGGTTAAGTATCCATGCTGATTAGCTACCATGCGTGAGTGTCAGGAGGTCAGTGCTCACAACACCAGAAGGTCAATGTTGATGACATCCTTTCATTGACGTAGCAATAAAACCACACAATTTTGCAATAAGCACTTTATGGGCTTTAAATTTGCACAATAATTCAATGTTTGAACCATTAGAGGCAGTAATTCGTAGTATTCTGTGGTATCACACCTTTACCCTCAAGATGAGACAGTTTTTCTTAACTTTCGTGATTGTTCATCAGTTGGATGGGAGAAGATGCTACCAGGCGTAAAACCTGTGTTCATGCATAAGTGTGGCTGCTGTTTTAATTAGTATTATAAAATGGTTTACAAACACAGCTTGTATCTTTCTTTTAAATCACTGTGTTTTACAAGATTGGTCTCCACCTCAATCCTCTGTTCATCAACCCAGATTTCCTGTAGACCTCCCCACTCCAGTGCATGCTGTCTAATTGCTGCTAGTTTAACCTCAGTGAAGTGTAATTAAACAGGCTTGGCAGTGTTTAGCCTCTACAGTTGACCAGCTTCACATTTGGCAGCTGAGGCACAGCAGCCCCTTTTACTGACAAACTGGAAAGCGAGATGGAAGGTGCCGTGTTGCATAAAATGCTGGATATCAGTGGGCACAGATGGGAATGCACAAGTCCGTGTGTGTGACACACACTAACAAGTACTTAACCTTTTTGTTCCATCCCATGTGTTTCTTACTATCCTGAGCTCTGTCATGTCCTGCGTAGGATTTAGCTGCGATGAAACATTGAATTGGTGATAATGACATAACAATCAGATTGCAGTAGTTCAATAACAAATGCACTCTCCACTCCTACTCTTCTGTTGTCCTGTCTTCTGGAGTTTTTTTTTTTTTTTTTTTTTTTTTTCTTTCTCATAATTATATATTGAATACATTTCAAGTCAAAGATTCAAAGATTTTTATTGTCATTGTATTCCTACAACGACATTTTGGTGGCACTTATTCAAAACGGAGAAGAAAATGAGACAAACCACTGATTAGGACACTTTACAATATAATTAATAAACAATAAATAAAGGTTAAAAAGGAGACCAAGTAAAAGAGTAAAGAATGTAAAGTAAAAGTTTTGTTTGAGTGAGAAGTGTCACAGTGGAATTAAATAACGAAACGATGGAGGTAGTTGTAACGGTGTAAACGGTGTTATTGCACATCTGCTGGTGTATTGCACCGGGGGGGTCAGAGTCAGAGATGGATGTGCTCATCCACTCACATCACCCTCACCAGAGGAGAGTGAGGAAAATCGCGCCCCCACATTAACTGAGCATTTACTTTGATTCACTGAACAAGAAACTGAACTAAAACCAGTAGTTGCTGTGCGTTTCCTCTCGTTTGTGCGGAAAGATTCTGCAACATCCCCTCCACTCCACCAAAAAGGACAATGACTGTATGCCTTTGAACACCTCTGCACTCCACAATTCATGTTTGGTCTTCCCTCAAATGCACACATGGACTGTATGGAGACAATTCAGAAACATGCACATAGAAAATGCGTCCAGATGCACTCTTTGACTTTGTGTGACTGGCATATTAACTGGTCTGTTCTGTTCTGCGGCTGATTCTTTCCACACATCACTCTCTCAAGTTATTCCTTTTCTCCCCCAGTTTGCCACCCACGACTTCCTTTGATAATTTTTCAGCAATGTTTCTTTTCCTAGTCTTATTTTCCACCATCCTCCACCTATTGCTTCTCCTCCAAACTGTGAACCCTGTTCTCTGATTTAATTTACTTACTATATTTCTTTTCAGATTTTTAGATTCTTAAAAATGTTATGTTTTATATTGACAAATGTTCACTTAATAACAAATGTTGTCAACTAAATGGTGCATGAGACAAAAGAGAAGTAGTAAACGTGTGTGCCATGTGATTGTGGCCCACGTGGGAGCTGCCGTATGACGGTAGCACCTGTGTGACACCGACTAGTGCCGTCCTGACGTGAGCTGCTGAGAGGTAACCTGGAGATGAAGTGGAGCAGAAGTGGCTAGATAGAAAGTACAATAGAAAATCTTTTCTAAAAATACATTTGTTAGGAAAGGAGTTTCTTCGTTGACGTGCCACTCAACTGAAAGGGCGCCACGCTGCTGAAGTGTCTGACGTGCCATCATCCCCTTAACAGATAAAGTAAACTGAAGCTTCACCACATGTGGCGTTCGTGGCCGACGGTGAGCGGGACACAAGCATTTTACAGTTGGGTTTTTTTTTTTTTGTTTTTTTAGAAAGGAGAGAAGGACTAGTCTAGATGTCCAAACTCTTTTTTTTTTTTTTTTTTTTTTTTTTGTTTTTTTTTTTTTTTTTTTTTTTGTTTTTTTTGTTTTAGGTAAAATGTTATTTAAATATGTGTTGAAGTACAGCTGAAGGCTTTGGTGGATCATTTTCTTTATCCACTGTGTGCCTGTCATGAGAAGCTTGACTTTTGAAGGCCAACATGGATACAGTGATCACGGAGCTGACGGTTTCTCCACAGCAGTAAGGCGACGACCTTCACTCCTTTTTAGTCTGTATCCAAAAAAAATTAAAAAATGTGACAAAGGCCTCTTTCTTATCTCAGTAGGAGGTATTTTAGCTTCCCAAAAGATTAAATCCTTTGGTCTGTTTGCTCTAACTATGCAACACCCATAACATTTATATGTACTAGTCATGTATTGACAAGTATTGCTTTTTCTCCCATATCTGTTCATAAAATATTGAATCTAATCAGATATTTGAACAACCTGATGAGTAAGAACTTGAACTGCTGTGTAACTAGTGGGATTCACCTGTTACTACGTGTACGCAGATATCAGATATAATTAAGTAACAAACACTAGTAACAGTGAGCTTCCCGATTCCTCGTCTTCCTGCTGTCCTGATGTCTGCCTCGGGAACAGAGCGCCTACAGGCAACTTGAAGTAATGCCCTCTCTGCGCAGTTTCACATGGAGAGAGGTGCTTTATGGCAGAATGAACACCTTTGTACTGCTCGGACTGTAGTGCCACTTGATGCCGCCTCTGGGCAACCTTGTTAAAATGTTTAACAAAAGACGGATGTTGAAAAGGTCAGTTTTAGTGAAACAGTGCTATAGGCCCAGGAAGGGGTGTTGGGGAGAATTTCAAAGAAGCAATAGACCAATGATTCACTCTGCTGCCAGTGTCGGACAGAGGCTCTTATCAGTCATGAGATCACTAATTCTTAGAGATGTACACACCATAACCATAAAGCCAATGGATTTGCCTGTGCACAATGTAAACTGTAAGTATTCATGGGATTTATTTATTTATTTTATTTTTTTTTTGACCGGAGACATTACATGGCTCCCGATGTTAAATTATGAAGTGAAGTTCAATGTTTTCAATAATCAACAGGGGCTGGTCATGTAAGTAAAGAATTGAACCCTTTTGACAGTCTTTTTTTCTTGTTTTAGTCATAAAAATCACAGCCTTGCATGAGGAGCATGTTAAAGTTTCCACGGAAGGATTTTCCAGCCTAAAATAACACGGTATCAGATGGTGCCTGGAAGTAAATACTTAGATATGATGCCCTTATTTTTGTCTGCAAATATTTCCTATACTGGTAGGTAGGGGTTTGACGAGGTCTGTTAGAAATAAACAATATTTCTCTGTGCATGAATAGCTGTATTGGGGTAAAAAGCCTGTAGGATGAGCAAAATAACCTTACTACTTCTAGTCTGCTAGAAAACCACAAAAAGAACCTCCTTTTTTTTTTTTTTTTTTTTTTTTTTTATACAGCATAACTTGTTCACTATGTCTGTTAGGTAATTGTCATTTTGCAACTTTAAAGACAGCCCATTTCCTTTCTCAGAAGTTGGCAGCACTTCAGCCAACACAAGTCTGATGAAAATGACAGAGGATGTCCCCGGCACTTCTGAATCGTTTTAGTGGCAGCTCTCCGGGTATCTGGTGAGGGGAAAAACGATGTTGAGAACGGGAAACATGGTTACTGTCCAAGGTCTCAACTACTGCCACAAAATGTAGACATGCTCATGTTCTTGAAAGAGAACATCACCGTATTATTTGGCTGGGCCGTGTAGCTGCAGATTGTTGAAAGACGTTTGTCAGTAACTGCACTTTTTCTTTCTTTTTTAATTTTTTTTTTTTTTTTAAATTTAGTTTTGTATTGGCAGAGCTTAATTTGTATTTTTACAGGGAAAAAAAAAAGTTTTAATAGTTTGTTTTCATGTTGTGGAAAAAAGGTACATTTGCAAAAGCTCATGTTGGTTCATAGATATCAATATAATAGCAGTTATAAAACATTTCTAAATAAACCTGGATTGTTTTGGCAGCCGGAGAAGTTTTTATTTTTGCCACACATTTCTTTTAAGCCTGCAGTTTTCTTTTAAATGATGTGGAAAATATTGTGTTGAGATAGGCGCCGACAGACCCCCGTGACCCTGAGAAGGAGTAAGCGGGTTTAGCTGATGGATGGATGGATGGATGGATGGATGGATGGATGGATGGATGGATGGGAAAATATTGCATCGCCTCATTCTTGTGAACCCAATATCATGTATTGTATTGCCTCGTGACAATTTGAAATGACATACTCCATCTAGATGTTATTAATTTCATGAATAATATAAAATACAAAGTGGACTCAGTTACTAGGTATCTCAGTGGCTCTGAAATACAGCTAAGTATAGTTTACAATTTGTATTAGGCTGAGCTCATAAACCCCATGACTGGATGTGTGAAATACTTGCCACTTGAACTCTCGTCTTAAGAGCAAACCCACCAACCTCTAGGTCATATTTTTATTTTGTTTTTTTGTTCTAAAATAAAAAAAAAGAAGAATCCATATCTTTGCTTAGAACCCTCCTTTTACAAAAATTAGACGGGTGCTTTTATTTGCTTTTTTCTCCTTTTTATTTATTTATTTATTTTCTTTCTTTTTAAATTTGTTCTTAAACCTAACTCATGCAGTTAGTAGATTTTCATTCTTTAACTGGTTAAAACTGGTAATTAAAAAAAGATTAATTTTAATTGTCTAATGCATCACTGACACTTGGAAGGATAGCAGTGAACCAGCATCTTTCCAACTATTGTTCCACAGTGGTGATTAGTACTTGTGCATGTATTCCAGATGCCTGGATGCTTGTGTTCTGTAATCTAGTTTGCTGGATCAAGTGTTGTTTAGTGGCTTTCATCTCTCTATCCCTTCCATCCTTGCTGCTGTCCTGCTGGTATTGGGAGCGCACAGCCATCGATCTTCCTCTAATAAGTTGGCCCATGCCTCAGCAGTTCTGCATGCCCCTCCTTCTCTTTTCATCCCTCCTCTCTCGTGAGCGAGGAAAACCCGATGGCATTTAGCTCCTGTGAAGTGCCGCAGGACTGTGCTGCGCTGTGCTGCACTGCACTCGGCTCTAACATATGAGATCTGTGAGGTGAAGAAAATACTCTCGCCCATACAAGAATTTTGATAATGCAGTAACTGTCTGGTATGTTGTCTGGCTTTGCTTTACTGCAGCTTCTTACCTTCACGCTATGATATGAAACTGGATGTGAAATATTAATCTTACACAAACATTTAGCTCCAAAACCTTGGAAACACCAAGGTTGTTCAGTGTTACAAATGCACATGCACAGATTATGAGTGTGGACATTGGTCGCTGTATCACATCCTGTTTACTGATAGAGATTAGCTTTTGTTTAAATCTCGCTGTTTCAGGCCAGGCTGCAACTTCAGATTAAAGGAGTGGCATGACCGTCACTGGAGGCTTTTCAAACAACTCTCACACTGTAATCATAGCTGCACACTCGACTTTTATTTGTTTACATTAAAAGCAGAAAAACAGGAAGTGTTTTAATTGTTTTTAATGTCATCATCAGCTTTTATTGATGCCAAGGCCAGCAGATCAGATTGTGATTGTAATGAACAGCTTCCAGGTCTGAGTGTGTGGAGTTATGTAACAGCGGGGGCAGGGAGTTCCTGAACGCAGTGTTGTCCTCAGGATAACCATTTGAGCTTCATGGATTTCCTTTGGCTGTTGACTTCATTCATCACCTTTCAGTGTGCCTTTGAATGCTCTTATTCTTGTCAGTTATGGGTTTTTAACCTACAGCTTGTTTTCATTTGCACGAAGCATTAAAGACACCTTTGCACTGATACAAGGAGAAAGCCCTCATGTCCTTTCAACCTTCTTTCAACTGATCTGTGAAGTTATTGAACTGTCTAACTTGTGTTTGACTTAACCAAGATTACATTTTTAGACTAAAAACTAGACTTTTTGTTTTAAAAACTACTACTGTGCTTTTATTTGGTTAAACAATAAGTTACCAGAGAGTTAAAAAAAAAAAAAAAGTTTTTTTGCTAACAGTAAATCCAAACTTGGGCAGTTCTGTCACAAATGGGGAAGTTAATTTGAAAGATGCATCTGCACTGCTAACGTGTAAAGAGCTGATTTGCTTGCACCGAGTCATTAAAAAAGCTTTGTAATGGCAATTTGCACCTTTTTTCTTTTGTAGCAGTTCCACATCCAACTTTTGCATTCTTGCCATCATGTGCTCAGGAGGAGTGTTGATCCTCATGCAGGCCCAAAAAGAAGGCCGGGCCCCTCTATGGTATTCTTTTTTTTTTCATTTACATTATGCCAAAAAGTTTTAACGTGACTTCTTTTTTTTTTTTTTTTTTTTTTTTTTTTTTTTTTTTTAGAAGTTTCCACTCCCCTGTCTCTCAGGGCTGGTGAACAACGTGTGCCCCCTTTTCCTCTCACTTATGATCATAATCCTGTGTCTCTAATTACTGCCACCATGTGTCCAAAATAATGGGGACAATTAAGAGTGAAAACATAAATGTGACAACACTAGAATAACTGCTCCTAGAAACTTTATAAATGTAAGTGATCAGAATGTTGTTTTTTTTTTGTTTTTTTTTTTTCAAAATTGTATTTTGTTTGTTTTAACAATGAAATTGAATATGCTAGTGACTTAAGTGTGCAAATATTTGTGTGAAAACTCCAATAATACTACACGAGTCAAGAGTCTTTTATGGGTACATTGATAATTTGCTTGTAGTACTGACAGTTGAACTGTACTGTAACAAGAAATGCAGAAATTTTCAGACGCAGAAGTTATCAACATGAAAGTTGTATTCAGTCTCCATAAATTGTTCAAGTTAAGTAATAAGCGATTTAGACATCAGTCCTGCAGTCATTTTGAAAACAACATGGATTGTGTTTAGTTAGTTTTTGCAGAAATATAAGACAACTGCAATGTCATGCTGGTCTTCAAAATACCCCTACATTACCTTGAACTGAACTGGGGTGTTACAGACATACAAACACCACTGAATATGTTTTGGTAACCATGCAGGACCTCATCACATATGTTTTTAAAGACACAGATGTTGGTTTTTAAAGCAACACCACATAACTTGCGATTCTGGAGCCCCCTACAGCTCAGCCGCGGTACTACACTGTCGCAAACACATCCAATGAATTAAGTGGACCAGCTGAAGCAGTTGGATGGACCTTGTAGATTCGTTTACGAGCTGAAGGCTAGTTTAACTTGGAGAGAATATGAAACATGGAAACGGAAGAAACAAATATGCCGACTGACAAGATAGAACAAGATTTTTATAATCTTCACTTAAAGCTAACAGAGAGAGCTTGTCTCATCTCTATACATACATTATACTTTTGGTGCAAATGTGGTCTATAGGCCTGACTTTGTCAGGGGTTCTAAGACAAGACGTCCCTGGAACATGTGGACAACTTCTGCTGTGGCAACGTTGGTGCCATGGTTCAGGACAAAGAGTAGTCATGCTGTTTTGTAAACTACTGCTGTGTTTGGTAAATAAGGAACATGTTTTCTGACCCAGTAAATCAATGCACTGGTTTCAGGTTGTACCACCTTTTATATTAAAATGTTTTAAATATTTTTATATAAAATCATGCAACGGTAGTACTTCGTACAATTTGTTTTAAGTATTCACATGAGTCTTTTGTTCTGTCTTTATTTGTATATGAAAATGTATATAAAGAGACAAAGAAAAATTAATAATTGGCTCGTTACCTTTTACAAGAAAAGAAAAAAAAGTTCAATATGTACTTTTTTTTTTTTTTTTTTCCCCTAGAAATAAAGAGATAATTCCGTTCAGGTAAGAACTGATTTGCCAAGGAGACAGTTCTACCAAAACACCAGATTTTAGTTTCAATTTAAAATCTGGGTTTTAACAGAAATTTCTAGATTCATCCTATGTTTATGGGATCACATTAGACATCCCATAAACCAGATTACAAATACCTTATCCACAGTCTTGTGTCATTAGCCAGTGCTTCATCAGTTGTCCAGATGAAACATGTATTTCTAGACTGGTTACTGCAACTACAATTCGGCACATTTCTGATTTAAAATTTCATCTGATATCTGTAACTTACTGTTGCTGAAGAGAAGTTAAACTCTTCTCATCTTCACAGGTTCATCCACTGCTCGTCCATGTTGATGCTGAACATAAACACAGAATTATAGATTGGAAAAGACACATCAATAATGAAATGAAAGAGGGGAAAGACAATATTCAGAATATGGACTATTGTACCTCTGTATATCAGTCAGTATCACCTGGCTCACCTGGATTCTAACACATGAAGAGAAGGATCAGATGAAAAAGTAGGTAGTGTGTCTAGTGAGCATCAAAAGAGGAGGGGAAAAAAACTTTCATAGTTTTAATCCTCAAAGAATCCCACATTTCTGCAACAATCTAGTTAGCTATGTGATAACTACTAACTCAGAGATGATTATTATTAATTAATTAATTATCAAAACAAATGTACAACCAAACATAGTTTGAGTGGGAGATAAAACCATTGCAGCTCGTAGTAACAATAGCGACAAACATCAAACGGGCAGCTTTATCTTTTGTAGTTAATGACATTTACAAACACAAAACTGGGAACAAGTGATCAAATAAACGGCTGTAACCCAGTGGAATATCAACCAGACTTATAAGTAAAAGATATAGAAATGTGTTGTAACCCACTAGCAGCAAAGTGAGGTGTCCGTCCGTTCTGCAGCTCTTTCTTCCATTAAGTACAATAACTGTAAATTAGTCCAGTATTGACTCGTGTTCGGGCTCTTGCTCTGTTACTGTCTTTTCTTCACCTTCTTTGAACCCTTTTATTGCTTTCTGCCGTGGAGTTGTTTTGAAGGATGAAAAGTTACACGGCTCCATATTGTACTTGGCTAATGTCTCGGCTTCCTCTATAGTAAACACAACTTATGTAACCCAGGTTGTACGCTTTGATTGGCAGCAGGGAGAGTGCTTGAGGTGGATAATTGAAAATGTTGGAAACGATACATTACATGACCAAAAGTATTCCCTCACCTGCCTTGACTCTCATATGAATTTAAGCAACATCCCATTCCTAATCCATACGGTTCAATATGACGTTGGTGCACACATTGCAGCTATAACAGCTTCAACTCTACTGGGAAGGATGTCCACAAGGTTTAGAAGTGCGTTTATGGCAGTTGTTGACCATTCTTCCAGAAACGCACTTGTGAGGTCACACTGATGTTGGACAAGAAGGGCTGGCTCTCGGAACTAATGCTGAACTAAACGGTCTAATTCATCTTTTGAGATTAATTAGAGCGGAGACTGTCGGGTTGAGGTCAGGACTCTGTCCGGGCCAGTCAAGTTCTTCCACACCAGACTCTGTCATCCAGGTCTTTCTGGACCTGCTTTGTGCACTGGTGCACAGTCATGTTGGAAGAGGAAGGGGCCAGCTCCAAACTGTTCCCACAAAGTTGGGAACATGGAATTGTCCAAAATGTCTTGATATGCTGAAGCATTCAGACTTCCTTTCACTGGAACTAAGGGTCCAAGCCCAGCTCCTGAGAAACAACCCCACACCATAATCCCCCCTCCACCAAACTTTACAGTTGGCACAATGCAGTCAGACAAGTACTGTTGTCCTGGCAACCGCCAAACCCAGACTGGTCCATCAGATTGCCAGATGGACAAGTGTGATTTGTCACTTCAGAGAACGCGTCTCCACTGCTCTAGAGTCCAGTGGCAGCGTGCTTTACACCACTGCATCTGACTCTTTGCATTGCACTTGGTGATGTTTGTCTTGGATGCAGCTGCTCAGCCATGGAAACCCATGCATGAAGATCTCTGCATACTGTTCTTGAGCTAATCTGAAGGCCACATGAAGTTTGGAGGTCTGTAGGGATCGATTCTGCAGAAAGTTGGAGACCTCTTCCCACTATGCCCTCAGCACCCGCTGACCCCGCACAGTCAGGGTACGTGGCCTACCACTCTGTAGCTGAGTTGCTGTCATTTCCAAACACTTCCATGTTCATATTATACAGCTGACTATCACAGTTCCACGCTGGAATTTACTGAGCTCCTGAGAGCAACCCATTCTTTCACAAATGGATAAATAAAAAAATTAAAAAAACAGTCTGCATGCCGAGGTGCTTGATTTTGTACATCTGTGGCCATGGAAGTGATTGGAACACCTGATTCCCATTATTTGGATGGATGAGTGAATGAATGGTTTTGATAATAGTGTGTGTGTGTGTGTGTGTGTGTGTTTCTTTACGTAAAAGCACATGAACAACAATTTTCAGAGTTAATTCAGGCTTATGAGTTTGTTGCTTTAATTGCTGTGTTGACAACTGGAAGACTGTGTGAGAATGCACTACGATGTCTAAGATGACAAGTGGAACATTGTGTAATTTTTATTTTATTTTTTATTTTTTAGATTTGCTGTGAGTTATTCATTTAGCCTCTTCTACCAATTTTAGGAAATATCATAAATGGTTTAAACTCTGTTTAGAGGCCACAGAGCACAAACTCAAGAGTTTCTTCCTCTTTAATTTTGACTAGGCTGTCAGCCTTTTCAGGTGAGTCCTTCATCTAATGGAAATCTGTCAGGCGGATCTGCTTCCCCACTGACACGCTTGCTGCGGTGCCACATTTTCACTCTTGTGTATGTGTGTGGGATGAATAGCGAAGACAGGTGGTTTGGCTGAAGAGGAACATATTGTGATAAACGCCATCATAGTGGTATATGTTTAGAAATGTTTGAGCTGTCAGGGTTAGATAATATTAGATACTTTTACAGACTAAAATTAACTTGATTGTGAGTGGGTCTTTTATACAAATGAAGGACACAATGCTTTTTTATGGCACACGCACAGTGTGACATAAAACAGTGGAATATAGAGGAAATCAAGAGAGAGCTGACAGATGCACTAATACAAGTAGAAAAGCAGTCTTGCACTGAACAATTTCTGTCTGTTTGTAAATTTACATTTGACACTCACTCATTGTCCATAAACCATTTTCTTTTTTTTCTTTTTTCTTTTTTTTAAACCAGCGTCCGGTTAGCCCGGTCCCAGTGGAGAGAGAGAGATGTTGCCAGACGGAGAGAACATTTATCCATTATTGATCTTTTATCAGCCAAGCTTCCACAGGCCATCTGGACCACAAAATCGCTTGTCTAAAATAGGCGCCAAACATTAAACTCTTGTTTGTTATAGGTTTTAATTAAGTCCCATCTTTTAATTTTTTCAAATTTCACCAAAGCAGGTAAGCTAAATCCATAAAGTCAAAACCTATTTGACTATACTAACATTTTAAAAATAAACAATTTTTATACTTTGTAACAAAAATTTCACTATCAATTATAGTATAAAATGTGCAGGAATGGAACCTACTTGCATAAAATTACATACTCGGGATTTTATGAAATTTATGGAGGAAGCAGGCTGCATTACAAAAATGCCTTGGTGTGTTTGTGCTCAGCATTGTGTGTGTGTGTGTGTGTGTGTGTGTGTGTGTGTGTGGTGCGCACTTGCTTAACAAAGTTAGACTTGAGCATGTAATAAGGGCAGCTTTGGTGGTGCACCATCCACTTAAGACAGAGATGGGCCTGAATAATCCCATTTCATAACCCAACCAATCCTCATATATTGATCTGGCACCAGTGTTGCATGGCCATGTGAAAATTATTCTGGGAGCACCCTACCTCAGACCTCAATTTCTTAGTCACCGGGGTAAAAAGGACTTGGACATGCAATGAAATTGCTTCACATTAGTTCCACATGAAATCTGCTTATCTGAAATTGCATCATTTTTAGGATTCATTGGCTAAGAAAGCATCTTCTTAAATCACGAGATGGGAGATTTTTATTCTAATTTATTAAAAATAAAAAATAGAAAAAAAATGATCAAAAGTAATTATAGAATGTGGTGAAAGTAATTGTAAAAAGAAAGAAGTGACAAAACTATAAATGTAATTTAAATGGAATCCAAATGCTTATTCCGCCCAACTATGAGGTTGCAAAGCAATTCTTTTATCTTCTTAAATTCAGAATTAATTTTTGGGAAAAAAAAAACAAACAAATTTAATACAATTTATTAAAGTTGCTTGAATAATAAGCATACAACAGATGCCATTACTTTTAAAGAAGATAACATGGAATGCATCATCATATGCAAAGGTTGGAGTCACTTCGCTACCCCCTATTTGAGCACCACTTCTCAACTGCAGATGGCTTAAAAAATAAAAAAAGAATAAATCTATGACCCATTTGTAAATGTGCCTAGTAAAATCAAGGAGAACTTCCACTCATCAATGACATTGAAGTTTTTTTGAAGCAACAGTTGTGCCATTCTCTGCATAAAAGTCAAGACTGAATATCTAAACATCACAGAATATAAATGGAGTAGATTTGTGGCTTTTGACTGAGATGTTGTTTAGAAACAAACATCCACTCCATTGAGATCTATCATCTTCCTCCTGACTTCTTTTACAGCGCTGTGCGTTTTGTGGTCAGATTTGGCTTAATCCTTCCAAGTCTTCATACCGCTGCCCTGCATCCATAACAGAATCCACCAACTCTTGTTTTTTCTTCCAAAATGTGTATATATTCAATTTAAGTGTAAAATGTCTTCGAAAGACATGTTGATTTGTTAAATTCTTCTTAAAGTCTTTTCTTCAATTTCTGAGGTAAGAACAGAGGTGCCCTGGTCTGCTAACCCCCCTTTACTGCCTCCCCACATGTTCTTCTTCTGCAGATCTTGATCCATAAGGTTCACATCAAGGTTACCATCAAACTTCATCCCTATTAGTCCACCAGTTCCGGTCAAACTTCTGCTCTTAATTAAATTATAACAGTTTTTGCTTCTCCTACAGGAGTGAATGCAAACCAAACATGCCCAGACGTGTGTGCATGGTTGGCATTATGATTGTCACCTGTAGACCTAAAAAAACAAGGCTTTTTCTTTGCTCTTCTTCTTCTTCTCCTCCTGTATACATTTTAGATAATTTGGTTATTAGCTACATCTTCAAGTTTCTACGTGACCAAGCTTCTGGTGACAAACACGCATTTGCATGAATGTAAACAAGGATTTGCTTAAGGTCTCATGTTTTTCAGAAAACTTCTAAAACCCACAAATGTTGCTGTAATAATTGAGGTGGAAGAAATCCAACAGTGGTCTTAAAATGTTTATTTTAGCTACAAATCATCTTTTTGAATGTGTCCACTTACAAATCAGTTATTAAGATGTAAAATGAAGTCTGTTTTGACTTGTTGGATTATCCTGGTAAAGCATTAATAATTATTATAATGTCTCTTCACACCTTCTTAAAAAAAAAAAAAAAGCATGAAAAAAGGTGTTTGAATGAATTATAAGGCAAATGTTTTCATATTGCTAATTGGTTTAAAACCAGGCCAAGATGCTACTTACCTCTTATCCACTTCCCCTACCATTTTTGTGGTAAAGAGGTAAAAGAACTCCATGTTGTAATGTAACTGTACTATACAAATGTAGTTATACCGACCATGTCTCCCACTGAACTGGCCTGTTCAAACAACTATGCAGCTGCCTTTGAATCCACTCCAACTTCAAATAATCAAAAAAGTACGAAGAGGACAGACGTGTGTTGAGATGAATTGCTTATTAATGATGCCCATCTATCTTAAACCAAGTAGGTGTCACTTGTAAATGTGCACACATACAGTAGCTAACTGATTTAATTAATGTCCTTTGATTAAATCAACAAACTATTCCCTCTTAGGTGTGTGTGTGTGTGTGTGTGTGTGTGTGTGTGTTGAGTTGTCAGTGCCAGAGGTTTGGGTACCTCATTGATCGTCTCTTGTATCTATTGGTTCAAGATGACTCCTGTAAGATTGTGTGCAATATCCAAGAAGCGATGCATTCAGACACACACACACACACCTCTTTGGTTCAGTGGGAATGAGACGTCACACATAACATGGAACATAAATGTATGTGTGTTTGTATGTATGCACTTTTTTTTTTAAATGTTTTTTTTTTTTTTAATTTAATATCCATTATTTTTTTGTTTTTTTTTTTACCTTCATGACTCAGTTTTTTTTTATTTACTCAGTTAAGTTAAATATTTAAGGATTTGTGTTCGGTACGGCATTGGTAATAGCATTCTTTCATTATAGTTTTTTTTTTTGTTTGTTTGTTTGTTGTCAGAATCTTTAAGTCAGCCCCTCCACAAACCAAGCTAGAATTAACCAGTTTATTACTGCTGATGCACTTGTATAACTAACTAAACTGAAAAATGAAATAGATTAGAAACTATTTTAACTTTAGTCATCATTTGTGCTGCTGCATTTTGGATCAGCTGTATGGTATTCAGATGATGGTATTTCAAATAGGGATAACAAATATCTATATTCATAAAGTGAATCACATCAATATGCCACCACAGAATGTAGCTTTAAATGGTGCATAAACGATAAGGGTCCCTTTTTAGGGAAAAAAAGTGTGATGCAGAGAATAAAGGAAGGGTATTAAGCTGTGGAGCACAATGTCTCCGTGTTACTTCTTTTATCTATCTTTCACACGGGGGGGGGGGGCACTGTCCTGCAAAACTTCATCATTGACGTCGGGATGAGAAAACACAGCTGTGACAATAACTGTCCTGACAGGGGGATTCACAAAAACTGTTAACGGAAAAAAAACAAGAAAAAAAATCGAAATGGAGGGGATAAAGAAGTTTAATCATAAGAACTGAAAAAATGAACTAATAACGTCTATAACAAATAGTGACAGAGTCTAGGAAACCAAGGAGTAGAGAAGATGGCAGAAGTGTTAGGAACCCTTCAGAGACGTAGTTGGAGACATCATGAGAAAACATGCTCTTGTGCATTGTGAGGGATCTTGAAATATGAGAGTCATAACATAAACAGGACTCCAGAGGGTGAGAAGGAGAGGGTTGGCGGGGGGCAGCTTGTGGGAAAGTCAGATACAGACCCAGGTGAGAGGATGAATAATAAAATAAAGGTTTATTGAAGGCTCAGAGAATCCACCAGCTGCAGTCTCTTTCTCACACGCGCACACACAACTCTATACTGAAGAGGAGGAGGAGAAAGGCCTGTGTTTTGTGTGAGGTAGAGCAGTTTTATGTCAGTTATGTCAATATCCATGATGAAATAAAGCTGTGTGAGACACTCATTTCGTATATGTGAGAGACGATTATGCTGCCATCAGCATGAAGCAGCACCAGCTTTACTTCCCATTATGGTGGTAAAAGTCCTTTTCACTTCTCAAATCTATATTCACATGCTACTGAAATCCTCCGTGTGTAATACTGGTGTTGAGTGTGGTTAATTTCAGTTTGATTTGTTCATTTTAGAGGAACATCTCTATTAGATGCACACACTTTCGATAGCTGGCGTCATATGGAGGAGCAGGACTTTGTTGTTGGTAGTAAAGCATTTGCATCATCACTTATTAACTGGGAATTTAAAATGTCTCTTACTAAATTGGATTGCAAATTACTTGCATCATTTCTAAAGTGTTTTCTTATTAAATATTATTTAATTAATTTTTTTATTATTTAATTTATTGAGCGTTAAAAAAGGAGTTGTGTAATTCATAATAAAATATGTTTAAAAACTTTCTGAAAATGAATTTTAAAATAGAGAAATAACTAAATATGAAAATTAATACATTTAGTACATTTTTTTTTATTCAGGCACTAACAAACGTAATTCTATTTTATTTTTTGTTAACTTCTCCCAACTGCATTTTCAAATCTTTTTATATTTTATATTTTCTTAATCTATTACCTTCTTCTCTTCCCTTTCGGTGGCCCGTTTAGTAGACTAATCGATGGTCCTCCTTCAGATCATACTGCCATTGATTACTGATGGCTTTAAAACATTTCCAAAATCAGATCCGTTTAAGAAAAAGTGTCGTGGACACTTTACCAAGAGTGCCAAAGGACACTGGTTACACTGGTTTAAGGTGAGATTTATTGATATTTTGAGAGAATATATGCAGTTTGAAACTGTGGATGTGCTAGACTTTTGTGCAGAGAGATTTTCAAGGCTGGTGGGTTTAAAATCAGGAGAGACCAACTTGGGAGGAAGATGTTGACAGCTCAGTGTACGCATAAAGAAGAAATAACTGGCAGTGAAACAATGTCGACTTAGGTGAAAAAGACTCTTCTTGATAAAGGTTGGAATAAAACTAACAAGGAAAGCTGAATCTAAGACTGCAGCTTGAGGAAGCAAGAGACGGGTCTTAATAGCTGAGCTAGGTGGATACGGCTCTCAGTTGGAGCCCTTCTCACCAGGCCTAACAATGAAAATACAGCAGAAGGGCAAATGGAGAGACGCACATGCATGTGTCCATGCGTGTCCTTTTTTAGTTTTATGTACTTTATTTATACATATATGTCTGTCTTATGTTGCATGTCTGCCCTTTCTCTAATAATTACCTCACATTGACTTGCATCACAACACATCACACTGCACAAACTGTACTCATCTCTGTCTTGTCCCTTTCTTTGTCCTTTCATGCTTTACATCGGTGGTTTTAGTCTTCTCTGGCAGAACCAGATTTTATCTGTTAATAAAGTATGTTTGCGCAGTCAGACTAGAGGAATGGTGTAGGTCACAGTCAAAAGTGATGCGTCATAAATATATGTAACACAGCCTTTGCTTAAATGGCTGTGAAATTTAAATTTGTTTAAATGGTAGAAATTGGTTCTGCTGTGTCTCTGGGTAGCTGTTAAGCCTGGCTCCCTATTATTCCTCTCTGATTCTACAAGCTGAGAGCTGTGACTGCTGTTACCTGCAGCTAAGATGTGGATGAAAGATGGGTAGCAGAGCTGATCGAGTATGACTTGGAAATGGAAGATAAAGGCGAGGCCATGAAAAAAGGAAGGAGGGTCAACTTTAGAAGAATGGGATAAATATGTATCTGTGTGGAAGTCTGAACTAAAGACTTATGTTTTCAAAAAGATGAAGGATGTTGGGGAAAAATTAAGTTTTCAGGTCTCACGTTAAATGTTGCATACAGGACGAGTTGACTGAATTTCAGGTAAAAATTGTGGCTGTTTCTAATTGCACCAGTCTTCAGTCACAAAGCACAGAAGCTCATGCATGTACACATGCAAAAATGACTTTAGCCCTGTTTTTAGGGGTTTAACTTCCTGAGCCCCATCATGTGAGATGAAATTGGCTCAGTCAAGTTTACTTGAAACACATACACGCATGCAGGAAACAAAGAAAGCTTTCAGCAACACCACAATGATTAAAACTCAAGGAGAACAAATCGAAAGGGGGTGACAAGGTTTATTGGAAAGCACTGGCAGGATCTTACTTGTCTATTGGGTCTAAGAGTTTACTTTGTGCAAACTTTTTCTGAATTTCAGGTGTAGGCAAAAGTGACCCAGATCAGTTTATTCACATAGATTAAGTTTTGTGATTACCATGTTTTCTAAATGCAAGTAAGTGTAAAACTAAAGAGACTGGGTCCATCTTTTAGTCTCTATTTGGTTCAGCTATGTTTTATGGGCTTAACTTCACCCACTTGCCATCTCACAGTCACAAAAAGTCTGATATTTGACATGATCTGATTAGTGTCTGATTCCCTCCGGTCTGATGTTCATTACTGTCAGCTCTTCACTGACATGATGGTGCTTCTGAGCTTGACTTTGCTCTCCAGATCAGCCTTTTTTAGACATGAGATGTGTTACATTATTATATCGGCCATTTCCTTGAGATTTGATGGTAAATCAAATATAATAACACAAGTCCTCAAAGTCATTGTAACAGCTACAACCCCAGTTTAGTTAGGACATAATTGAATGTAAATAAAAATCAGAAAGCAATGATTTTCAAATCTCATTAACCTATCTTATAATCCAATGTGGACATCAAATATTGAAATTGAGTAAATATACCCTCATACGGTTGCATATCCTGTCCAGATATGAAAGCTACCAGTCCCATTGGCACTATGCAGCCTGCACAATTTTGAACTGGATGCTGATAACAAGCCTGGATGGTCCCTCTTATCTTTAGTCTGGAAGACGTCTGATCCATGGTGTCCAAAAACAAAATTCAACGGATCTGACCACTTTTGCCTCGGCCCATTTTACATGAGCTTTGGCCCAGAGAATATGGCAGTTGATGATTCATGTACACATAAGACTTCTCCCTTGCATGATGGAGCTTTAACCTTCATATTTCAAACCTACTAACTGTGTTCTCAGACAGTAATGTATGATGGTGCTTCTGAGCCCATGCAGGGACTCCCATGGGAGACTATTATTTCATGAATTGTTTGTGTATGTACATGTATGTATTTTTTGTGTGTGGCTCTAGTGGCCTTTTACTGACAGTGTGGAGACAAGAAAGATAGTTATAGAGAGTACGGGAAGACGCATGGCAAAGGGTCACAGGCAGGGACTTGAACCTGGACCGCCAGCAGGACTCCTCCAGTCTCTGAGGGGTGCCTGTCCATTGCACTGAGCTAAACGGCCCCCACCTCTTGTCTGATTTTAATGCAGTGATGCCTGGGGACATTGACATTGATCTTCTCTCACACAGACACAGATTTGTCCAGATTCCCAGAATCTCCTGATGTTATTTACTGTGAAAGTCAACATCTTTTATAATTTTACAAAAAAGAAATACTATTATTAAACACTTTTCACAGTTGGCTGGTGCAGTTTTTTTTTGCAGAATGCTGAACATCTGCCCATCTTAACTTTTGAGAGACTGCCTCACTAAGACTCTTTTCATACCCCATCAGGTCTCTGACTTGTTGCCAATTAAGTTAATTAGTTGCAAGACATTCCTTCACTTTCCTTTTTAATACCATTATCACGTCTAGCCTATTGTTTTTAATGAGTCACTGCTATCAAATTCCAAGTAACATGTCACACTTTCCACATGCAGTTTTCCATGTTCAAGTAAACTATGGGTATATGGGATTTGCAAAATATTACTCTTTGTTTTTATTTAGTTGGGTGTTATATTGCTGCAGTGGATGAAAGCAGCTGAAAAATACCACTTCTTTACATCTTTAGGTTTCAATTACAGAGCTGCTATACACCTGAAGAAATCGTATTTTACTGAACCTGAAGACGGCCTCTCTACCGTCGCCACTGTCTGTCAGATGAGAATCCACGCTGAAGTGCACACGAAACTGATCAAGTCCTGGTGTCAGTTCTTTCAAGACACTTGGTTTTGCCATAGAGGTTCATATCAAGCTAACAAATATGCAGCATTGTGTAAAAGGGAATAGCAGTTGAGAACAGTAATATACATTGCGTGGCAAATAAATATAACAGGATAATTGGGGAAAAGCGGGAACGCAGTCTGACGTGTTCTCGAGCCTGGGCTTTCTATGTGGTTCAGGTTTGGATGGTGTGGTGGCAGTTAATGTGAAAAACTGTGTGCATTTATAATTGTTAAAATGATAGATTATAAAGATGTCTTATTTGATGTGCGTTTACTCTTGTTACTAATTAGCTTTGTCTCCTTCAGCTTTAAGGTCATGGAGTGTTGGGCTAATTAATTGGAAGAGGGCAGATTCACAAACGACTCTGTATCAGCAGTGGCCTTCAAAACTGCGTGTTGCTTGAAACTTTTCAAGGACGGATAATGGCTGATGAAAGTGAAGTGCTTGGAAGGAGCGAGAGTGCAGTTTGCCAGCAGTGCTGGATGTGCCCAAGTAAATATGGGCTTTTCTTAATGAAGCAACAGGAGAGTGCACCTGCTGCTCTCACACACAAGCACACACTTGCGCTGATGTCAGTGCATCACAGTGTCTGTGGCTTTACTTGTTGCTGCAGTTAAGACGTGGCACTAATGTCAATGTGCAGCTGCAAGCCTTCCAGTACATCTGACTGTTGAAGCAAGAGAACAAGGGGGATGAACACACCACAGAGGGTTAGTGTTTGAAGTTGCACTGTCTCTTTTGTATGACATCAGTGTCACGCAACTGAGAGATGGAGGAAGATAAAAGCAAACAGCAGGGCAGAAGTGATCTTTTGCTTTGGTTAATGTAGGGAAAATTTGTTGGAACGTCACTGAATGCATCATTGTGTGATGTGGCTGACTTCACGCGTTTGCTTTAAATTCAGACAAGTGTGAGGGTTCAATTGCGAATCTCAAGGCTTCCTTCTTGTGTCAACAGCTGCACTCCCTTTTTGCTGCCTCCTACTTTAATCTTTTTTTTCCGTGGTGTTCCCTCTTCTCAAATGCACAGTTAAAATCTAAATTCAGCTCACACTGTAGGTTGGATTGTGTGTACAGTTCAAAATATCCTAAAGCCCTGCTCTTGCAAGTGCATTAACCTATTTTTGTCCCCCTTTATCACACTTTGCAGTATTTCCATTCCTCCCATACCACGTTCCTCGAACGTTCATGCAGCTTTCATGCCCATTTTTTTTTACATCCATCCATCTTTCCATCCTTCCTTTTCTTCCTTCTGTTTGTGCAGCTCTGGGTCAGTGTTAGATGGGCCCAGAGGGTTGGCATGGCAGCCTGGCACAAGCACACAAGATTCCCTGGTTGCCCCCAGGGCTGGCCTATAGGAGGGGAACCGGAATTTACTGTAAATCTTTTTCATCGTGCTCCTCCATGCTTACTTTTCTAGATCTCGTTGTTGGTCTTTTTGATTAAGCACAAGAACAATGCTGCTGTTCCAAATCCTTAACGTTTTACAAATGCAGCATCATCTGATAGAAAACTTTTGAAAACATTTGTTTTAATTGTACTTGTATGTAAATTAACTCTTGATAATGTTGTTTATAGGAGCAACTCACAGCCAGGCTGTAGTTTAGCAAGGAGGAAAAAGGAGTTCTGATGCCTGTGGGGCTGGTCTGGAGGTTAATACCTTCTAGTACCTTCTCAAAACTCACCTCTTATGTTAGCACCATGACAAGATATACGATGTAGTTAATGAAAGCGTACACCTACTGACGGTGAAGACGGAGTGACCTTAACAAAATCATAAAAACATGTATATCTGGACTTGGACTGCTATTAGAAGCTATAGACTTGAATATAAACTGTGTAAACTTTGTCAGAAAATGTGACATCTAAAACAGAATCACGTTCAACATAAAGTAAAGGTGCTGCTGTATTCAGTAATGTTCAACGTGATATTAAATAGTGTGAGATTCTAGAGTTTCAGCTAATAAATGATCTCAGAGGTCATGTGCCCCTCTTAATTCCTTTTATTTCTTACATTTTCTTCAAGTTCCTCCTTTTAGATTAATTGCACCATGATTCATGATGATTCATGACACATGTACTCACATGTTCATTTAAAACGAACAAAAAAACCCAGCAAAAACCGCAGTGTTGAGCTGTGTCCTCTGTTATGTCATGAATTGTTTTCAAAAGGAAGCTTTACTATCAAGAGAAAACAAGAGCTCTGTGCTTATTTTTTTAATCAGTTTTTATTTCACCACTTGTGGCCCAACAGTGTGCACACATGCACACGCTGTCCTGAAGCTCATTAGCTGAAGTGAGATGTGCCGGGGTGGACTCAAACGGTCATTTGGGATTGATTTCTTGGACTGTTGCCAGTTTTTATGTGTTTGTGTGCCTCCAACTCCCAGGTCCCATTAATGCTTGGTTTAGGGTTCGTTTCTTGGGGTCCCCACATTGCTGGACTTCACAATTGCATAATTACCACTGAACCACACGCAATACCACACAAGGCATCAAACAAAATCACTCTCCATAATTCAGGCTCATTTGTTTTTTCCTGTAATGTTGTCAATCTTTGTATCCCTTACAATGATGTCTTCAGTTGTGG
The DNA here is from genome assembly GCA_014839995.1 of Xenentodon cancila. Classification (NCBI taxonomy): domain Eukaryota; kingdom Metazoa; phylum Chordata; class Actinopteri; order Beloniformes; family Belonidae; genus Xenentodon; species Xenentodon cancila. Next base: position 4,929,281 of record CM026201.1, read on the forward strand.
GTTTATGAAATCCACACCCCCCCCCACTCCCAACATCCAAAAACCACACACCCTTTTAACTCCTCATGAGATTCATGTTCAGGTATTGTAAAGGCAAAAAAAAAAGCTGATCAAAATACATGGGAGACATGAGCAGAAAAAACATCAGGAAATAAATCGTTTTGACAGGAACAACACGTGGAATGTGTCTGTATTTAATTTCTTTTGTAGTTCAGTTAATTAGAAAGGTAAAATGTGCTTGTGCGTGAGCTTTCTGTAAATGCTGTAATGATATCTTGTTTTGAATTTTAAAAAGTGATTGGTCACAGAAAAATGAATGCCTGGTATTAAAGACATATTTGATTATTTCCATTTAAAAATGCTGAAATGACACCCAATCGTTTTCCTACAACCTCCAAGTGGTCCATCTAAATGGAGTACATCTTGTTCTTCCTATACATGAAGATGGCACTGTTAGTCACCCGTGCCCTCTTCCTTGCTCCCCACGGCCAGGGCATTGAGTGCAGGACAACCCCTTCATATGGGATCAGTTAGCCAAGGCATGCAGGATCAGCCAAGCACCCTTTTTCTGACTATACTCAACATAATGATAGGCTGTCAAGCAGTAATGACTTTGTTCTGGATGGGTCTATTTGTTTTCATCCTATGGTCAGATGCAAGTTGCAGTTGGAGGGGGTGCATCTGAGAAGGCCTATTTTTGCACTCTTGTTTTTGGGTCTTGTGAGTTTCCATCACGTTTGAAGTCTCCTTATTTAATTAAACCTCAGGGTTGACAATCATGCATGTGGCTTAGAATGCCATGCAGAGTGGCATCTTGGGTTGAACAGTGGTTGGAATTTTATGCCAGAAACTCCAAATCGTTCCTCAAATGTGTTTTCCTGCTTGATCTCTCTTCTTGTTTCTCACCATTTGCCATACCATTTGGTAGACCCAGTAAGGGTTTTTTTTTTTTTTTTTTGGGGGGAAACTTGCTGGTCTATTGACCCTCTTTGTCAACTAGAGTCTGGTATTAAAGATGCATTTGAACTGGAGCTAGCTTGGTGTTTTGAATGTTCAGAGCTTTATTATGAACTTTATTATGAATTTGAATAAGAGCATCTGTTTCCTTGAAAGTACGTCCAGTCCCACTATACTGTGCTATGCATTTTCGGCCTGTAATGATGAACTTTGAAAAGTCACATCTGACAGGCTAAAATATATGTAAAGCAATTTCTTTTGAACTAAACACATTAAAAAAAAATATTTTTTGCTTTGTTTTGTTTTGTTTTGTTTTTTTTGGCCACAATGGTACAAGTGACACATTTGGTACAATTCACTCAAGCCATTAAGTGCTGAAATGCCCATCAAACGTGGTGGTTGAGGATGATTATTTTGTAGCCACCGTACTTCTTGCAGTCTTTGAGTCAATGAAATTGAACGTTTTGTTATACAGAAGTATTGTAGGTATGTAAAGCCGTCTGTCTACAATCTCATATTTGGGTAAAGATGTGTTGTGCAGCAGGACAGTGATTCCAAGCAAAACTACAAATCTTAACAGAATGTCAGAAAAGGAAAACATAAAGAAATTCTGCACTGGTCCAGTTAAATTTAATTTATCAGCCTGGTTAAACAGCTGAGGCAGGACGTTGGTAAAGGAGGTTGGGTTCACCTTTTAGCCGAGCTTACTTCACGGGTTGGTTGGTATAGTACATGATGTTGAGCAGTCCATAAGGAGCCAACTTTAGCCCTTTTCAAGAATCGTTTAACACTGTTGGCATCTTACGTTTGTTCATACAATGGTGCTCTCTTTCTCAAATGCAGTCTGACTGAGCCATGGATTGATTCTGATATTTCTCATTTATACAAGACATCCCATAAACCTTGGGTGTAAAGTTCTAATTAGTGTTTTTTATATACTGCCATAGTCATTTTTGAGAAGCCTAAACTACTTGTGTTGAAAAGGTGGTGAGTGGAAGTGTCCTTTATTTTTATATTTGTTTGTTAAGCAAACACTGGGAGAGACTTCTCATTCATAAGATTGTATTGCAGTAATATCAAAAGGTTCTGAATTTCTTTCTTAGAACAGTTGTCAACTACATACATGAATTTACTTGTTTAAATTAAATCAAAATCGTTCTACTGACTCTGAGAGATGGCAGAGGCTGCAGGCTGTGTGCTCTAATGGCTTTGTGTTTTAACTCTCAGCCTTGCTGGCTTCACAACATTGAGCATGCTAAGCAGGGTGATGGCGTGTCAAGTATCGGATTAAGTTTGTTCTCTCAAATGTTGAGCAAACGGAGCAAAAAAAACTCCAAAAAACAACCTTCTGATCACTGAGATTACAGCTTTGATCTTTCCCTTCTAGTTTTTGCTTTTCATATATGTTTAATTCAAAACCTGTTCCCACACGATATTAAACTGATTGGAGTAATATTTTTAAATATGTTTAAGTAAAATGTAAGCCACTAACCTGTAAGAATAAAATTCAAAGTTGGTCAAATGTTAACACCAGCGGTGTGGTTGATGGAGAAAGATATGTGGAAACTGAGGTAAAACGGTACCAGTTTCAGTCAGGCTTTCATTTAAAGTATTTTTGTCTTTGCTTTTAAATATACATGTAAACACTGGAAGATTTGGAAACACTGCAGCATTCAGAATGAATGTGTAGGTGTGCCAGACTGACTGGTACGGATACAAAATGATTGCCAGATTGTTTCTGAAGGTTATGAAAATTGTTAGATGCAGTGTTCCACATTTATCCAACATCCCTCAGCAAGCCTTGTTTTTGTTCCAGTTCATAAATGGATAGAATAAAAAGTATGCCTTTTTTATATTTTTTACAACCCCGTGCAGTTTTGAAGACTGTCCTTTAGGACAATTGTGTAATGACCTTGGGACACACTGATTACTGTCAATCAGGCACATCTGTCCACTGACTGATCCTTTTATTAAAGTCCTCAGCATTGGAATTTGCTCTCATCGCAAATTGAAAGTGGTAGAACTTGAGTCCTAGTTAAAGTGAGGTTTTAAAAGGGACACGACTCGCACAAGGAGTGCTTTCAGTGTTGGGAAATGATCAGAACAGCATTTTACTACATGCGTGGGGACAATCCTCCCACAAACGTATTCTCACAATCTGATTTGACTCCAACCAATTAAGCCTCTTAATTATCTTTATTTTCATAAATGTCCTCAAACCTATGTATTCACTGTTGTGTGTGTGTGTGTGTGTGTGTGTGTGTGTGTGTGTGTGTGTGTGTGTGTGTGCGCGTGTGTATCTGCATTTATTTGGGTTAGTGTTATTAGTGTTATCAGTTTCTCTCTCGCTCTCTATATTATATAATGTGTGTATGTGTATATACACTATATGGCCAAATGAATTCGCTCACCTGCCTTGACTCGCATATGAACTTTAGTGACGTAACATTCCTAATCCAATCAGAATGTAGCTGTTATGTTTTATCCCCAAAGTACAAGATAAGACATGTTGTAGCAAGTGGCAACAACATTCTTTTGGACTTATCTACACTATTTGGCCAAAAGTATTCGCTCACCTCCCTTGACTCGCATATGAACTTAAGTAACATCCCATTCCTAATCCATAAGGTTCAATATGATGTCGGTCCACCCTTTGCAGCTATAACAGCTTCAACTCTACTGGGAAGGCTGTGCACAAGGTTTAGGAGTGTGTTTATGGGAATTTTTGACCATTCTTCCAGAAGCACATTTGTGAGGTCACTCTGATGTTGGATGAGAAGGTCTCCGCTCTAATTCATCCCAAAGGTGTTCTATCAGGTTGAGGTCAGAACTTGGGAGCTGGAATTGCTGGAACTAAGGGGAAAACAACCCCACACCATAATCCCCCCTCCACCAAACTCAACACTTGGAACATTACAGTCAGACAAGTACAGTTGTCCTGGCAACCGCCAAACCCAGACTGGTCCATCAGATTGCCAGATGGAGAAGCGCCATTCGTGATTCCAGAGAGTCCAGTGGCGGCATGCTTTACACCACTGAATCCAACGCTTTGCATTTGACTTGGTGACGTTTATCTTGGATGCAGCTGTTCGACCATGGAAACCCATTCATGAAGCTCTCTGCACTGTTCTTGATCTAATCTGAAGGCCACATGAAGTTTGGAGGTCTGTAGTGACTGACTCTGCAGAAAGTTGGTGACCTCTTCCCACTATGCCCTCAGCAACCTATTACAGTTCCACGCTGGAATTCACTGAGCCCCTGAGAACGACCCGTTCTTTCAGTAGTTGTAGAAACAGTCTGCATGCTGGGGTGCTTGATTTTATACCCCTGTGGCCACGGAAGTGATTGGAACACCTGGTTCTGATTATTTGGATGGGTGAGTGAATGGTTTTGGAAGAAGAAACTGCAGCTGGTGCTGAGTCGGCCTCTGTGAAGCCTTTCCTACCCATCTACTGGAAAACTTCAGTTTGAGTATACAGTGGACTTAAAAATAGTCCTGCGCAGTCTTGTTGGTCCTCTCTCTTGCAGATGATCTGATAGTTTGGTCATTATACACAGGATTTGGATGTAGTCAGTGTAATGCAGGTGGGTAAAGCCATGTTATGAGAATATATATGGTATTTTGGTCAGTTTAATAAAAAAAGAAGAGAAGCAAATCAAATCCTATTTTTCTGTAAAGAAAATGTCTAACTATTGAGTCATGTCTCTTTTATTTGAGTTCCTGCTTTTATTTATACCCAACTTTTGCCCATCAGCATCTTCCTGGCTGCTGAAATCAGTCTTGTTGGCCTAGACTGACCCGTTGAGACGGTTTTGAAAACCGTGTTGTGACGGATGGTAAAGAGGAAATCATTAGTCTGCTTGTTTCTGTCTCCCACCCAAGAACATTCTGGGAGGTGAAGCAGTTGTTTGAATGAAACTCTGTGCTTCCTGTCTCGTGTACCGCCGACTCGACTGCTTTAGTACACGTATGTTACAGCTTGACGTGTACTTTTTACTGTCTGTGTGCAATTGGCGTGCTTAAATCACAGCTGATGTTGAGGTGTTGCCACTGAGTGTACTGTATTATTGTAAGATTCAGAAACAGGCAGGCAGGTTTGTAAACATACAAATCAGTGAAAATGCATAAAAAATCTATTATTTTTATTTATTTATTTTTACACGATGATGGATTTGAGAAAGGAAATTATAAGAGTTACCCTTAAATTAATTTGAGTTAATTCACTAGGGAGCCTAAACATTAGACTCCAAACGTACTTTTTTCAGGATGATGGGCACAGTGAAGAGAGGAGCTGAGATGTTGACCAGTCACCATCTGGTGCTGAGCTGGATCAGATGGTGGAGGAATATGCCAGACAGACCTGGCAGGCCCGATCGTGTAGTGAGGGTTTGCTGGGAACATCTGCCAGAAAAGCCTGTCAAATAGGTCTTTTAACTCCCACCTCACGCAGAGCTTCAACCACATCTCAAGGGAGATTGGGGACATTGTGTATGACTGGGCCATGTTCCAGGCCTCCATTGGCACATACTTGTCACAGCATCCTTTCTTGTACTCCAGATTATGGGGTACGGGGTCCGTCGCTATTGGTTACTCGAACCCTATAGAAAATAGAGCAAGAGTCCTTATTGACGCTAGTTTGTCAGATTTGTTTTGGGTGAAATTTGAACTCTATCAGGAATTTGTAGGTGAATTTGTAGGTGCAGCCAAGGGGCAGAGAGGGTCCAGGACCCCAAAAGATTCCATCCTGCGGTTTTTGAGGATGATGTGGTCCTTTTGGCTTCATGCAGCCATGAACTTCAGCTTTCCTTGGGGAAAGGGGTTTGCAACCGAGTATGAAGCGGCAGGGATGAGAATAAATCGTCAAATCTAAGACCGTGGTTCTCAGTTGAAAAACGGTGGAATGCCCTCTCCGAGCTGGGAGTGAGTTTAAGAATCTTTGGGTCATATTCACGAGTGAGGGGGAAAAGAGAATGGGAGATTGACAGGCAGATGAGTGCAGCATCTGCGGCCATGTAGACCCAGGACTGATCTGTAGTGAAGGCAGCTCGGCCAAAAGGCAAGGCTTTCTCTTTCATCCTGTCCTGATCCGTGGGGACTGACCAAAAAATACCAAGATAAGATGCAAGCTGCTGAAAGTGAGTTTCCTCCACAGAATGGCTGGACTATTCCTTAGCAGTAGGGTTAGGAGTTCAGTCATCTAGGAAGGACCTGGAGTGGAGTCTGCTCTACTCCGAGAGGAGTCAGCGGAGGTTTGGGCATCTGGTGAGGATGCCCCCCAGACCCCTTCCTTGGGAGGTGTTTTGCGTTAATGTGTTAGTTCTGTATCTGATTCATTTAGTGACACCTTTCAAAAATTCTTTTTTTTGTTTTTGTTTTTTTGTTGTTTTTTTTTAGTGCTCTGCATTTGATGTACTTGCTGACTGGACAAATGTTATGTTTAAAAAACCAACTGACATACAGCTGCGTGTCCAGCAGCTCATTTTTGGCATACATTGGCTTTTCTCAGTCTCATGTGTGCAGGTACAGTCACATAAAGTTGGGCTCCAACTGTTGGATGTACCTGTTTTTTAAAGTTAAAAGTTTTTGTTGTTTTCTTTTAGATGTATGGGCGCTACACCCAGGAACTTGGGGTGTACGCCAAAGAGGAGGCTGCTCGACTGAGGGAGAGCGGGCAGAGGCGATCAGTCGGCGAGCGGAACCGGGCCCTGGACCTGCTGGAGTACGAGAAGGGACGCTGTGCCAAGTGTCGCAGTAGGTGTTGATAAAGTGCTCTCAACTCGCATGTGGTTTTATTTTGCTTCAGAGCTGGTGTTGCAGCATTTAGACACGTTTGTGTCATGCCGCTATGTTAGAAACGTGTTGACACAGGGACTCCTGGATTATTTGGAGCACACTGAAGCTTCATTTGAGAACACTTTGATCTCTAGAATAAAACTCTTAATTTTTATGTGAATATGTAACAACTTGTTTTTGTACTCTGGTCTTTCTTATAAATTACAGTTTGATCTCTATGAAGCTGAGTGTTTCAAGTTTAAACTTGTCGAAGGGTTTGTAAAGAAGCATCTATGGCAAAAGTTGTATATAACACTAACGTATCAGTGTTTTTGTTTTTTAATAATGAATCTATATGTGTGTTCATGATAAAATGAATAGGTTTCTGTTTTTAAACCACTTCCACAATGTGATCATCAGAAACTTGGAGCTGATGTGTCACAGGAACATCTGAAAGATCTGTTCTTTTAAAAGTAAACCAGTAGTTTGAAGTTGGAGCAAAGTGCGTGACTACAGAGACTGTTGCTTCTCCTTTCTGTCACTCATAACATGACAGATTCAAACACTGAATGTTTTCCACCTCATGATGTGCATTTATTTTAGTTTCATGTCTCCAGAAAAAAAAAAACAACAACCCAAAATGTGACTTTATGACGAAAGTCCTGATTTCCTGAGTTGCTAATGTAAATAAATATTACCAGTAAGTCAGTGTATGTTTTGTCTTTTGGGATTTAATAGCATTTGCATTGACGTTTTATCTTTTCACTCTGCATTGTATTAAGTAACATGAAACTGAAAATGCAATTTTAACCAAAAACAAGATTAAACAAATTAGTCTATATTACAAACATGCACATATCTGCTCTAAAAGAACTGTCCATTGTTACTTTAAAATTCTGAGTGTATAAAGACAGAATTTTAGATTTTCTTTCTTTCTTTATTTATTTAAAACAAAATTTCTTGTAATTTTCTTTCGCGCCCCACAATTAAATTTCCTCTAGCAACTTTAATAAGCCACATTTGACGATGAGGTCTGGGAGCAGATGCAGAGGAACGTTAAGGGCCTCATGTCACACATGAGGCCTTCTGGGAAATATTCAGTGTGATTAAATGTCAGTGAAAAGTAGCTGGCAAATTTAGTAAATGAATGTCCTGATAAAGTAAAAGTCCTGCGGTACTAAATCTACATAAAGTAGTTCTTTTACTGATACTGCTTTTCCTTATCCCCCCTCTTTCATTGACTATCTCTTTTTACATGGTATGTGTGGCTTTTGTGGATTCTTATTCACTTATGTCATTGTGCTTTATATAAAACAGTTAACTTATACATTACCTTTTGTAAACTGATATACTTCAGTAAATGATTTCTTATACAGAAGAGTAGCAGTTCATCACTTTAGCTGAATTCTCAAATGGAAGATAGGTGGCATAAATGCCGTGGATGTCGGTTTATATCAACAGAGAGTACCAGAGTGCTGGAGTTGAGTTTGGCCTCGTCAACTCTGCCATTATCTGCTTTTGCAACCGTATCAAGTCTTTCAAAAAAGAGATTCCCTTAACTGAATTGTGTCATAAGCATATGCATCTTTTCAATCAAGTGCAGCTCCTGGTTCTGTTTAATTGGAGAGCCCTCTACTGTTGGCAGTGAATCATTGCACCCACCAGGAGGGACAAACACTGTTTTCCTAATAAGCAGATATTACTTTGTGCTTGTGTGCATGTGTCCCTTGCTCTCATCTCAGAGATAAGGTTTTAGTGTCGTTTTAATGTTGTTTTACTGGCAGATGTTGAGTCAGTGCTCCATCCCTCCTCCACCTCCTGTTATTATGTTTAGATGGATTGGCTCACCAAAATGTCAGTGATTGAATTAATTAGTGCTCCAGCAGGTAGCCTGAAGTATGAGAGATGTTCTCCAGACAGCGCTGCAGCGTGCACGCACTTATCTCTCCAACCATAAAGGGCAAATGTAAACAAACACAAACTACAATGAAAGCATAATGTAAAATGTGACTGGCTTAGATGAATGTAAAAATAGAATTGACATGCACGCATTTTGTCAGTGCTGCGGGATGTGACTGCAGAGTTTGTGTAGGGCAGGGGATGCTGCAGCCAGCTGCATCCAGTCTACATCTGTACTCCACAGTTGGAGTAGTTTGGAAAGTTTGTATAGTCTTTATTTTCTTCTTTTTTTTTCAGTTTGTTATATTATTTTAGTTTTCGTTAGTTCCACAAGCGCATCAGTAGATTTACTTTGTTTTCGTCAAATTGGGTAATTTTTAATTTTAATTTAGTTTTAATTTTGGTGTTTACTTACAGATCCTGGCAAAATTGTTTATTCCGTCCTTTTGAGTAATTAGAAAAATGAAATGTCAAAGGTCAAAAGGCACTGGTAGTCAGAATGCAGTGCAAAGCGATGGATGTCAAACATCAAAAATCAAGTCACGGAACAAAAATGACAACAGCAGAGCAGGTGTGGTTTCTCTAAATAAACCAGCGCTGGAGCAGACTGAGTCACGGCATATTGCTGTAAATTGTTGCCTGTTGATATACTAACAGCGTGAATTAAGATGATTTTCTTTTTTCTTTTTAATCTTGAGTGTCTCTTTTTGAGGTTTTGAGTTGGCACTTCAGAAGCCCAGAATCAACACAACCCTTGAACTTGTTTTGGGCCAAACTCTGCAGAAGAACATGTAATTGATTAAGTTGTTCAGATTTTCAGGTTTTCAGGTTGATGTGACATCACAAGAGGCTGAATAACATTCTGATTTGCATCTAATTTTTACATCCACCCAACATCACATAGTGCTGCTATTTCTGTATCTTTTAAAATGAGTAAAACAAAGCTGTAATAATAATTTCAAGAGAGTCACAACCTGGGAACAAAATGGAGCTTTTATTCAGTATCTCTGGGCTAATGTGACCAGGAACTGCTACAGACATCTTGTGAAAATCTGTTGGAAATTGTTTCTGCATATTAACAAAGGCCATAAAACATCTCTTTTGATATTTTCTTGAAAGCCACAACATTCCCTAAATATTACGGCAAAGCTTTTATTATTCAAGAGTGATTAAAGAAAATCCTGCAAAATCATGCTCCTAGAATGAAAAAACAAAACTAAAATGTGTTGCTCTATTCTATTTCCTACAGTGTAATTTCAGATTAAACGGTGAATATTTGCGCTGTCTGTCTTCATTGGGAGAGCAGAGTGAATGTTATGACATGGATAATAAAAGTTTACTGCTCGTCTTCAAAGCCTTTAAAGCCTTCAAAGCCTAAACGTAGCTCAGATTTATTGAACTGGTCTCTTCTCCCTTGTTATCTGCATTTTCTGCCTCGTGAACTATTAGCAGTTCAGTTTGGGACTAAAGCAGATCTTTTTCATCCAACTTCCCATTTCATAGAGTCTCTGCTGACATTCTCGGGCAGTCTGCCTTCTCAAATTCCTCTTAAACCTTTTGTCTTTGTGTAAGCCTCTGGCAGTGTTTGATATACTTATCAGGCACTTACGACTGTTGTGACCTAATATGCCTTATCCCTTCTTTTAAAGGACTTCTTTAAGGGTTAACGTATTAGGTCTTCAAGAACATGTGCAATGTTTTGTCAATGTCTACGTTACGTCACAATGACGCATCTTTTATTTTTGAACGTGTATGATTTTGAGCGTGATATCTGATTCCCTTTTTTTTTTTTTCCCTCAAAGAATTGGGTCGGAGCAGAAGAAGTCCAAAAGTTGATTTGTAGAAATTATTCACTTAAAGTTTGACTACCTCTGCTCTAAAAACTTTACTCCAAATTCCTCATTCCTCAGTGAGACGGGCTCTGCTCCTGCAGAGCGCATTGCCGTTTTATTTTTATTTTTATTTTTATTTTTATTTATTTTTTTGGTAAGGAATTGTACACTTGTTCAAGATCAGAGTATCTTGGTCCATAGTACTGTTAGAAAAGTTGACCGTTACACTTGACTTGCTGTAAAATTGCTTTCATAAAGATTTCTTTCAGTTTGTTAACTGTAGTTGATAGAGTGAAAGCTTGCTTTGCAGCTTTTGGACAGAAATATCTCTCTCACGCTGTGCTTCACAAAACACGAGAGACAAGATGGGTGGTCTGCAGGAGTACATGTGAAAAGAGTTGAGATTAAAGCCTTTCAAATCACAGATCTGAAAACCAGAGGACTACATTAAATCCCTTTGTCATTATCCAGACTCTGTAGACCTCCTGGTTTGGAAACCATGGGAAAAAAATCACTTTGTAAGGTAATTTGTGGCAGTGTATTACTCTGGTAATAAGAACAAAGTTGAAGCTAATTATGAATGAACCGAACTATTTGATATTGTGATAGTCAATATATCTGTTGTGCAAAAGTCAGAATGTTAAAACCAAACATACATTAAGATTAAGATACTTGGTTTTGTTTATTTCATGTATGATTTGAAAGCTTCTTAATCTTTTGTGCATGTGTGTTTTATTTATTTATTTACTAATTCTTCATATATATATATATATATATATATATATATATATATATATATATATATATATATATATATATATATATATATATATATATATATATATATATATATATATATATATATATATATATATATATATATATATATATATATATATATATATATATATATATATATACATTATAGTTGTGTATGTTCTGTTTAATTTTATAATTAGAAAAACAAAAAAAAACGATTCAAACACTGTGGAGTCTCTTGTGCAGACTCTCCGTTCCTGTTGGCCAGCAGAGTGCAGCATTGAACTTCAGTTGCTGCATGTGGACGTTGCTGAATGTGGAAGATTAGTGGTGGAAGTGAATTGAAGGTCCCCAGGAAGGTGTGTGATCCTGGCAGTCCTCCTTTTTCCTGTGTGTGTGTGTGTGTGTGTGTGTGTGTGTGTGTGTGTGTGTGTGTGTGTGAAAGCTGTGAACATTAGGGAGCATATTCTCTGCCTTGTCAGCCTGCCCGTTCATACTGCTTCACTACATCCAAATAGCACTGCATTAATATTTTTTTTTAATTAATAATGTTGAGGTAATGTTTATCCCAGAATTGCCTAAGAATTTCTCTGTGTAGCTGCAAAAGTAATTTAATTCTAGTTGATGAATAAATGTAATACAATTGAATTACCTTGACTTATTATTTCATTTAAAAGGTTGATGGCATAAAGACGCTGCATCCAAGTGAAAATGACCATTTTAAATTGAATTCGTGCAAGAGAGCAGTTAAGGTAGGGCTTACACTGCCGGGATGACATTACTGTGCTTTGTGTGTGCATGGTGGGCCTGTGTGCAGCCCAACGCATTTTAGAGCTTGGACATGAAATATTCAGTTGACAAGAGGTACTTGCCCTCCCACTTGCCCAAGCACATACACATGTCTGCACACAAAGTAACGTGCCATAATAAACCAATTCAACTTCCAGCCTGGCTGTATTTAGCCACAGATATGGTTTAGTGATATGGGAAGTGCCAAAACAAATTTACATCAACCCCACCAGCTCTTTTTTTTTTTTTTTTTTCTTACTCTAATTCAGCTTTTCATTCGTTATTGCTTTCTTGTGTGGATGGTCGAGGGGTGGGACGACTGGAGGTGTCACTTCTGTCTTCATTAGCATGAACAGTTCTCGGGCTCCATACCTGCTGTTCGCTGCTGATGTCACAGACGTCCTTATGGCACTCAGTATCCTAGAGACACACATGCACAAATGATCTGTGCCAGCAGCTGTGTCCATGAGGCGATGAAATCCACACAGCTGTTTTTTTGTTGTTTTTCTTTTTTTCCTTTTCCACCCCATCGCCTCGGCGCCTGTTCTCTCTCACTCCACGTGCACTGCTCTGTTGTTTAACCAGTTCCAAGATGGCACACAAACATGTTTCGCTTCAACAGGTGTGATGTCAGCAGGAGCCCTGCATGGCGCCACCAGGTTGCCATGGTGACTGGCAGGCGCCTAGCGACCCATAGCTGCTCACACGCTCTAGTCTTCATCCCTTTCTTTACCTCTTTCCCCTTTGTTTTTTTTTCTGTCTTCATTCACTGCTTTACTTATTCTCCATCCTTTCCATCCTTCTACACTCCTTCAAGCACCGCTGCATTCTGAGTGTTAAAAAGCTAGATTGGGATGTCAGGCCAGAAAAATCACCTGATGGTATTTCTAGATACAGAGAATTGCCAAGGGAGATATACTGACACTCAAATGCACACACGCATACTCAGGAAAGGAAATGACATTAATTTTCTCACACAGCAAAATCTATTTAGTCATTTATGAAATGGATGTGTTTACATCTTGGATCCAGAAGGGTGTGATCTATGCAACCTTGTGATTTCCGTTGACATGTGGGCCTCTTTACCATCAATTGACAGACTTGGTGTTACGCCAGATTTATTTTCATGCATTCATTTTATTCATTTGAAGCTTTCCCTGTAACAGTAACAGTAACCCTGTAATCTTTGGAAAGCTGTGATCTTTGGACTTTTAGGATTATCTGACTTATCTGTAGAGATGCACTGGTTTAAATTTTCTTGGCCATTTCAGATTTCTGATTTTTCTTTAGAATTCTAAGAATCTAACCTACCTCAAATCAATAGTTTGTTTTAATAATGTTTTTTTTTTTTTTTATTATTATTATTATTCAGCATGAATTGTTTTTTTAATGTTACTGTAAATTTAGTTGTGCAAATAATATGTATAGAGTTGGCCAGAGTTTACTGTAGCGTCTCCTCAATGTTGCTGGACCTTCTCTAAAGCACCTCCAGCAGGTTTTAACTATATACAGTATATATTTGTTATTAATGCCGCAGGTAAATTCCATGTTAAAATCTCCAAATTTGAAAAATATTTACACCTTGGTTCAAAAACCAGTTTTGGTTTCCGTAACTAGATTTCACATCTATTCAGACTCTGGAACCTTGTTGTATGATTTAACATAAGGCAATACATCTATTTATATTATTCTTTATATCGTATATTATATTTGTAGTTTGATTGGCAGTGGGCTTTACCAGTGGTTATCCATCCTCGCTTCCTCATCAGTCACTGTCATGCTGCAAACCTCACTAAAGCCGTCAGCAGCCTGTACCAACCAGTACAAACCCTTCAGCCCCAGCTGCAGCGCTCATCTCTGATTCACCACCAAAACATTTTAAAACGGGAAGCTCTCATGTAAACGCTCACCAGCAGCTTCTCCGGCATCGATCGGCTGAAGGAGCTGGTATCCACAGCTAACGTTGTGTGACATAAGGTGGGCGTGTTCCACTCGGTTTTCTGTGCCTGTCTGCCTGTTTACAACATGATGCTCTGCATTACAAGAAAAAAAGAGTCTTGAAGCAGATCCACTGTGCAGATGTCTGTCCATTAATATTTAAATCTATGGTTCATGCAGTCAAATATTTCCATGTTAACAAGTTACTTCTGAGTGTTTGCACATCGGTTTCATGCTGAATGTGCCACCACGCAGAGCGTATGCTCAAAACGTTAAAGTGAGCGTGTCCTGCTGGTTGGCGGTCGGGCAGAAAATCTGTTATTTCCTGGCCCTGGCCAGTCGATTGGTGCATTTCTACTCGTCTAACGACATTAGCATCTAAACTCCACATTTTACTACATTTTACCAGAGCTTTACAGTAAAGACGCTTTCTTTTGTTCTGTGGTGTCAGTTGGCAAACTCTTACACACTCAGTCATTATCCATCCTAATGGATAGCTCTGCTGTTTAAATACCAGAACTTTTACCTGGAGTTTTCCTACAAATTAACGCTCCTCCAGTACCGATACCAGTATCAGAAATAAGGGTATTGGTATTGTTGTCCGTTAGACTTTGTCTGTGTCCATCCCATGCCATTTAACGGATCTGCACTGAAAACCAGAACAGGAAATGAAAATGAAAATGTTGCATTTCACTGCGTAATTCAACATCAGGTGCAGCGATATAGTTTTCCAGGTCGGAAATACTCTCTGAAATTGCTTTGTTTACAGTATGATGTAGAATACTCCTCATTTCAGCATGGACTCCATTTAGTTGGTCAACAGATTGTGTCATTGATCTGCAACACTAACCTGACTCACAATTGAAGACCTTATTCTACCCCACTGCACGTGCACTTAGCTGTTTAAACGTCTGTATGCGTCTTCTGCTTTTGTGTGTGTAGCTTCACCTCAAGCTGACACACTGTAGCGTGTTGAGGCATCATTCACAGTCGACCATCAACCAACACCAGAACGTTATAAATGTTACAAACCCATGCATGCAGTGGTTAACTGCTTGGTTTTTTTTTTTGTCTCTTTGCGTGTGTGTCTGTGTGATGGAGAGGGATGGGACTTTCACTTTATATATCAAATAACCAAGGAGACCTGGTCCCTGTGATCAATATTTGATTCTCTGCCACTCAAGTAGATTGTGTGTGTGTGTGTGTGTGTGTGTGTGTGTGTGTGTGTGTGTGTGTGTGTGTGTGTGTGTGTGTGTGTGTGTGTTCAGTGTATCAGCATGATCTTCAGCTGCATGCTGTTTCCACTGCTTTTACTACAGAGGTTGTGGCGCAGGGCCAGTGTGTGTGTCAGCAAAGAGAATAGCTGCTCGCTGCAGTCTTTTGCTGCTCTTTGAGTTTTCTACATCAGGTGGCAGCTGAAGCAAAAACGTCACCTGTAACACCACGAGCTAGGAGTAATCAGTTGGTGACGTTTTTAATATTCATGCTTCTCCCCCAAGGTCCCTTGAGTCTAAATGAGAGCTCCTCTGTTGACACATGGCTGCAGCAAGAACCCTGTGGAAGCAGCTTCTTCATCAGTGAGACGAGGTGGGCAGCGTTGGGTTACGATCTAGGCTCGTCTGTTATCAGCAGGAGGCATCAGATGCATGCTAATGGGTTCTGTTTAACACAAGATCAAATTTCAATTCTGCATTTAATTGAAACATGTCTGTCATTCAATTTTCCTCAACTTCAATTAAACTAAAAGTGACAGTGAATCCCTCTGGTGGCCAGGCAGTGCTGCGTTCCAGTAGTACATAATTACCCACGTTTCTTGACTTGCAAAGCCTCGGTCTGTCATTTTAGTAGCCAGTTGCAGATTAAGGTTATGTAATATGTTGGTTTATGACGTCCACGGCTCTGAGGACTAGGAGTTCACAGACATCCATGTCTTGTCACCAACAACCCGCCACCCTGCATTAGTTCTGTTTACATTAGACCTGACCCACACTTAAGTGAACCCTCACAGGGAGTTTAGTTGTGGGGCCAGTCCAGCACCCCCCCAGTCATTAGTAGTACAAATTAAAAACAAGCATCAAGGCTTATATAAAACCTGGTAGGAAAGATGCACTTGAGTAGAGGTGCGGCTTGCCAACAGGCCATACATACACTATATTGACAAAAGTATTCGCTCACCCATCCAAATAATCACTTCCGTGTCCACAGGTGTATAAAATCAAGCACCTAGGAAGTAGATGGCTGGTGTGTCGTTGGTTACACATAAGCTTCCTTTCTGATGCTGTGTTGGCACTGTGCTATAATATATTTAATCATAATACTTCCTGCACTTGCCATTGAAGAAATTAGATTTTTGGAGCAGAGCAACGGTGACTGCCTAAATTATATACATTTTTACATAAGATGTTGTCATTCTTTGTAGGGCTGTCGTTGGAGCAGTGTCGGGACTAATGGCTATGAATTTGAATGTATACACTACCAGTCAAAGGTTCGGACACACTTTCCCTTACAAATGAACGTGGACACCTTTGATTGGCAGTGAACATTTAGAGACGTTTTCACACCATCAGAAATTAGGTTGTGGCTACCAATAATATCCTATTATTCCAAAAAGTGTGAATAGTCCTGGAGAATACATTTTAAAGATTGTTTAAACGTGTAGGAAACCTATCCTGGGTGAATTTTTCATTTTCTCTGAAACATTCCCCATCTGGTCATGCGTCTTCTTTCAACAGCAGGTGAAGAGGTTGCAAACCATCTAGTCCAATAGTGGATGCCAAGCTCATATCCCAAATCCACTGGGAGCGGTTTTGTTGAATACTGTTGTACTGCTGCTTCAAGTTTCCGACTAAAAACAAAAGTACAACAGTGAGGGTGTGAAGAAGGTGTGAAGGTGTGTGTGAAACATTCTTTCAGTGATACAATAAACTTGAAAGTTAATAATGTAAAATGTAGGGAATTTGTTTTATTATTTGAAACACCAATTTCTTTTCCTTTATCACAGTTTGGATATCAAATTGTAGCCACTTTCAACAGTCGGAGTGAAAGCAGAGCAATGCTGGAAATGCAGTTTGATCACGGCGCAGTAACCTGTGTCAGTAACCTGTGTCTGTTGTTGACAGGCTTTAGTGCAGCTGTAACGCTGCTGTAATGTTGTAACCAAACTTTTATTACTGCCTCAATTGTTTTAAGTGTTGGGATATATCATAACATAGACATTATACGGCTGATTTTTCTCAGGAGATTGGGTGTTATTAAACTTCACAGGCAGACAAGTCTGTATCCTCTCTTAGACATTATGCACCTCCCCCCTTTTGTGTTTCCATCTGTATGTTTTTCTTACTATTTTCAGAAGCTTTCCTTCTCTCCCTTAACCTTCTTCCTGCTAATCCATCATCCTTCCTACTTCTCTCAACTTCCCCTGCTTCCCGTCTTGTGACCTGCATTTCTTCTCCCCTTCCTCCTTTTCACTATCCCTGATCACTTCTTCCCTTTTTGCATCTAATCTCTCCCTCTTTCTCATTGCTTTGACCTCTCCCTCATTAATTCTTCTGTTTTTTTCTGCTCTCTTCACTTCCCTCTTTCACTAATCCATCACCTCTTCCTCTCCCTCTCATCTGCAGAGTGTAATCTGAAATGTAAGTGTTGGTGTGTGCCTTTCTCTCCATCCATCTGAGCTGCATGTTCAGAGTTATGACTCTAATCATCAGTAAGCCCAGAGGCAATCCGCAACACATACACATTTTTCCATACTTTGCAGATTTGAATCCAGACTTGGATGAAAGGGGAAAACCTTTTATCTTTTTTTTTTTTTTTTTTTTTTTTTTTTTTTTTTTTTTTTTTTTTTTTACATACATTTCTATGGCACTAGCGGCCTTTATTCAAGTAAGTAGACAGGAAATGGGTGAGAGAGAGGGAGGAAGACGCGCTGGAAGGAGCGACGGGCCGGGATTCGAACCTGCGCTGCCTGCAGCAGGGCAATAGCCTCTGTAAATGGCGCTCACTCAACCCATCTCGTCTTTTAAATCCAGCTTTCTCACTGAGTAATTGCTTGTGTATTCATGAGTGCAGATCACTTAGCTCCACCTCATTCGTCCTTCGTTGTAAATGTTATTTGTTTTTAAATGATCTTTGAAGTAAAGATTTTAATAACTGTCCCATGGCAATGTTCTTCAATCCTCAGAACTCCTGTCCTCCTGATGGCAGATGTTTTCCTTCTCCAACATAACCGACTCACATTGAAGAGTCATTGACAAGTGTCCACCTTGATGATCCTTGATGTGAATCAGGTGTTTTGGAGGAGATAAACATCTTTAAAAAGCCAAACAAAACTACTGTTTAATATACTGATGATTGCAGCGCTGGTGAGAAACCTCAGCATCAACTAGGCTATATTTGAATTTTTTTGTTAATGTATTGCATTCAGAGCTTCAGCCCTCAGTTTCACATATATAGAAATAAAGAACTTTAATTTTTTTCTTTTCTAGCTGGTTAGCCAGCAAACTCAAAGTGCCATTCACTTTCTAAACTTGGTTCTTCCTGTACAGCATCAAACTGGAGCCTTGGCTTCATCCCAGCTGTCCCAGCGACTAGGGCGTGGTGTATGACGGGCTCAAATAGTCAGGCACGCGTCCACTGAGACCGTTTAGAGTTACTAATGCACCTAATCTATATGCTTTCAGACTTGTATGGGGTGAAGATGAAAAGCAGAACAGCTCCAGTCCGGCCAAGATCCGGGCTGGGGACTGTGGTGTTAATCACCACATCACCTCGGTCTGCAAGCGTGTTGGGTAATTAGTAAAGCGCTACCTGGGGGCGATCACGTTATTACGTAATTCCTGGGGATCTGTCCTATTTTGTTTGTTTTCAGTATTCATTTTACCTTGTTTAGGTTGAATTACTCTGCTGAGCCAATTGAATGTGAGTGAGTCCAGATGACGTCGTGTTGATTTTTAAACGGTTTTGTTATGACCATAGCACCACTTAACTTTGAATAAAAGCATGATCTGTACCTTTCAGCTACATAATTTACCAACGTTGTAAATACAATCAGTGACTCCAGAAGGGAGTTTACCAGCTGCGTAGTGACAGTGAATCTGCCCCTTGATCTATTGTCTCTTCCAACAAGTTCTACCACTTCTCTTCTGTCCTTCTATCCTTCATTCATATTCTCTTGATTCTTTTTAATTTTTTACATAAGGCCCACATCAGTCTTGAACTATTGATGTGCTTTTTCTATTTCTTCTACATTGATGACAATAAAACTTTTTAAAGTGAAGTAGGGATTGTGGGGAGCTGCAAACATAGTGGAGCGCTTCTTCTGCATTGCATAATAATATTATATGATCTGTTTGTTCTTTAGGATCAGGGTACCCGTATGTTCTGGAGGCTCCAGCTCAGGACTTTATTTCTGGTAAACAAACGAACAACTAAATGTTTATTCCCAGTCTGCTGTGCCACCCACCACCCAGCCTTCAAACTCAGCTTCGCGGTGTTGCAGCTGTACTACTCTATAATTAATCTTTACCAAGCAGTCATTAAGTGTTGCTGCACTTTTATAATACTTAAGAATAGTCCCCTTCGCTTTTTAATTCATTAATGCTACAATCATATGCAAACTTAACATCCATGTTTGGAAATGGACCTCACTTGTATAGCTCATACTGTATGTATAATATGTATTCTCTGTAACACTCATTTGTTTTGTCTGTACAATCCTGTACATCTGTTGGCAAAGAAAACAGTCTAACAATCCTTTTACTTAGCAAAACAACAAAAGTACACTTATCTTGGGGCGCCTTATTAATGAACAATAATCATGAAAGAAATACCTTTGTCTGCATATGATTTCTGTTCTGCTGTTTGTGGCTAAAAAAGACCAACTCTACCAGCCTAACCTTATTACAGCCAGCCTTGAGTCCTAATGGGAAGAAATAAAGAGCTCTGCATCTGCAGTTGTGCGTTTTTGTGTGGGAGCTGTGAGCAAGCAGAGATGAATGGCCCTGATTAGGCAGCACCAGCTTCAGACAGGATGATCAATGTGAAGTATACGAACATGCATCATGTCCACATTCTTACACACATTGGAAGTACCTCTACTTTCCCATGGTCTCCATTATGTAACTTGAAAAAATGCTTTTTGTTTCTTGCAACGATAATGTTGGAATTCCTTGGTTCGTATATAGTATGCACATATATACAGTTTCAGTTCTGAAAACGGCAAAGGTGCTGTATTCTCTGTGGAAATGCTTTCAAACTAGTTACGACTGGGTGTAAAAGTGTAAATCAGCACACTTGTATGCCTGCAGAGGACTGCAGAGTGGAAGTGCTGACTCTGCAGTGTGTGTGTGTGTGTGTGTGTGTGTGTGTTTGGGGGAGTAACAGTAGAATACTATAATGAAAAACAGGAGAAATGAATTGACACAGAAGATAAATGAAAGGAAGATTGGAAGTGGAATTAAGAGAAGGAAAAGTTGACATGGAAAAACTAAGAAAAAGATGAAGGGAGCTTGGTAGGCAAAAGTCTAGACAGGATGGATAAAATATGTGATACATGTAGACAGAAAAACCGGATTTTAGAGAGAATGAGAGAAGCATTGAGCGAGTGTCAGTAGCGTGGTTCACAAGGCTGCCTTCCAGGAAATGAAATGTCTTACCTCTCCCCTGTGTGATCCGTCTAAACTCAAAGACCTGCACACATTGAGGAAGTCCAAGCTTTTAGCTTTTTTCAAACTTGTGCACCCACGCTTGTGCTGATGGACTGTTATTTTGATCATCAGTGCCAATATCTGCTCTTCTTGGGTTTCTTGCCCCTTAGAGAATCATAATTTAGCCCCTCATCCCAGTTTCGGAGCTGATGGTGGCCCAACTTTGTACATTAACATCATCACGGGTGTAAGTTTGAGGTTTTATAATATAAAATCATTCCTTTTGGAGACAGTAACCTTTGAAATTATGGAAGCTCATTCACATTTTTCTCATGTCTGGTTAAATCCTCGGTTCTTATGGAGTGGGCCATTCCTTCCCGAGGAAGGACAAAATCCTAACTGTGAAACTGTCTCATCTCCTTCCTTAATTAATCCTTTCCTGTTTCATGCTGCAGGCAATTGCAGCATAAAATGTGCAGCATTGAGGACATCTTATGATGTTAAAATTACCTAGCCTGATGGTCTGCTTGTCTTTTTATTAATCACAGTTTCAAGTTACATTAACTGTGTGCAGCAGAGTTAACAATGTCATTTGAATATTGTTGATATAAGATTATTTACCATTCAGCTGAGCTGAAAGAGACTTTCCCGAAGACGAACCTTTTACCAAGTGTGATTGTTTTCATGGCATTAGAGAACGACGTTATCCGACCTCATGTTACTCAGAGGAACACAATCATGTTGTTTTATTGCTGTTCAAAATGGTTGATAAGTGACATTCTTTCTTTACTTTTTATTTTAATTATTATAAATACAGCTGGATGTAAATTCAGTCACAAGAATGTAATACACTTCTTTATTGAATGCAGATTGTTTTTAAATACACTTTTAAAAATGCAGGCTGACAATATTTCTTAATTACAATTGTCTTTTTTTTTTTTTTTTTTTTGGTCTGGTTTTTCCACTGTTTGTTTGACACTATCAACTGGTAATCTGGTGTGGTTATTATTTTCATACTGTACATCGCATGGCTTTAAGACCTCATGAAGACCTCTTTTTTTTTTCCATTCCTTTGTTTTATACTTTTTTTTAATACTTTTTTGTGATTTCAGGCCCAACCATTTTGTTTTGGTTCCACTACATGAAATTGTCGGGATTTATGACCAGGGTGAGCTATTTACGACAGGTTAACTGTATAAAAATGTTCACCACCACAAAATGATTACGACAAAACAAGATATTCCAGAACAATAAATTGTTTTTTTTATATAATACAATTAGTTGACCAGCCTGCTGCTGGTTTACTCATAAAGGCCCTGAGAGCTTTGTTAGAAAAAGCTGATTCTTTAGTGGTGAAGCACTAAAGTTGGCTGTAAAATGTGAATTTAATTTTTTTTTTAATTTCCCAAGAAAGAAATATAAAATGTGAGCATATTTAATACCGGGTATTGACATTTAAGCAACTCTTCAAAGCCACTGCACATTATTGACTTGTACTTTTTGCTTCCTGTGTGATTATCGATTCCTTTTAAACCGTTGTTCCAGGAGTGGAGGTGACCTCAGAAATCAGAAGGTTGGGGAGAAGCTGGCTGGCGTTGTAGGTTCTAACGATCTAAGGGGGCAAGAGTTTGGTGACTTCATTGAAGAAACGAGAGGGTAACTCAAATCTGTTGGCCTAATGCTCCAGTGCATTTATTAAGGCTGGTGTAAGGACCATGCCATTGATCGTGTGTGTGTGTGTGTGTGTGTGTGTGTGTGTGTTAGGCTGAAGATGAAAAATGCTACTGATCAATGAGTTTAAAGTTGAAGGAACACGTTCAGAGCTAGTGGCTCAGCGTTGAAACCATAGAAGCTTTAATGAGACGGCTCTTGAGCTCCACAAAATGAACCGGCGTGATACACGTGGGCCTTTATTACTACCACAGACTACAGTCATGTTTGACTTTTCCTCTGATCTTCAGTCTGTTTTCTTACGTTCACTTGTCAAAGGACATTTGTTTTATCAACTCTTTACTGCCACGGTTCCTCACTGCTGCTCAAGTTTGGCATGTTCACGACAGTGGGCACCCAAAATCCCTTAATGAAGCTGTCGAGTGTTTTTCTATCAAACTACATGTCTGGAGTTGTGTTGTTGATACAACAGACACTTAGAGGTGTCAAGTCACACAGCTGCTTTGTCAAAACTGGTCCACTGCGTTGTGTGTGTGTGTGTGTGTGTGTGTGTGTGTGTGTGTGTGTGTACTCTAAAAGCTTTACAATGCGTGTTTCATGGGTCTCTCCTTTTTTAGTTTTCATCTAAATTGCTCCTGTTTTTATGTGCCACACTGACGTAAAACTTCACCTGTAGATTATTTTGTGCTATGATGTTTTCCCTTTGAAATATGAATTTACAAAGCAGTATTAGAGGTTGCTTATTAGCAATGGTAGTCCGTAAGTTTGATGCAAAATGAAACCTCATTTGCTTCAACAGCTGTGCAGCTTTAATAGGAAAATATTTTTATTCTTTTAATTGTGCTTATTTTAAGTTAGGAAAAATAAAGCATTTGTGCTTGTGGACTGCTGTGTTGCTCCCAAAGGAAATGTTAAACACACAGCTTTAACATCCCAATGTTGCGGATGTTTATTTGGGATACGGAGCTGCTTTTGCATAATAACTTGGCTGATCTGTGCCAGCCCGTGTGCATGTGCACCATTACACCTCATTAAGAAGACACTGTACTGCCGCCGTAAGACTGGTGCCGCAACAGTTGTTGATTGAGTGGAAGACAAGACGCTTTGTCTGCTCGCTTGGGACTGAGGCAGAGCCTGTTGCAGAACATTTACATAAACATCACCTCCCTTTACATCTCATTAGCATAGAGAACACATCAACATGAAGATGGGTGCGTAGGAGGGATGGATAGACGGATTAATGAATAGATGAACAGGGAGAACGGCAGGGGAGAGCAAGATGGGGATGTTGCAGTTGGAGCTTTCTGACAACGCAGCTAGTCTCATTAAGTGGAGCAAACATTTAAACATGCATTGTTTTCTTATTTCTTAAACATAATTTCTTTGCCGTCTTAAGGGGCCAATTTGTTCAGTTGGCGCTTTATTCATGCGTTCATCTTTATCCTCCCTAGCTGCCGTTTTATTTTTTTCCCTCTTGTACAGCTGAGCTATGAGCTCATTTCCAAACTGGCGTTTTCAGAAAAAATATGAAGATGATGTAATTTACCAGGGCGTGCTAAGATCAGGAGGTTTTAGCAAATCAACAGCCGGATGTGACTACCTCCCTAATACGCTGCTAGTCTTTCGTATCCTCTCAGTGGCTCCGACCTGCAGAGGCAGCCTCGGTGAAGGTGCCGCGTGGTGTTGGGAACTAATCCTCAGATTCCACATCCCATTCAGTGGGACGACTACACATCCACTTGATACCGCTCCTTAACTGAGTATGGCACAAGATAAAGTCTGTGTTGTAGGCATTTGAAACAAAAATTTAGGATAATGTGTGTGTGTGTGTGTGTGTGTGTGTGTGTGTGTGTGTGTGTGTGTGTGTGTGTGTGTGTGTGTGTGTGTGTGTGTGTGTGTGTGTGTGTGTGTGTGTGTGTGTGTGTGTGTGTCAATATTAACTTAAAAGGGCCCTAATAATTTTTTTTTTTTTTTCCGATTTAGACTTTGCATGTTGGATTCAGTTCAGTCCATCTCTTTCATAGTCTTCTAGCATGTTGAAGAAGAGCTGAATTATCAGGTTTTCCTGCTTGGATGTATTTTAATCTTTTGAAGCCAGTGGTCCGTAACACAGTCAGGGGTTTCTAACTGAATCCCTGACTCCCTTTCCTGTGCGTAGATGTAGAAGCATGTGCATACAAGAAGAGAGAAGGGCTTTTTTCTTGACGGAGCAGTGTTGTTATATATATCAATCTTTACAGCACATATATAGGTGTCACCTCGCACAACAAATGAAGGATAATTGAAATAATTTGGGTTTATTGCACAGGCAGTGTTTGTGTGTGTTGACCGCCTGCCTCCTGCCATTAGTATAGATTATCACACCATTTTATATGACATATTAGTTTGCCTCATGTGTAATAGGTGTTTTATGGGCATTTTAAGCAAAAATGATCTCAATTGTGATTTTTTTTTTTTTTTTTTTTTTTTTTTTTTTTTTTTTTTTTTTTTTTTAATGCATCCCATCACCTGGACAGTATGGGAGTCCACAGTTGTTTTATCTGTTTAGGGTTTTTTTGCAGACAGTAGGAACAGGATACCTTGAGTTAGATGATGCTTTCTAAAAGTCAGCAAATATTCCTTTAAATGAAATTGATTTTGCATTTTAGGAATTTAACAATGACCTTTTGTGCTGCTTTAATTTAACTCGATGCTGATATATAACAACACACTGTTTCATACACTCATGGAAAATGTGCACTGAATAACAACAATCCCTTCTACATCCCCGTAGCTGCTCATGATGACATACTTTTTTATTTTATTTTCAGCACAGTGAGATTGACTTTATCACGTTTGAACCTCATATGTTTGTGTCTATAATCCAGGAAGGATGTATAAAACCTTTCCAGATTTGCTGACATTTGGACTGCATATAATTGCCTCTTGCTTAACACGTGCAGCAAAAAGTGAAAGAACTGAAACTGAATCCCAAAAGCTCACTGAATGACATTTCAAACTTGGGCAGCCCCACAGGAGACATTTAGTGTCCAAAGACAAAGCCACATATGCCTACAAGCAATTTTTTTTTCTTTAAATTGATGGTTTCCACTACAAACTAATATAAAGTTTAAAGGACATCTAGTCTTTATCAGGAGGAGAATTTCCTTGTCTCTGCTTTTTAACACATCTACATCATGTACTCTGGTTTATTTGAGTGTTGATATTGACTGCTAAATTTCTGGAATATTCGTTTTAAGTTTTTATCATCAACAAGAGCAGTTTTACTCCAGTCACAGGCTTTGTAATGACTTTTCTAGAAGAAATATGCATGTAACCACACTTGCATGCTATTTCTTAATGCCAAGCCAATGTGTTAGATGCACTGTGTATCCAAGGCAACCAAAATTAGTCCCAGCAGGCATGTGGGCATTATGTCTTTTGGTGAGGAAAGTGAGCAAGAGGGCATGCAAGAATGAAAAGAAGTGGAGGGAGAGAGGTGAGAGTGTGGAAGGGAGGAGTGGAGGACTAGAGATAAGGCCTGAGTGCGAGAGGAGGAGATTAAAGGTAAAGTCAGAGGTTGAATGTGATTAGGAGAAGGAGAGGGAGGGGGCGAGTGGCGAGGATGATACAAAATGTGAGTCAGAAGGCACCGACAGTAGCATGCTGCTTATTGCATGCCATGAAGAATAAAGATAGCGACTGTTTTGCAGGAGCTGTGTTAGGATGTGCACACAGAGAAAAAAAAACGGACAAAAAAGAAACTGTTAAGCAGTACAGCACACACTCGTCTAACGGAATTACACCTTCAAAAAGACAATATTATGCAACTGTCTGGCAGACAACAAGCTGTGTAGAAGTACAAAAAAGCACATTCTCACCATGCTTTTAGACGCGCACACACACACACACACACACACACACACACACACACACACACACACACACACACGTTTACTAGTTGACTAGTGTCTTGATGACAGAAGGGGTCCAAGAACACAGACGGCCCGTGGGTGAGATGACGCATACACACACACACACACACACACACACACACACACACGTATAACACATCATGTAAATCTAAATATACACATGTACAGTGCTCCTTTTTTCAACTAGTTGCATAAGTGTCTGTGATGTGATAGAAAGCAAAGGCGAATGTGTGTGTGTGCTTGTGAGAACGCTTGTCACAGCTTTTGCCAGTGTGTGTGTGCGAGACGGCTCCTTGAGGTGTTAATTAGAGAACGTTTGCGCGTATGCGATTCGCAAGTCGCTAAAGCATTTCTCATTCACCTCCTGGCCTCACTGACTGTCTCTCTTTTGTTTATTATCCCCATCTGTGAAGCAGAGATTGTCTTTTAAAATCTTTACAAACTTTGATATTTTTTTAGTTCAGATTTTCAGTATGTTTTTTTTTCTTTTTCCCTTCATTCTCATTTTGTATTTTATCTTTTTTTTAACAACAAATAGAACAGATGATAGGAACAAGACAGGGAGACATTGTGCTTTAAAGTTGCAGAAGATGGTTACCGAGTTACCATCATAGAGCAGCTTGACTTGGCAGATCCTTCTACCCCAAAGGCCTTGTTGAGCATCATCACAATGTAAGTCAAGTAATGCAATAATGTTCTAAAATGCTCCCTAGATGGTCCTAAATCTCGTCTTAGCCAGGATTGTGCAGATGCAGCTTTTCCAGTTGTATAGTATACTGCATCTTCTTGAGCCATTGTGATTCGTGTACTTCCAGTTCAGTAGTATCCGTTTCTTACCACCACTCCTAAGAGTTGATCAGTTCTCTTACACCGTGGTAGCTCGGAGGGTTTTGAAGATTTATGTCAAGGTCATGGCTGAGCTGTCGTATGTATGAGTATGCTTTGAAGAGGCTTTTAAAGGCTGCAAATCAAAAGTGATAGAGTGGGGGTGAGAAACAAAAGTGATGTACCAGTGAGCCCTCAGCTGTGTGGCCCTCATCACCATCAGGAGATGGTTGAAAAAATGTTGTTCAACTTTGTTTTTGAATAATGCACTCTGTAATACGGAAGATGGAAAAGGTTTTGGAGAACGGCATGTTTGTTGGAAGTGAAGTCAAAATCTGGGTGCCAGTATCATTTCCTAACCCAGCACCTGACGTTCAGAGGTTGTACTTAAGCCGTGAAAGTTTTTAACCAGGTCTGAGAAAGATCGGATGCCCAACCCCCAAGAGCATGAACACTGCCTCCTGTTGGTCAGGTGGAAGTGGTGCTGGCACGTGCTCACCTGTAAAGAGATACTAGGAGCTTTTTCAGACATTTTAATCTGATTAAGTATTTTGTAAATTCTTAGGAATAAAATATTGATTTGATCTGCTATTACGGTAGATGTTAAAAACAAAACGGCAGTAAATGTGGACTTTGACTGAAGAAATGATTTTCAGTGTTGTCTTGTTTATTTAAGGGATGTGCCAACTTTCTTAGGCTAATTTTAAAACCTAATTAGGTTAAGCTATCGCTCAAACCGTTTAGCTGTATTTGTTAAATGGTTTGAGTGTTTGCACAATTCATAATCTGATTATTTGAATAATTGTTTCAACCTAAATGTGATTTCCTAATCACATTCACTTGTATGCTTGAGTGTGATGGAAGCAGGCTGAAAGTTACATAAACGTGTTCTTCCCGCTGGCTCTCAGCTATGAGACGAGAAGCTGCGAGAAAGGGAGGAAATGGGAATCGTAGGCTGGTCTTGGAGGAAGAACGGAGATGAAATTCAATGTTCAATTTCAATTTTATTTATATAGCATCTATTACAGTACAAGTTCTCTCTAAGTGCTTTCCAAAGACCCAGACCATAACCGCCGAAGCAGTTATTACATCACAACTACATCTATCTGCTATCTACAACATGCTGCTCTGGACGTTCTGGCCTGCAAACATGTACAGAAGAGAAAAAGAGGAGACAGACCAGCACAACAAACTACAAGAACAATGAAGCACAATTATATTTATGAGATACTTCTGATTAATAACTGAGGGTTGAGGTGAAGAAGGGAAAGGGAAACAGGAGGTGAGGGGCACCACTCAGTGGATCATGTTGGTCTCCTTCAACACAGCTTCATCCTAGATCTGCTGCTGTAGACCTACACTGCAGGAGACCAGCTGCTCTAGTCTGGTCCTGCAGCTGCAGCTATAAGTAAAATATGCGTAAACGATGGGTAATATGATCCACGATGTCCTCATTGTAATGAATCATCATCAAACTGATGTTCAGTCCCAGCCATTAGTCATGGTTAGTAATGGTGAATGTATGCCTCACGCCAAATATCATACAGTATATAAAAAAAAAAAAACTAAAAAAAAACCTGACTTATATTAATACTGTTTTGGTTTTCTTCTGCTTCTTGGTGAGTATAACAGATATGATTGTGCTTCAGACACTGGGTTTGTGGTATGTATTTGTGTGTAAGTTTTGTTTTGTTTTTTCACATTTCACATTTCCATTTGTGCACTTTGCGTTTTAATATACAGTAATTTCTGTTGTAACTTAATATAGCTTCTCCTCCACAGTCTCTTTTGTCATATTTAACTTATTAACACATGGTAATGAGTCATTTTGTGAAAATGTTTTGTCATAACTGCTGCTTCACAAGCATGAAGTTTGCACAAGGAGCATAACAAACTTGTTCTTGTTCTTATTATGCGTTTCTGATTCGTCACAGCTGGTTGACTGGCGTTCAGGGATATTCTTAACAGTAAGACGTCCTGGATCACATCATTTGGTTTTAACAAGCCATGCAATCTCAAGCCTTTACGTTTTCCAGCTTGTAGTTTCTGTCTCAGGTGTGTTGGAATTAGAAATATGCCTTAGCAGTCACATCTTGGTAAAATATATACTGTTGCATTCGAGCTGCTGCCTCTAGGTGAGTTAGATTAGTTTATCATTGGAAATACTAATATACTTGAACATGATTCAGATATCTGTGTTATGTTGTTGTTGGTCACATTCTGTCCTTCTCTGCAACATTGCAGAATGCAAAATGGGACCAAATCCTTGCCCTCACTGAATATATAACTGCCTGTATTTCTTGCTGAATTACTTATTTCTCAAATTGCGAAGTACAAAGAAAGATGGTTTAAAAATAAAAACAGGACAAAAGGAAAACTTGAGTACAGAAAGTCAAAACCCAAAAACTAGAACCATCGAATTCCTCTGACTGTGTATAATCAGATCCACGTTATTCTACTGAACCGTTAAAGATTAATGTGTAACTTTAATTTAATAGCAAGTTATATGAAAAGCAATACAATATTAGATGGATGAATTGAACAGTGGTCAGTTGGCAAGCTTTCCACTGCTTTGTTTGAAATATTCTTAGAATTGTTTCCTGAAATTCATATCAAACATGACTTTGTAGGAACCTTTTAGAAAACTACTTGGTTGTAAAACAAAGCTTTACCTAAACTAACCAATTCTAATCAATCCTGCAGCTTCTATGTCAGTCTCAGTGGGTTGTGTGTATGAACCTGCAGTTGAGATTACTCTGTTTTTCTGTTTTTCACAAGCTGACTGCAAACAGAACAGACGTATAGGTAATGCACTTCCTTTTAACATGTGTTGTCCTGCCATCCCTGTAGTCTGCACAGTTCGCTGTCAGAAGTTCCTGATTTCTCGAGTCGGGGAGGACTGGATCTTCCTCATCCTGCTGGGACTCCTCATGGCCCTGGTCAGCTGGGTGGTAGACTTCTGCATTGCCATCTGCCTTCAAGGTGAGGAAGGCAATGAGAGAACTAGACATTCAAAATGAATGAACGGTGAATTTGAAAATGCGGTCACATGCATCTTCTGCTTAGAAAGTGTTTCAGGTGTGGCGGTTTCATGCAGAGTGAGACCCTAAATGAAAAGCACGACTTATAGTAGTTAAAGAAAATTGAAATAAATGTCTGTCCTACTCACAGTAAGATGCACTTTCTTTTCTACATTGGAGGTCTCTGCTTACGTTTGTGCCCTGACTTTGTGTGTCCCCACAGCACAGAAGTGGATGTATGGTGGTCTGGACAGCAATGTCTTCCTTCAGTATCTGGCTTGGGTCACTTACCCTGTAGTCCTCATCACCTTTTCTGCTGGCTTTACACAGATCCTTGCCCCGCAGGCTGTTGGTATGAACACACACTCTAAGGACATTCATGCAACTATGCATTCAACCCTTGAAAGACAGAAATTGTCAATATGCTATTATAACTGCATAAACCTGCAGTGAAAATGCCAGTATACAATGGGTTATTGCTCCTTAAAAGTCAGGATTTGCCCTTTTTCCTAAGTTATATTGGTTATGCTTGGTTTTGTGGTTTATACTTGAGGAGTAAGTAACCTGAGAATTAATTTCCATGGAAATTCAAAGTTAAAGTTAACTCTTCAGTCATATACTATCGTCAGTATAGTTTTAGAGTTGGGCAATAAATCACATTTTTCAATTAATCTCAGTGGCCGTTCCAGGAAGTGATCGCAAAAAGGACTGAGGGTCAAATCTGGTATAAAATGCACACAAACCTTTTCACACATGGGCTGCAGTACTGAAATTTCCCAGACATATTTCATAGGTGCTATATGTCAGAACACAAACATTTGCTCCCAACGTCTTCAGAAATGACCCGGTCAGCTGCCTGGTAAGAAGTCTGGGAAATCAGTGAGTGCAACACTGTGTGACAGCAAATACTGCTTTTGAATAGCGAATACTCTGGAGAACTTGATATGAGCCAGTGTTTATGGTAATTTATTTGGAATCATCGGTTTCTGAATCTAGCCTGGGTTTGTCAGGTAGTCTGTAAGCCAGGTGATTTTTGACGCATCCACCTGTATCTTCTGGAGTTTCTTACGGAGTAATGCAGGCTGGATGGTGTTAAAATGCACCGGAGAAATTGAAGAACAAGATCTTCGCATGGCTGCTTGCTTTGTCCAGATGACTGGGTTCGTTAAAACAGGTCTAATATAGCATCTTCAACACCAGCCCCATGTCAATAAGTAAACTGCAGTGAGTCCTGGAAAGTGCTTGTTGGTTTATTCAGGTGGGCTAAGAAAAATCTATCCTGGGCCTTAATGATATGGGACTATAGTGCTGCAGGTGGTGTAAGTGAAAGGGGGACCCCAGCATCTCCTGATGTGTTAGGAGACGATGATGGATCAGCAGCAATACCTATGACCGAGATGGTAGATGAAACAGCTGAGGCGTGACAGGGAAGCTCTGGGTCCAGGGAGACAGGGAGGTCTGGTTGGCTTGGGACAGGAGAGGAGGGTGCTGTTTCTATATTGATCTTCTTCATCCCAGCCCACACATCTTATGATGTTCTGCTAAAACATGCTCTCCAACTTTTTCAAATACACTCACTTGTCGTCTCTAATCTTTCAGTCGTTTTTGTCCTGACCTCAATAATTCTGTCTCCCTTCCTGAAGGCTCTCTTTTCTTGTTGAGGAGCTCTTCCAGTTCATTGGTGATCCAGGGTTTATTATTGGGGAAGTGCCTCATTAAGTGAACCCTTTATGGATTTTAGCTGTTTGAACCTCCCATAACAGCATGACTTTAAGCGCTTTTGGTGAGGGTCAAAAGCCGAGTGTTAAATCTCACTTTTAAGAAGATATAAATGAGAAAATATAAAGTTGCTGAGTATAAATTTTATCTAGGGATTTTCTTTTAAATAAAAAGCAACGTTGATGGGAGAACGTGTGAGCAACTTTGGAAATGTTGAAATGAACCTTTTCAAAACAAGGGAGCTCGGATTTGAACGTTTTTCAAATGAATAAGAACCCAAACCTCAAATTGAAGCCTACTTAGGGCTTTTACCAATGTTTCCCTGCCCTGCAATGCAGAGGAGAGGAGAGGTCAAACCCTAGATACAGACACTTGGGGCTGCTTGTCAGGTGTTTCACAGATCTTGAAAGAAAGAAAGGGCAGGTAAAGTCTGATGTAGGTTTTCTTATGAGACTTCACTAGACACATCTTCACTTAACTGCACATACTGACTCTTCAACAACATTTGAAAAAACCCAGTGATGGCTCCTGAAAGTCTTATTCTCAATCCAAGCCAAGTAAAAAGAAAAAAAAGACCAAACGCCTACCACTTTCAACTGATACCTCTGGATAAGCACTGACTGTTAGTTATTTTATCCTGAGTGAACCAGTCTGATTGCTGTAAACATGCAGTAAATACTGCAGTGGCATTAGCGCATAATTCTGCGTGATGGATGCACCGACACTGCTGGAACTGGAAGTATGAGGAGAGGAGGAGACCATGAAGCTTTTCCTGGTTTGTAACAAACTCTCTTTCTGCTCTCTCGGTCTGCCTGTTCAGTTGTTGTCGCATTTCACTTTGAAAAAGCAACAGATCATCAAATGTGTCTCTGTGCATCAACATTTATGAGATGTACAGTAATGTGTGGCCTCTTGTACAGAGGTGCTGCTGGAGAGAGAAAGAATTAGTAACAGTTATGTTGGATAATGTATAAAATTTGGCACAATGCAGCCAGACCATTGTACCGTTGTCCTGGCAACCACCAAACCCAGACTCATCCATCAAATTGCCAGATGGAGAAGCGCCATTCATCACTCCAGAGATCACGTCTCCACTGCTCTAGAGTCCAGTGGTGGAAGCTTTACAGCACTGCATCTGACGCTTTGCATTGGTGATGTTTGTCTTGGATGCAGCTGCTCTGCCACGGAAACCCATTCATGAAGCTCTGCGATCTGAAGACCACATGAAGTTTGTAGGTCTGAGGCGATCGACTCTGCAAAAAGTTGACAGCCTCTTCGCACTGTGGGCCTCAGAATCGGCTGACTCCCCTCCGTCAGTACACGTGACCCACCACTTTGTGGCTGAGTTGCTGTCGTTCCCAAACACTTTCATGGTCTTGTAATACAGCTCACAATTAAATGAGGAATATTTAGGAGCAAGGAAATTTCAGAAGTGGCATCCTATCGCAGTTTCACGCTGGAATTCACTGAGCTCCTGAGAGCGACACATTCTTTCACAAATAGTTGTAAAAATGTGGCCACAGAAGTTATTGGACCACTTGATTCTGATTATTTGGACGGGTGCTAGAATACTTTTGGCAATAGTGTATTTGCTCTCTTTGTACTAGGTGAATAGCCACTCCGACGTTACGCTGTAGGCTATGTTGTCAGTCTTGAGATTTCTTTATCTCCTCACTGATGGCAAGTGGCAGGTCCTAAAGCAACAAATCCCAAATCCCAAACACTCCCTCCACCATACTTCACTGCTGGGATAATGTTTTAATGTTTGTAAACTGTACCTTTTGTACATTATACAGATAGCTCAGTATTCTTCCCAGATCATTCAGCTTTCATTTGACTGAATGCCTGAGCACTGTACGTTAACTTTATATCCCTTTCCAGCATTATGCGTATCATCCTCTCTACATAAGATCTCCATGGATCTAATTTTTACAAAGCATGATTCACACCAGCAAATCCTTCTTAATAGCAATTAAAGTGTTTATATGTCTTATCAAAATAGCACCAAACCACATCTCTAAATTAATTTTATAAACTGGCCTCCGGTTATGCAAACTACAGAGTGCAGTTGTCTTAATATGAAGTAATTAATCTGTGTTCACTTACCATTTCCACTGGCACTGTGAATACCCGGTGGCTGTGTTCAATGAATACATGAAAAAAAAAAAATCCTAGTTCTGTAATATCAGTTTAACTGCAGTTAAGCATTGTGTGGTTTCCATGCTTCTTCCTTCCTTTCAGTGCTGCCTTGTGTATTTTTACTGAGGTATATTGGGCTTTAAATATTTTGGAAAAGAGGAGATGTCTTGGATTTATTAGAATTTGATTATTGAATATGATAATTTACATCAAACTCTGTTTGAAACTAATACTTTGACTTTTGCACATGTGATGAGGAGTATTAAAAGTTGGGAAGGATATATGTTGATTTATCTCTCTAAGCTGACTCAGTGTTTTGTGCTCTCTACTGCAGGATCTGGTATTCCAGAGATGAAAACTATCCTGCGAGGTGTAGTGCTGAAAGAATACCTCACCTTCAAAACGTTTGTGGCCAAAGTCATCGGCCTCACCTGTGCTCTGGGCAGTGGCATGCCCCTGGGAAAGGAGGTAGGAGTCGCATGCATCCAGTCAAATCACCCAAATCGACATTCAGAGGAACATGTAGATGGAACTGGGTCTGACCTTGTAAGATTAACCAACTGGACTTTAAATGAAACTCCACTGGGGGGCTCATACAGCCCAGCTGTGGGCAGCATGGCTGAAAAAATGTGTTTGTGTAAGTAAAGCAACAAGAAATTAATGATGGATTTATTTATTTCAAGACATAAAAATTCAAATGAAAAACATTCTGTAGTTTTTAAACATTTCAGTAAAGATGTATTTGCTTATGAAGTATATTTAAAAACATCATGATGTCTTGCAGTCTTCGATGCATAAATTCATGTAATTGCATAATTTATAACTTAGATGTATTATGGAGTCCCTTGATTTCAGTTAAACTAAGTAAAAGTTAAACTTTTCCTTTTCAAAATAATGTAGATCTTCCAATCAGTCCTTGTATTTCGCTCATGCGTTACCATAGCAGTTTATCTTGGGGTGCGTTCAACCCCAATTTCTTTGCCCAAATCATTTGATAACAAACACGTCGGTTTCAGCTTCATTTGATTACTTTTCACAAATCTAAATGTGTCAGTTCAGATCATGCAAGATAGTCCTGCTTTCTTATTGTTCAGATGTGTCTGTAGAAACAACAAAAATGTAAATGTTCTGGAATATGCTATTGTATCGCTTGCTCTATGTGATATTTTAACATTTTTATATTGATGTTTTATCCAGTATGTTGTTACTGGTTGTATACTGATTATTCTTTAAGTTGCTTCTGTTTATCACTCTTGATAAAAGTCTTAGTTTAAAAGTGAAACACAGCTACGGCCTAGAAGCAAAGAGAGGAACATTTTAATCAGCTCAAATCACTCAAAACACAATTTAAAAAAACAGGACAAGATTTTACATGCATTAATCACAGAACTGTAAACTGCTTGATTTAGTTCAGTGTTAATCCCACTGAACTGGAAATCTGCCCTTCATTTAATGCCTCAAATCATGTAATTCTGGTCTTATAAATGCACTATTTTGTTCCCTTTTGGTTCAGTATGTATTCTCACCTGGGGGGACCGCACCAGTCAGTAGTTCTGAATAACGACCACTTGTTTTTGGTGTCTCATTCCGACTGTTTTGGTCGTTCCCAGTGTGCAGAACAAAACATCTATTCATCCATTTTCAATACCAACTTAATCCAATGCAGGGTAACGCGGTCTTCTGGCACCCATTTCAGCTCAGGTACATGTACACAGGTACAAGTTGGACAGATCGCCAGGGCCACACATACACATACACATACACATACCTATGGACAATTTAGGATGTTGCCCTGCCGGGCCCGTGAGTCAAGCCAGGAACTTTCTTGCTTTAAGGCAACAGTGCAAACCACTAAGCTGGCGCGCTGCCCCGGACCAAAATAGTTTATCTGTATTCAAACCAGATGAAATACACAACATCAAGCGGAAAAGCAATCTGAAGTTTGTTTTAGGTGAGCTAATGCCTATAGGTGTGAAAGTACCTTTGGTGATTTAGGCTGTATAGTTGTGTCTAAAAATACTCAGAGTTGGTCTCTATGGGGCTCGCAGCCGCGGTCTGGCTGCAGTCCTCGTTCAGGGCGCAAAAGCAAGACCTTCTGCTGTTTTGGTGTCTCACTCACCAGAAATTCATCATGGTTTGCTCAGTGCATCACTCCATTTAATACTAATTGCTCTTTGACTTTTAATTCTAATTACTCTTTTGAAAAAGTGGTAGAGATTAAGTCGCTGAGCCTTCAACATTGTGTAAGAATCATGAGCAACTGTGGATAAAGCAAAGATATGGCTGTGCCTAGAGTGAGGAAATATACACATTGTGCATTGCTTTACAGACAAAAAGTTTCATATTTATTATCTTAAAAAATATTAAAATAAATTATTATTCTCCTCAAAGTCCTTTACATTGCAGTTTTTCTCAATTACCCATTCACACAAGCTTGTTATTATAAATGTGCACTTAATATACAGAACATATAAGTTAGTTTGTACATTTACACAGTGTTGGGGTTCAGTATTTTGTCCTAGGCAACACATGGCATTACTGACTTTCACTGGAAGATAGTGCCGCTGAGTTTCCTTCTCCCTTATGACGTACTTTTTGTGTGAAAGCGCTCATCATTACAGCTCATGACCTATTCCTGTGGCAAATGGCACTTTCACCCTGTCACTCTGCAATCCTTTGGTAGTGCAGGAGACAAATCCAGCACATGCACGAGTATAGTAGACGTGGTTTAACTGCATACGGCAGCCTGGCCTGAATAAAGGTTGAACGTGTAGATGAAAGCAGTCAATCTGAATAGTGCTAGAGTAAATTGCAAAAGTTGGCCCATTATGGGCTACAATAAATGAACTATCCTGATCTCAATCACATTCAAGTCGCAGTAAAACCCTGCTGCATGAATTTGATAAAAGTCATAAAGTACAGTGGAGTTAATAATTAGAGAAATAAAAAAATAGTAACTTGGTCGGGAGAAAAGTAAACAAATCCAGTGTTGACTGTTCTGGTTTTCTTTTTTTCTTCTTAGGAAAGTGTTGTCCTGCTTTGCAATTCAGATTTTGTTTATGACTTCTTAAGTTGTTTTTGTGATACCAGTATGCCAGCAGGAAAAATGTGTGCACACACTAACACATGTGCACAATTGTAGTTGTGTACCAGAGCAGCAGCATTCGTAGTTTTGATCCAGTGCAGGCTTCTTAACTTCCTCATGCTGGTGGATCACCCGTCCAAAGCTCTCACTTTTAATCCTGTTAGTTCCACTTTGAAACCCATCCTCTGAATTTGAATGTTCTCTGCAGACTTTCTAGTTGTTGATGTCTTTTCAATGTGCTGTCGCGTGTGACTCTCTGCAAACAGGAGGATAGAGTGGTGCTCAACCTGAAGTGATTGCACCTGCTTTGTGTCTTTATTTCTCCTCCTGTCAGGGTCCCTTTGTTCACATTGCCAGTTTGTGTGCTGCTCTCCTCAGCAAGTTCATGTCTCTGTTTGGAGGAATATATGAGGTAAGTCTTACTTTTTTTTGCCTGACTTGTGTGTTTATACACCTTTTTGATCTTTGCTCACAATTTCATAACACAGTTTGAACAAAGGTTGTGTGCACTGCTTCCCCCATGAGAGTAGTTGAGGCCTGTGTTTGACTAAATATTTCATTTTTTCAGCCATCCCATCCTCTTTTACAATATGTTCCCATTAAAGTCTGCATAGTAAATTGATCATTTATGTCCTTAATTAAATTGAAAATGGTAAAAGAAACAAAAAAAAAAAAAAAAAACAGGAGCTGAATGGAGCAGTTTACTGAAACAACTACATAAGTGGACTTAAGTGAAGAAAACAGTTGCTGAGTTAAAGACATAGAAACATGCATACACTATATGCAAAATCTTTATCTGTAATAGTGCGCTGGCATCTGGTCAAGGGCGTCTGAGGGATCAGAGGGTGTGGACATCCACGTCCTGTACGCGGTGAAATTCCTCCAGCTTTCTTAAATTGTTTAATTACATTACGCAGTGAATGAGGAGGAAATATCCCTGCAGTCTTTGTTTTAAGAACATAGTTTTTACACATTTCTCCAATTTCTCATATCCATTTGTTAACAGCATAAAGACCCTCTGTTAATCTTTGATCCACAAAGACTTTATTGAATGCTGCTTTTGTAGCACATCATTATTGCAATGACTTTGCCCGCCTGAAACGTCGTTGTCTCTATTCTTTCACCTGCCTTTTCTTCTCCTGCCAGCTTTATCTTTTACATTTTTTAATCAGTTCTAGGCCTTAAAATGCAAAAATGCTATTAAGAAAATAATTTATGTGAAGAAAATCAGGAAGCATCTTGGATTTGTAATGTTTGTGAAGGGAAAAAAACCCACTGTTCTCACCGTTTCTGAGTATCATCTAAACAATGACCATAACTATAGCTGCTGCATCATTACTATACATGATGAAGAGTAAGGAGGAGGAGGGGCAGGGAGGAAGAAAAGGATTTCACAAAATGAAGATGATTTTTTTTTTCTTACTAGTACTTTTTGTTATTATTAATGGTATAATTATAGTACAGCACTGCCTCTTTTTCACAATAAAAACTTTTCACTGAGGCACAAAATGTGATTTTTCTTTCCTTCTGATGCATTGATCTCATGCATTCAAGGTCAATGCAAAATGTTAAGCCAGTTTATAAATGTTTAAACACTTTGTCAACAAACTGCATCCTTTTCATGTTCCTCAACTCACTTTTCCCACAGAGATTTGAATCCGCAATGTAGATGCAAATTTCTACGGGGAAATGAGGATTTCATTGCGAGGAGTGGAGAGAGTGTCTTCATCATTTCCTTATTTTTCCTCTCCATCTTTTTTTGTCCCATGGGAGCTGGGAGGAGGCATGGAGTCTCGACTCTCATCTCTCTTTGTGATGAGATAAGAGCACATATCTTGGGGGATAAAATGATGGAAGTTGGCAGGGTTTGAAGGCAGTACAGAGGGCAGTGGGACTGAAAGATTCCCCCATCTGCATCCGAAATGTAGTGTAAACTAAAGATTAAAAACTGTAATGGGTAAAATGTGTTTTTACAGAGAATTATTATTTTGGTTAAATGACAGGCGTGTTGGCAGTGATTTAACTGCAGATGTTGAACTGCTTAAGAAAATGGTTCTTGCGCTCTTTCAAGCACCATCGAAACGGAAAATGACAGATTCTAAATGGACTCGGAGATCTGTGCTTTTGAATCCTCCAGCTCATCCAAAATGCTGCAGCCGGGGTTCTGGTGAGAATTAGCAGGAAAGATCATAATTCTCCAGTTTTAGCTTCTCTTCATTGGCTATCTATAAAATCAAGAATAAACCTTAAAATTCTTCTCTTCACTTAAAAAGCTCTTAATCACCAAGCTCCCTCATCTTCCAAGCAGAGCGCTTCACTCGCAGACAGCATGTTCACCTGTGGTTCCTAGAGTTTCTACAAGCAGAGTAGGAGGTAGTCTTCAGTTGTCAGAGGCCTCATGTTCACAAGTTTTATGGATTTCATCTGAAATCCGTAGAAATCTTGCCAATGCAAAAGAAAATAGATGTGCAAAACTCCATACACCCGAATCCTCGTGTGTTTCACTTGAACATCACAATCAACGTGAAACTGAACACAAATATGTGAGCATGACACTCCTCCATCCATGATAACATTCTCATCCAAACAAGAAAATTACAAAAACAAGTGAAGTTGATAGTTAAAAATGCCGTCGTGTGCGTGAAAAACGGCGTACACAGTTCTTGTACACGAGGC
This sequence comes from Xenentodon cancila, assembly GCA_014839995.1. NCBI lineage: Eukaryota > Metazoa > Chordata > Actinopteri > Beloniformes > Belonidae > Xenentodon > Xenentodon cancila. Next base: position 4,968,921 of record CM026201.1, read on the forward strand.
CGCAGGTCCGTCTCCTGTGGAACCAGGTTGTGATCCAGAAGCAGACTCCCGCTCTACCCTTTAAAGATTAAGCTTTAAACACTCTGTTTTGATAAAGCTTGTAGTCGGGGATGGCTCAGGGGCCCTGACGCATCCCTTATTTTATAAGTAGTCTTCCTTGCCAGTCGGTTCTTGTATTTACTGTAATCTTCTTTCTGGAAACGACGAGCAGTTCTCAACCAGCATCAGCATCAATGCAGCAACAGCTGGCTCACAACCCTCATCAAACACACCTTCTCTACAACTCCTCCACTTTCCATCTCATCCCTGTTTTTTTGGTCTCCCTGTATTTCTCTGTCACTCTCTCACCTACCTGTAGAAGCTTCTGCTGTATATATGACATAGATAGATACGGGAGAGAATCATTTTTAATCTAATTTGTGAATGTGTGTTGATTGGGTGTAGTAACTGCTAAAAGGGGGAAAAAAAAAAAAAGCTAATGCACAGTTTAATCATTGTTTTTTTTCTACTTTAACTCTGTTTGTTATTCTCATGCGACCTGAAGGAGCCTGATCTTGTTGGGATTAAGGTAATTCAATTACAAACTCCCTGCCGTGCTCGTCGTTCCCATCTTCTCAAGTGCTCCAGTATTGGCCAATTGATTGGCGCTGCAAGAAAGTTGCACTTCCTGCTCTTTATTAGTATCCACTCATGAGAGTTTTAACTTCTCAAAGGTTCTGAACACAACTTCACCATAATTTCATTTGTCAGACACAATTAAGTATTTCGGTTTTATTTTGTCACAGGACACCCCACCCCCCGTCCTTTTATCCGTTCATTTTTTTCAGTAGTCAGTTTGGACGTTTTCACCAGATGAAATGATGAAATGAAGCAATAAACGTCAGTGTAAGCTTTATTTGTTGTTTCTCTGTTACAAGAGATCTGTTTCTTCAAGAAGTATCAGCACATACAAAACCAGGATAAGCCGTGTTGCAGTCAGACATTCACAAACATCTTCTGTACCTCTCTTATGCTGCTTATAGGACATCAGTCTCCTGGGAACAAAGGTAGGACCCCCCCCACCCCCCAAAAAAAAGAAACTCTCCATTTTCCTCAGCGCTCTATGAAGATCTTTTCAGTTTTTTTGGTATTTTCTTTTTCTTTTTTCCCCCATCTTGCTTGCATTGTGTTATACTTCAGTTCTTCATCAAGGAGATGCACTATTATCCTCTGAAAGATAAAAAATGACATAAGACAGAGTCTAGTGTTGCATGGACTGCCTTGTTTGTATGTGTAATGCACCGCCACATGGGAGTAAATCTTTTCATTTCATTGCATTACCGAGTGCATTTACGAAGAAGACTTTCTGGTCCGGATCATTTCTGCATGCAACAGTTTACAGTTTTTTACAGTTTTTACATTTGTGCCAGATTTTTGCTTTTATGGTTTCCATTTCATAATTAAAATGTTTGTGTAGTTTTGACATTTAATGGGTACAGTGGGGAGAACAAGTATTTGATACACTGACGATTTTAGAGGTTTTCCCACTCTCAAAGCATGTAGAAGTCTGTAAATTTCATCATAGGTACTCTACAGCTGTGAGTGACAGAATCTAAGGCAACAGTCCAGACAATCACTTTGTATGAGTTTTAAGTAATTAATTAGCATCTTATTGCATGACATAAGTATTTGATAGATCAGAAAACCAGAGCTTTATATTTGGTGACTGAAACATTTGTTAGCAATAACAGATCAGATGTTTCATACAGTTATGGACCAGGTTCACACACACTGCAGCAGGGGTTTTGGCCCACTCCTCCCTACAGATGTTCTCCAGATCTTTACAGTTATGGGCAGTCGCTGGGCAATACAGACCTTTAGCTCCCTTCACAGAATTTCTAGTGGGTTCAAGTGTGGAGACTGGCTAAGCCACTCCAGGACCCTCTTACGGAGCCACTCCTTAGTTGCCTTGGCTGTGTTTCGGGTTGTTGTCATGCTGGATGATCCATCCACGACCCATCTTCAATGCTCTTACTGAGGGAAGGATGTTGTTGGCCAAGATCTCACCATACATGGCCTCATCCATCCTCCCCCTAATACGGCGCAGCTGTCCTGTCGCCTTTGCAGAAAAGCATCATCAAAGAAAGGTGTCTGCACCTCCATGCTTCAGGGTTGGGATGGTGTTCTGGGGGTTGTACTCGTCCTTCTACCTCCAGGTAATGAGTGGAGAACAGGAGTGCTTCTTCAAAATGAACAAACAGGATTTTTACTGGTTGGTGGGTGAACAAATACTTGTTATGCAATAAAATGCACTTTTTTTATTTAAAAATCATACAATATGATTTTCTGGATTTTTGTTTTAGGTTCAATCAAAGTTGAAGAGTATCTATAATAACCTTTACAGACTTCTACATGGTTTGCAACTGGGAAAACCTGCAACATCGGCAGTGAATGAAATACTTGTTCTCACCTCTGTAACACTCAATAGCTTTTATCTGAAATGAGTGTTTCTGCAACAGAACAGATGAAACCTTTTTTAATGTTGTTTTTGAATGTTGCCATCTATTTGGATAAAGTGGATTGCACAGGCTGGTGGTTTTTTTTTCCTCTTTGTGTTATAGCAAGCTACTAATTAGAGTTAGAAACTAATTAGGAATATACTCCAGCTGCGTTAAATTACAATACTTTCTTCTGACATTGTTTCCTGAACCACTGTCCCAAGTTTCCTCCTGCACCTCAACAAAAACCACACACCTCCATATGCCCCCACCATGCACCGCTTTGAACCTATAATGCTGTAAAGCCAGATACCACAATGTCATCCAGGCATTGCCATCTTTCATGTGTTGGAGCCACTGCAGTGGAACATGGTGTGAACAGGGGATAAATGGCATTACCTGCCCTCTGGCTTGTAAAACAAGAGGACATAAACGGCTGACTGGATTGCAAAACACTCCCTCTCCACTGCTTTATATCATGTTTCCCACTGCTGAGACAAAAATGACCCCCAACCCTCTGACGCATCGGTGTGTAGAGGGAAAGAAAGGGAGAAAGTGAGGTTGGTGAGGCAATTGTTGCGCCATAACGAGCTTGTTTAATCCTCTTAAATGCTATCTGACTCTGCTCCATCCAGTGGACCAGATCTGAGGCGCCCTTTAGGATCCTGTTGGTTGTGCAGTGCAGCTGCACACTCCTTTGGTGTGGCTGTGAGCCCAATATGCCTCAACAACTAGAGCACTGCAGCCAGCTACTGCTCTTGCTCTACCTATGTGCCAATAAGGATGATAATATATTCCAGGTAGGTGGCAACATAGGAAGTGGGAGCAGCCACCAAGCCATAAGGCATTGGAAATCCCACAAATTGATGTAGGCTTTATGGAAGGCTGTTTTTAGTCAGGAGACGAGGAGATCTGCTAGTAGCACATGGTTAAATCTAGTGTTTTGGAAAACGGAGAAGAAAAAAAAAACTGTGATAAGCATCTGACTAAATATTCAAAACTTCTGGTAGTCTCTACTAAACTGTATGAGCCATGTTTTTTGGCTGTAAGCACAATGAACCACTTTCATACAATGTGTGATTCTTCTTTTAAAGTCGTGTTGGTTCAATTTCAATTTAATGTTATTTATATAGCGTTGTTTTACAACACAAGTTGTCTCTAGGTTTTTTCCAGAGACCAGAATATGACCCCTGAGCAATTGTTACATAAACGGCAAGTAAAAACTCGTAGTGGGAGAAAAACCTTAAGCCAAACAGGGGCAAAGAAAAACTCCCCTTTTAAAGAGGTCAGAAACCTTTTGTGTGTTTTGTGTGTCTGCAAAGGGTGTTTGAATCTGTGCCACATGCAATGAAATCTCAAGACTATCGAGGCATTCCAGTGAAAGCTTGGTCTTAGTACATGGTCACGGGCCCTCCAAGAGGATAATGAACCAAAACACAGTAAAAGCACCAAGAAAGACTAAGGACAAAAACACTGGACTACTTTGAAATTGCCTTATATGAGCCCTGATCTAAATCCTAATTATTTATATAGCATCTATTACAACACAAGTTGTCTCTAGGCGCTGTCCAGAGACCAGAACATGACCCCCGAGCAATTATTACATAAACAACGACACGTGAAAACTCTTTGTGGGAAAAAAACCTTAAACCAAACAGTGGAAAGAAAAACTCCCCTTTAAGAGGGAAGAAACCTGGATCAGGACCTGGATCATAAGGGGGGACCCTCCTGCTGAAGACCAGCTGGCTAGAGCAGGAAGAACAGAGAGAGGAGAGACAAAGAAACACAGTCAAATGTACAAAAGAGAAGATACATAAGTATAACTATCTGTCAGCAGCAAAACTAAGACTTCCATGTTTATATGACTGATACATGGTTAGTTGTTGATTTACAGAGACGACTATAAAAACGGGTGTAGACAGCAGACACTGAGGAGGTCAGAAGGTGGAACTGCAGGTCAGGATGTCAGCAGGTATCCAACAGAGACGTCTATACAGACAGGTGGAGGTAACACTGGGAGGGTCAGAGGGTGGGACTGCAGGTCAGGATGCAGCTCCTGAGGATCTGGTCTGCAAACATGTACAGAAGAGAAAAAGAGGAGACAGACCAGTAAAACAAACTACAAGAACAATGGAGACCAATTATACTTATGAGATACTTCTAATTAATAACTGAGGATTGAGGTGAAGAAGGGACAGAGAAACAGAGGAGGTGAGGGACACCAGTCAGTGGATCCTGCTGGTGTTTCCCTGCGGCAGGTCTACAGCAGCAGATCCAGGATGAAGCTGTGTTGAAGACCAGCTGCTCCAGTCTGGTCCTGCAGCTGCAGCTGAGACTACTGGTCCTAACACACTAAAGTTTACTCTAACGATATACTATTGTCTTACTGTACTGAAACTACTCTTCCATCATTGTGAGGGGCCATAGGGACGCTCTCTGGCTGGCTGGTGGATTGGGTGGATTGACCAGTTGGCACTCTGAGGAAGAGTCATTACTGGTGAACATCTAATCCAAAAAAATAAACCACGTGTGGTTCAACATTTTTTCATATGTCGTGTGCCTGACCATTTGGTCATAACAAGCCGACTGGAAAACCATTTTGAAGATGTTGCTATGTGCTCTATATCTCTTGGAGCACATAAAAAATTATATCTGCAGTCTGGGTATTACGACTAACCCAATACAGCCGCATCATTGTCACACGGTCAGACGTTTGGTGTGGATTGTGGCTGCCTCTGTTTAAGTGGAAAATCTTCCATTGGGTTAGTCATGGCAAACATAATGCTACAGCTCACCATGACACCTGCACACACTGACCCACCAGCATAGACGCACACTTTACTGACCTGCAACCGTGCGTCTGTGCATTGCAGAACGAGTCGAGGAACATCGAGATGCTGGCAGCAGCCTGTGCAGTGGGAGTTGGGTGCTGTTTTGCTGCACCCATTGGAGGTGAGTCTTCAGGGAACAAACAAACAAAAAACAATCTAGTAACTGAAGTCTGTTGAAATACTGTAGCTATTGGGAAAAATATACTAGGTTTTACATCATTTATAATGCATGACAGCCTGTTTGTCACTGAAATTGAAGTTACCATTCCACGGATGTTTGAGTTGGGGGTTTTTTGGTGAATATTTTATGTGTTTTTTGTATGCTTCTTGTCTGCTTATGTTAAATGTGCTCTAGATTTTGGATGAGGTTCATCTTTTAACTGTCATTCACAGTGCTCTGTTTTGATGTTTTATGTTTCAGGTGTCTTGTTCAGCATTGAAGTAACATCCACATTCTTTGCTGTGAGGAACTATTGGAGAGGTTTCTTTGCAGCTACCTTCAGTGCGTTCATCTTCAGAGTGCTGGCTGTCTGGAACAGAGATGAAGGTAAAACGAATGTGCTCCAGCTTGCCAAGTGTTCTTTCACCATACCCTGATCAGCCATCACATTATGAACTCTCTTAGTATAGTGTAAGTCCACACCAGTCTCAGTTGGTGTACTGGTGTGTCTGGTCAGAATAAGATCATTGGGGCCTTGTGGGATGGGGTCTGTGGATTGGGATGGCTTGTCACAGATTCTAACAGATTGGTACTTGGAACTTATGGCTCTTATGCTCACTTATGCTCTTTGAGTCCTTCCTAAGCAGTTTTTGTAAAAGGCCGGGTGCTGTTCGGCTAGCTAATGCTGCTACTGTAAGGTAGTGGTGCTGCTGAGTGGATGTGATGGGTTTACAAAAAGGTGTGAGGTGCAAAATGTCAAAGAATCATGCCAGGATGCAGATATTCCCAGCAGAATAGTGCATAGTGACAAGACATGCAGCGTTACTCCAAGACAAAGATATCCTTTTGTTGCAGGGTTTAAAAGGGAACTGTATTGAAAAAAGACAGGGTCCTAAAGGGCGCCTCAGATCTTGTCCTTCTATGCCTGATGGGACCACAAGTTAAACTTTAAAACATACAGGTGTCACTGGTTTGATTCTATTCTAAAATATGTAATTCAGTCAGTAAGATATACAGGATTATCAAAGGAATCCTTGGTTACGATGCAGTGTTTTTACAACCTGTTCCCGTTTAACTTCCCGTTTAACTAAAACAAAACGTATAACTGAAGACAGTTGGTCTGTGGCAACACCTCAATCCAGCAAGGTGGGTGTAACAGAGGTGGTAGAAAACATTGTTGTTTCCACTGAAGTCAAAAAATACAAAACAAAAGAAGGAAAACACTCACACTCCAGACTTTTCACCTCTGCATCTCCTTTTCTCTCTAATTACTTCAAACTTGATCTTGACCTTTAACCAGAAGCACAACATGAACTGTGGTAATACTTGGATATTGCACTCCGAGCTCGAGCCTCTGAGCTTATTTTGGACCTCAAATGATGATTTTGAAGACGGTGTGACAGTAGTTTGCTGTGCTTTTCCCCTTTCCACAGAGACCATCACGGCCCTCTTTAAAACCCGTTTCCGGTTAGACTTCCCTTTCGACCTCCAGGAGCTCCCTGCCTTTGCTGTCATTGGGTAAGTGTTTATTCTTGTTTCTGTAAATGTACCCATCTGTCACATCAAAGGCTAAAGGAAAGTTATTGACCTTTTGGGTCAAATAATGCTTAAAATAAGGGATTGTTCATTCCTGTCTGCTTGTCTGTGGGTATCCCCATGTACCGTGACTGCTGCATGGATTCAGGTTTTAAGGAGCTTCAGTTACTGCAGCATGTAGAAGTATTACCTCGGGGTGGCCTGCGTGACTCACTTAACTCCTGCGTTGAGGGGCGCCTTATTTTATCCTGCCTCAGCTTCGGGGCTCTTCCCTGCCTGAATGAGACCACGCGCTCCTGCAAGGAAACTGTTGGAGGGATGAGGGGAATGTTTTCGTGTCCCCCTCAACCACCCTCTTCTCCTTTCCTCCATCATTTCTTTTCATATCAAAGCTCGAGCTTGCGTATAAGATCCTCTTGTGTTCATGTTTGGACTGCTTTCGTGTCTTTTCTCTGTTTTTCTTGCTCACTGCTGCATGAGTACACCTTCGTTTGCCATAAAATACTTAGTCCCACGTTTATACTCTGTAAATGTGCATTCCTGCATCAGGTCATCTGTATGTGTGTGTGCCTTTGAAAGTCATATTGGGATTGCATCTTCAGTTGCTATTTTCCCTTGCCAATGGCTGTTTTATGGCCCAGTTGACTGAGACATTGACCGACTTTCTCTGCTTGACAGTTTGTCCAATGCTGCCAAAGACAGGCCTTTGAAGAGTCCCTCACTATTCAGCTTACTGCTTCAGAAGTGAGAGAACCATTGATTGAGATTACAACCTTACTGTTGCTCACAAGCCTCTGCAATATGCGTTAACTTTGTGGATAAAACACCAAAGGTTCTGACCAATGGACGTCCATTAGTAAATGCTAGTAAATACAGAAGCGATTTCAGTCTCGTGAGAGTCAACAGTGGCACCTGCTGTTACTGACTTCAGTTGTATAAATTAGTGGATCTGATTGGTTTGCACTGGATCATGATGATAGTGGTGGTGACCTATTGGCATTTCTTCAGTGGTCCATACTGTTTTTACAAAGGACCCCCCAGATGATTCTGTGAACAGAGCTTCTAGTTTATTTATTTTTCTTTGGGTACTTGGCATCATACGCTTCCTCACCGTCTCTTGCTAGGGTAGGGTAGGCTTCACCCGGCCACAGCCCTCATCGCTGCTTGTTCTTCACCAGTACTCTAGTCGTCTTTTTAAATCATTGAAGTAAATCTGACTAACGCTAAGCTGCCACACAGGGGAAGGATAAAAGGTCCTTTTTGTGGTACTTCTGTAACAAAAGGCAGAGCCGTGCAGTGTGTTCTTTATGCTGGGGGCAAAGACTTCCTCATCATCCTGTTCATTATTTATTAAAAGGTATTTGATGGAATTAATAATGCAGCAAGATAAATTTATAAGCATTAGGTTGTCGGTGTCTAATCTTTTTTTCCCCTACCTCTGTTCGCTTTATTTTTCCACTACAAAGACAACTCCTGCTGAGCTTTTAAATGCATGCTTGTATAAACGTATTTCTGCTGTTTCTTTGACTCTCCCACACATCCCCAGCTAAGAGTGTGCTTTCTGGTTTACTGTTAGACATTCATGTTTCCATTCCAGCACTTCTCTTTGTTCATTATATGTTGTTGTTTGTTTTCTTTCCTCATTTTTCTTTTTTTTCTTTTTTCCAGCTTTTCTCTTTTCCTTGATGTGCACGCTTTGCTGCCTCACTGCGCCACATTTGCACTTATAACTGACGTCCGCCTCCAGTGCATTAGAGCCTCATTACATTTACATTGTTTTTATTGTGGGCAAATGCACTGTGTACAACCTGTGGAGGTGGTTAACAGAGAAAAATATTGCACTTGATGTATTGGTTTGCATATGCTTGAACTGATTAATTTAATTCAGTTTCATTTTGATGAGGCAGAGTGCTTTGTCATGCCAGGTTGGAAAGATAGATTCACTCCTCCTGTTTTCGTCTCTGCAGTATTGCCAGTGGTTTTGGAGGTGCGTTGTTTGTCTACCTGAACAGGCTAATTGTTCAGTTCATGCGAAAACAGAAGGCCATCAACCGATTCCTCATGAAAAAGTAGGTATAACCAGTGGGTAAGTGGGCGCAGTCATGAAATTCTCATAAATAATTGTGATGCCGTGTAAAATATAAATGATTAGTCAATTATATCTGCTGTATAATATAAATGTGGACACATTTGTTGGTGTTCTTCTATTAAAGAGAGGGAAAAACTCACAATTATCACTGAAATACCTTTTAAAATAACTGTTTAAAGAAATAATATTTATTTACTGAAAACTGATGAATAAAAATCAGACATTGCTTTTGAAATATGGGTCAATAGATTCATGTAAAAGACCAAACTAATAAAACTGACCTTGACAAATGAGTTGGTATCCCCTAGAAAAGATTAAAGATAATTTGACCGTAGGGACATGTTAAATCGAGGGGTGTCCTCTAATTAACATCACTGTTAAGTTAGAAATACAGTAACTGTGTTTTAGTTAATGCATACGTTTATACCTGTTTCATGGTGAAAGCATATATGTGCTGTTATTGTGAAGGGGTTAAAGTCTGGTTGTTTTCATTGGGGAGTGGATGGAAGTCAGGGGATCCAGTTGTTGTGAACATTGGCGGTGAATAAAGTTACTGTTCAACTTCAGAAGTGTGTTCTTTATGTGCAACATCCCAAATGGCTAATGGTTCTGTTTCATCTGGCTTCATAGACAAATACAGCTGCGTATCATTAGCATAGAAAATAAAAGTTAATGGTATGGCTCCAGATCAGCTAAAATGTCTGGTTTAATTACTGTCACTTTAAAAACCTGTGGCACATATCCCAAGTTTAGGGATAAGTTAATCTGGTCCAGTATTGTCGTACCAATTAGGGAGAAAACATTTTTGAGTAGTCGAGTTGGGATGGGGTCTAACAGACGTGGATGGTTTAGCTCTATCGACAACTGAGGCCAGCTCAGGGAGGTCTACAGGAACGAAACAGTCTAGAGTCGAGTCAAGAGCGTAAGGGCGTCGCTGAAGAAATGCCCACAGCCACTGCCGGGTGGGCCTGGTTGATTTCCTTTCTAATTCTGACAATTTTATTGCTAAAGAAGCTCATAAAGTCTTCACTACTGACAGCTGAAGGGATTCACGGCTCAACAGAATTGTGGCTCTTTGTCAGCCTGGCTACAGTGCTGAACAGAAATTGTGGATTAGTTTTATTATTCTCTATCAACGATGAATAATAAGCTGTTCTAGCTTTACAAAGTGCTTATTTATTTACTATTAGACTATCTTTCCATGCACAATAAATATCTACAGACCTACAAGAGTACCGCTTTCTTTCCATATTATGCACTTTTTGTTTTAGCATATGAATATCCAAAGTATACCAGGGAGTTAAGCTCCTCTGGTTAGAGACCCTCCAAAACATCTGTGGAAAGAGCTAAAAAATGCAGTCTGGACAGAAATCCTGAGGAGCAGTTTCCTCATGAGCAGTAGGTCAAAATACCTGCTAACAGTTGCCGAAGTTTAAGTAAGAGTTACACAAATCACTTGACTGCAGTAATTGCCCTTAAAAGGTTGTGCAACAAACTATTATGTTGAGGGTCCAATCTTTTTCCTCAAGTCCTGTTTCATATTTGTCAACTTCAAGTTATTTCAGAAACCATTGTGAGTACCAAAGAATTTGTCCACATCTGTAAGTGCTATCGTCCCCATTGAATGAGTGCACTTACATTCATAGTAAAGTCATTTGCCAATACAATTAGGTAAGACTCCTTTTATGATAGGTGGTGATATGCTTCCTTTCAGCATGTTGGTATAAGGTGTTCTCCAGTTTTTAAACAATAAGCAGTTTAGCTGATTTAAAATAGTAAGATTTCAAGCAGTGAATTTGACAGCTTCATCAATAATTAACTCTTAGTGTTTTGTTTTATCTGTCTCTACAGTATTATTCTCTCATTGGCAACTTTTCTTCATCATTCTCATTCAGACGTCTGCTGTATCCTGCACTGGTCACTTTACTCATTTCAACACTAACATTTCCTCCTGGCTTTGGACAGTTTATGGCTGGAAAGGTAGGTTCCCCACACCTGCTTAACACGTGCTACACCTTATATCAGGGGTTTCAACCTTGGTTCTCAAGGGCCGGTGTCCTACATGTTTTAGATGTTTCCCTGCTTTTACACGCGTTGATTTTTTTACACGGTCATTAACAGACTTGTGCAGACTTTGATGGCAACCGAAAGATGGCCAATAATTTATATCAGGTGTGTAAAAATAGGGAAACACTTAAAACATCCAGGACAGAAGCCCTCAAGGACTGGAGTCGGACACATGTACCTTATATTATTTAGCCACATTTTACTGCAACCATTGCAGTTTGTACAAGATTGTGGTGGCACGTGCTCTTTTAATACCATTTTATGTGTCGTTTTTGTGTCTGCATCATAGCTCATATGCTAATGCAAAGTTTTGACGAGGATGTTTCACTTGTGCTGCATTTCCACTGCAGGGTTCAAGTGACCCATTTTTAATATTTTTCCTTGATTTATTTATTTTTTCCGTGCTTACATGGCACAGATTTGACATGACCATGTAAGCAATTGAACATGTAGGAATTAGAAACAGCACATGGATTCAGATATTTCCATATCTGTTTTGGGCCTTAGTCATATTTGGAAATAAATCAGGTTTGAATTGGACATGCGCATTTATGTCAACTGTCTCAGCAAACGGATCAAATGCCCACCCCCCAGCCCCCTGAAATCCTAAAGTGTTTCAAAAGCCATTGCCTAGCTGATCTCTCGGTTGTCTTTTACAACTTCAAGATTTACGAGGACGACTTCAGGCTTCCGTTGCAACCACCTATGTTTACTGAACTACTGATAACATAGCTTATAAATGCGTGCATACTGTTAAACACTGAGGAAGCGTGTCAGCATGCCAATAAAGTTCACCGGCACTTGTTTACCTGGCTCCTTTCATTGAAAACGAGCAGGTTTTTCTCCCCTACAGCCTGGGTTTTTTTCAGGTCAGTAGCCAGGCCCGTCTACCTTTTACGCCGTGTTTCCTTAACAGGTAAACAATGCAAATATCAGAGATGGGTTGCTTTTAAAAAATGTCAGAAACTCATGTAAGTATGTACACACCAATGAATTTATATACACTTTATCAGGTACACCTGGTATAACATATACGCATTTTGTTTTTATGTACATGTAATGAACTGGTCATGGAGACCGGCAGTGTAAGTGCAGCCTTCAAATGCATTTTACTTTTTGCAATTTTATGGAGAGAAAGAAGGCAAAGCATGATGTCAAATGTGTTTTACACTAGCAACGATAAAAAAACACAAAACAAAATAAAAAAAAAAGTTTGCATGTGCACTGACATTTGTGTAATAAAATGCATGTAATCATCAAACCATAACCAAAAAAAAAAAAAAAATTAAAATAGTTTGTGTTCAGATGTGCAAATTAAGATGCAGATTTAGGAATTTGATAACCAATATTTTAAAATCTAAGTGCTTAAAAACACAATTCTGTACTGTGAAGTCCATTTGTTTTATTTTTAATTTGGGCCATGTATGAAAAACATTTGTCATAATCACTTGTATTTAATGAGCAGTGAAAAGTGTTTGCTTTTCAGTCCAACCAAGCCGAAAAGCTTATCCCGTGTTTTTGTATGTATTTTTCTAGAATAGTTAAACCAATGATCCTGTTGCCATGTAAACATGGTTCAAATATTATACATGCTGTTTTTGTTTTGTTTGTTTTTGTGCAGCTAAACGGAACAACTTAGACATTCAAAATCATTATACTTTGAACATAACACCTTTATGATCGAGCCTGTGTTTCGTCGCTTCAAAGATTCAAAAATCCTTGTGCGTTTCATCCGTGTACACTTGAGACATTGTTGTGCCTTCTGTCCTTTTGCACCTGGGATGACTCATGATCATGTTAATGCTGTTTATCTGCTCTCCCTTCTCCTTTAATCAGAATTAGGAAACGGATAGTCGGTCCATCTTTTGGCTTTAGACGCAGATACATTAGACACACACACACAGGCGTTTATACTTGAGTCCTAATGAGAAGGTGATTCAGCCCGTGAAGATCTGCCCACATTGGTCCTTTCCTCTAAAAGCTCTTCTCCTGCTCTCCTTTTGTGATTCTGCCGTCTTACCCACCCACTCCTCCTCATCACTCTTCTCTTACACAACCTCAGATGAATTTGTCTCTTTCTTCCTCCCTGTCCGATATCTTCGATCATATATCTCCAATGACTTCCTGTAATACACTTAAAGCGGATCATTTCTTCTGGTGACGTTCTGAAGGGTTTGTGCTTTGAGTACCAGCTTTTAAAATAATGAATGGTGTCAGATTCACAACAGGTATTGATGCACTTCCATCCATCCATCTTCTTCCGCTTATCCGGGGCCGGGTCGCGGGGGCAGAAGTCTAAGCAGGGATGCCCAGACCTCCCTCACCCCAGACACTTCCTCCAGCTCTTCCGGGGGAATCCCGAGGCGTTCCCAAGCCAGCCGAGAGACATAGTCCCTCCAGCGTGTCCTGGGTCTTCCCCGGGGTCTCCTCCCAGTGGGACATGCCTGGAACACATCTCTAGGGAGGCGTCCAGGAGGCATCCTATACAGATGCCCAAGCCACCTCAGTTGACTCCTCTCAATGTGAAGGAGCAGCGGCTCGACCCCGAGCTCCTCCCGAATGACTGAGCTTCTCACCCTATCTCTAAGGGAGCGCCCAGCCACCCTGCGGAGGAAACTCATTTCGGCCGCTTGTATCCGTGATCTTGTCCTTTCGGTCAATACCCAAAGTTCATGACCATAGGTGAGGGTGGGAGCGTAGATTGACCGGTAAATTGAGAGCTTTGCCTTACGACTCAGCTCCTTCTTCACCACGACAGTTCGGTACAACGACTGCATAACTGCAGACGCTGCACCAATCCGTCTGTCAATCTCACGCTCCATCTTTCCCTCACTCGTGAACAAGATCCCGAGATACTTAAACTCCTCCACTTGAGGCAGGACCTCTCCACCTACCCGGAGAGGGCAAGCCACCTTTTTCCGGTCGAGAACCATGGCCTCGGATTTAGAGGTGCTGATTCTCATCCCAGCCGCTTCGCACTCGGTTGCAAACCGTCCCAGCGCATGCTGTAGGTCCTGGCTCGATGAAGCCAACAAGACGACATCATCCGCAAAAAGCAGAGATGAAATCTTGTGGTTCCCAAACCGGACCCCCTCCGGTGCCTGGCTACGCCTAGAAATCCTGTCCATAAAAATTATGAACAGGATCGGTGACAGAGGGCAGCCCTGCCGGAGTCCAACATGCACTGGAAACAGGTCTGACTTATTGCCGGCAATGCGAACCAAACTCCTGCTCCGGTCGTACAGAGACCGAACAGCCCATAGCAAAGGGCCCCGGACCCCATACTCACGGAGCACCTCCCACAGGATACCACGAGGGACACGGTCAAATGCTTTCTCCAGATCCACAAAACACATGTAGACTGGTTGGGCATACTCCCATGAACCCTCCAGCACCCTGCAGAGGGTATAGAGCTGGTCCAGTGTTCCACGACCAGGACGAAAACCGCATTGTTCCTCCTGAATCCGAGGTTCGACTATCGGCCGAATTCTCCTCTCCAGTATCCTGGAGTAGACTTTCCCAGGGAGGCTGAGAAGTGTGATCCCCCTATAGTTGGAACACAGTCTCCGGTCCCCCTTTTTGAACAGAGGGACCACCACCCCAGTTTGCCACTCCAGTGGTACTGTCCTCGTCCTCCATGCAATGTTGTAGATGCGTGTCAACCAAGACAGACCCACAACATCCAGACACTTGAGGTACTCAGGGCGAATCTCATCCACCCCCGGTGCCTTGCCACCAAGGAGTTTACGGACTACCTCAGTGACTTCAGCTTGGGTGATGGAAGAGTCCACCGTACAGTCCCCAGCCTCTGCTTCCTCAGCGGAAGGCATGTCGGAGGGATTGAGGAGATCCTCAAAGTATTCCTTCCACCGTCCGACAATATCCCCAGTTGCGGTCAGCAGCTCTCCACCCACACCATAAATGGTATTGGCAGGGTACTGCTTCCCCCTTCTGAGGCGCCGGACGGTTTGCCAGAATCTCTTCGGTGCCGACCGATAGTCCTCCTCCATGGCCTCCCCGAACTTCTCCCAGACTCGAGTTTTTGCTTCCCGGACCGCCCGAGCTGCGGCCTGCTTGGCCTGTCGGTACCTGTCGGCTGTGTCACGAGTCCGACGGGCCAACAAGGCCCGATAGGACTCCTTCTTCAACCTGACGGCATCCTTTACTTCCGGTGTCCACCACCGGGTTCGGGGATTACCGCCACGACAGGCACCTGAGACCCTCCGACCACAGCTTTGAGCTGCCGCGGTAACAATGGAGGCAGAGAACATGGTCCACTCTGACTCAATGTCCCCAGCCTCCCTCGGAATCCGGGAAAAGCTCTCCCGGAGGTGTGAGTTGAATACCTCCCTGACCGAGGGCTCGGCCAGACGTTCCCAACAGACCCTCACAATACGTTTGGGCCTGCCCGGTCTGTCCCGCTTCCTCCTCTGCCAGCGCATCCAACTCACCACCAGGTGGTGATCAGTTGACAGCTCAGCCCCTCTCTTCACCCGAGTGTCCAAGACATGCGGCCGGAGGTCAGATGAAACAACAACAAAGTCGATCATTGACCTCCAGCCTAGGGTGTCCTGGTGCCACGTGCACTGATGAACACCCTTATGCTCAAACATGGTGTTTGTTATGGACAGACTGTGACTAGCACAGAAGTCCAATAACAGAACACCACTCGGGTTCAGATCGGGGAGGCCGTTCCTCCCAATCACCCCTCTCCAGGTTTTACTGTCATTGCCCACGTGGGCATTGAAGTCCCCCAGTAGAACAATGGAGTCCCCAGTTGGAGCACTATCAAGTACCCCTTCCACAGACTCCAAAAAGGCCAGGTACTCTGTACTGCTGTTCGGCCCGTAGACACAAACAACAGTAAGGAACCTTTCCCCGACCCGAAGGCGCAAGGAAGCAACCCTCTCGTTCACCGGGGTAAACTCCAACACATTGCGGCTGCGCTGGGGGGCTATAAGCAGGCCCACACCAGCCCGTCGCCGCTCACCGTGGGCAACTCCAGAATAGTGGAGCGTCCAGCCCCTCTGAAGGAGCTGGGTTCCAGAGCCCAGGCTGTGCGTAGAGGTGAGCCCAACTATCTCTAGTCGGTATCTCTCAACCTCCTGCACAAGCTCTGGCTCCTTCCCCCCCAGCGAGGTGACATTCCATGTCCCCATTGCTAGGGTTTTGGTCCAGGGATTGAGCCGCCGAGGCACCCCGCCTCGACCGCTGCCCAAACCACATTGCACCGACCCCTCATGCTTCTTCCTGCGGGTGGTGAGCCTACGGGAAGGCGGGCCCACGTCGCCATTTCGGGCTGAGCCCGGCCGAGTCCCATGGGCAAAGACCCGGCCACCAGGCGCTTGCCTTCGAGCTCCAACCCCAGGCCTGGCTCCAGGGTGGGGCCCCGGTGACGCCAATCCGGGCGACGTAACGATCCTTGGTGGTATGTTCTTCATGAGGGATTTTTGAACCGCTCTTGGTCTGGCCCGTCACCGAGGACCTGTTTGCCATGGGAAACCCTTCCAGAGGCACAATGCCCCCGACAACATAGCTCCTAGGATCCTTCGGGCACACAAACCCCTCCACCACATTAAGGTGGCGGTTCAAGGAGGGGGTATTGATGCACTTGTTTTACTGAAAGATTAACATTTTACAGCAAGTCATTTTTTTGACTTTTCCAAAGTCACGGCTGTTAAACATAAATGTGTATCAACAGGTAGTCTATAGTATAATTTACTTTTTGATTGTATAATTTAGACAAGGCTCACCAGGAGATGTGGTATGTTGTTTATTTAATCTGACCATTGTTTGCTTTTGTCTTTTTCATAAATGTCTGTCAAATCAGTATGTTTTGACCCACAACTGAAATAACTTGAAACTGACAGAAGTATAAATGATAATTTACCAAAAACTGGACTAATGAAACTCAGACATTACTTTTAAATTGTGGTTCAACAGGGGCATTTATTAAACCAAACAAGTGAAACGGTGCCAGTCGAATAAATCTGTAAAATATTGAAAATTGTTTGACAACAGTACCATGTTACACTAAAGTCAAGTGTGTATCATGATGTTCACATCTCTGAACATGGACAGAGAAAGCAAAGGAAAGAGTTACCTGAGGAGGTCAGAAAGAAAATTCTACATTTAAAAAAAAAAAATGAGGAAAATATGCGTCTGCTGTGTCATGCCATTGTGATGCCATTTCCTGTGTTTGTAGCTGACACAGAAGGAGTCTCTGGTGACACTACTGGACAACCGAACATGGGCCAAACAGGGCATCGCCGAGGAGTTCGACTACATTGGGGAAACTCAAGCCTGGAAACACCCACAAGTCAACGTTTTTGTCACGCTGGTCCTCTTCATTGTCATGAAGGTAGGCGTGAGGACCAAGAAAAGATGCTGAGATTTAAATATAGCTTGCAATATACTTTTGAGCACTTTATACATTTCAGCTAATAATTTATTGTGTGTTTGATCTCTGAGCCTGATCTACCAGTCACTGGTCATAGCAGGTTAAGATGAAAATCGGCTGATTGTCCGCATACCAAAGCTTATTACAAATCTGAAGTTGTAAGTAACTTACAAATGTTGAAAACTCAACCTAAAGAGAATTTGGGTATACTTTAACTAACCTAAACTGTTCTATGCATCATCGCCCAAAGACAGTCGAGATGTGATGATGGTGAGAGAATTATATAATAAAACCCATGTGGACAGTTATGTAGCTACCAATACAGCTCATTGCTTCATTCCTTCTGAAAAGTGATTCAATTAAAAGCAGGCGAGGCATGAAGGTACAAATGAGTTAAAGTGTGTGAGAGTAAATCAATCAAGATGGGACCCCGATAATGATCTTGAATCCTTGTGTGCACCCCACCATGAGTATAGATCCGCGTAAGCAAGCAAGCAAGAGAGAGAGAGAGAGAGAGAGAGAGAGAGAGAGAGAGAGAGAGAGAGAGTTGTCTGAGAAACAGCAGAAGAAAATTATTATTAGGAATGTTAAAGATAAAGGCTATAACAGTGAGGACCATATGACTTTATTATTATTATTTTATTTATTTTTTTAATTTTACCTGACTGTATCTTCTTAAAGGTGCTCAAGGTTAAAAAATACGAGGCCTCAGAGTGCAACAAAGAGTTCTGTTTAATAACAGAAAGGGCAGTAGTGTGTTGTTGCACTTGGTGTTATCTGAGTTTGAAGTGACTCATGGTGGGCTCGCACACATCTTATTATTATTACATCTGTGTAGGAGGATCGCAGCCCGTCTGCTGTGGTTTGAATGTAGCGTGATTATTGTCTTTGATATCCCACAGAGTTAATCACACAGCTCGTCAGTGACAGGTGTTGAGACTGAAACACGCCGAATGAGAGGAACAGAGAAGCATTAAAAAAGAAATGTGATTTAATAATGGAAAATGTAAAAAACAATATTAAAGTCTGGTTCAGAAAAATGTAAGGACGTTCATATGCAGCAGTGTATATAATGTACATTTCGTATATATTGTAGTCCCTGTAAATGGCTGAACTAGGTACGGGAGAGGGGTTGGAAAGTTTGATTCAACATGCCTCTTTTATGAAACTTTACGCACAAATTTGTTCCGCTCACACAAATTTTTTTTTCTTTGTCATTCATAAAAATGTTAGTAGTTGTGAACGTTTTATAGATACCAACAAAATCTACTTTTGCTCATATGTAGAACGTATGTAAACGAACTGCAGATAATTGTTGAATGCCATTCTCAGACTCATACCTCATATGAACTGTTATTTCTAAACATGTTTTAAACATGACTACATTATAAAAATAGCACATTTGTGTTAACTGATGGCATTTTGCATTTTAAGCAAAGTTAAGTTAAGGAAACTAATGCCTCCACAGGGTGTCAGGTTCGTCAATATTAGATGTCGAGGAGCTCTAGATGAGCTAGATATATACAGTATGCACATACTATTTGCCCTGTTTTTTTTTAAGATTGGAAGTGGAAAAGCAGGGACAGGACTTTCAGGCCTCTATTCATGTAGCTCGCAGTGGATCAGTTTGAAATTCAGATCAGATGCATCCAAACGGGCAGCATAGCGTTGAGCTGGTAGACGCTCTTATTTCCCGTTTCAAATCCCAGCTATGTCCTTTTTGTGTGGAGTTTGCCTGTGTTTGTTTGTTTTTAGGGTCAGGGGTCACTCTAGCCTTCTCCCACAGACCAAAACCATGAATTTTAGTGTTTTTCATTTATTCCTGTTTGGTCTTGTGATGGTCGGTGACCTGTTCAGGGTGTACGCCGCCTCGCGTTCAGTGATGGTTGAGAAGGCTTTAGAACCCTGAAAAGCATTCAAGTTGGTGTGGGAAATGATTGAATCAATGAAATAAATTGATTGAATAAAAAGAACAAATGGTGCTGTGTCTTAGCTGTCATTTATCAAATGTATTGTTATGCAATGCGCATGACATTGTTGGATGACATTGAAGACAAAATAAGATCTAGTGAAACAG
Organism: Xenentodon cancila; assembly: GCA_014839995.1. NCBI lineage: Eukaryota > Metazoa > Chordata > Actinopteri > Beloniformes > Belonidae > Xenentodon > Xenentodon cancila. The sequence goes on from CM026201.1 coordinate 4,988,558, forward strand.
AATTCCAGCACTGCCTGAAGGCTCCAGCGTCCAAGTTGTATAAGCACACTGATGATGTGAAAGTACTGCAGTCAGGCGCAGACGCTGACCCGCTGCCTTCGTTTCTCCAAAGTACAGTAGAGAACGTCTCCCTCAGCTTCGTCCGTTACCGTATCTCAGAAAGAGGACTGCCAGGTTCCAGTTTTGATTACTTTTGTAAAGTGAGTTTGATCGGGTCAACTTTTCCTGATAAAAGCTGCGGGGGTGTGTGTGTGTGTGTGTGTGTGTGTGTGTGTGTGTGTGTGTGTGTGTGTGTGTGTGTGTGTGTGTGTGTGTGTGTGTTCAGTGAAGTCTCGTCCTCTCTGACCTTTTTAAAGAGATGTTCTCTAGGTTTTCAGGATCATTCGTCTCATTGTGATGAGGTCTGTGAGTGTGACCGCCTCTTTTAGCAGGTTACCAGAAAATACCTTTTTCTTTAGGTGTCATATTTATAAAATGCAAAACGCAGATATTTTTCTAACATTGACAGGACAATTACCCACCTGCACAAGCCTCCCTGAAGTCTGTGGCATACACATGTCCTCTCTGTCTGTCATGCTCATGGACACACGTACAAAGACTCTCGTATGTCACATTCAGCAGTCAAAGTGAGTCTGTAATGGCTCTGTCTAATTACAGCCTTTGGTTTTCCTGAACTCAGCCCAGTGATTTTCAAAGGCGAGATGGTTCCCACTCCATCTTCTTCTTGGTAATGAATGGTTCTTTTATTCAACTTGGCAGTCATCTTGTCTTGATGCTGTTTTTTTTTTTTTTTTTTTTTTGAAACTTCAGGAAGACTCAATCTTTCTACTGAAGTTTTGTAAGGAAAGGTGCACGTGTCAAGTGTTGGAAGTCCATGTCATCTTATCATGAAGTAACTTGGTGATATCAGTCATACCTTTTTGATAATTTAAAATGGGACGCTTAACAGGATCCTCGGTAGAAGATGCTGAAATGTTCTTTGTAAAGGTGAAATTTTATACTTTTTTTTTTTTTTTTTTTTTTTTTTTTTTTTTCACAAAACTAAATAAATTTTCTGGGTGTAGTAAATGAGGTGTCTATGCCACAAATTGGCGGAAACACCCCCCGACTACTTTTTCACGCTGTACAAACTGCCCTTTTCAGATCAGTATTTCTGTGCCTGTCACGTTGAATGCAAATGAGCCACTTCTGTGCTCGAACCTCTCCTCGCAGAGAGAGCGAAGTGGGAACTACACATGGCTCCCCGCTGGTGGGAGAGGCTGACGTAGGCTGTGAAATCACGACTGGCACCAATGGCAAAAGTTCTGACCCCCCCCCCCTTACACACACACACACACACACACACACACACCCCAAACACATTTCAGTCTTTCATGCTCAAGCCGGAAAGTCTATTATATTATGTTACATTTAAAATTCACTACTTTAAAATATGGTGCTGAGAATGTTTGTTTCGTAGCTTTAAGGTGCACCTGAAATCACACACACATCAACTAATTTAGGAAGCTTACAGAGGCTAAATGCGCTTCAGTGGTGTGCAATTATGTATCCATTAACAGCTCTCGGGGAGAAAGTGGTTTATTAATGCAGATGTCTGTGTGTGTGTGTACTGTTAGTTTTGATTTCCGTGTGGATGCGAGTACAAGTCTGGGACACGGTGAACGAAAGCAGGTGGGAATGTAGTTGGAATTTAAGAAATGCCACTTGACTTGGCTATCCTTCACATTTCTCTTCTCGTATTTGTTCTGCTATTTTAGTGGTCTCCTTTTAGGTGAGCAGTATTAAAAATTATCCAAAACAAATGCAGATTCAGAAGTAAATTTGCATGCTCGGCTTTATACAGAAGCTGATGATGGATTACTCCTGCATCTGCATGACAATTGACCATTCAGTAAAACTCATAGGACAGGGTGCAGAAACGTAAAAAATATTCCCACTATGGTCTTGTGTTTGCAAAGGACATTATACCTGACGTCTTCTGACTTTTTCAGATGCAACTTTGCAGTCCGGAGCCAGAGGCACCAGACTTGTAGCACTCTTGTCCAGGACTCAAGTCTGACTCGAGGCCTAATTTTCAGTCGTCGTCTATTTAAGAATTAAGAGCTACAATAACGTTTTTAGCACAGTTTCTAGAAGGGGTGGAGCAGTAAAGAAAACTCTCTATTGCTGGGAACCTTTTTAACACTGAGAAGTAAAATTCAATTTGGTTATCTTCGTTCAGAGGCTCCCATCCTGCTGCCATGCAGAGCTGCAGCTGTAACCTCTTAACTCTGTAAAGGTAGCAGAAACGGTTTGTCAGCAGGAACTGCCCATCATCAAGTGGTGCAGTCGATCTTTCAGTTAAAGTGTTCCTTTATAAGTTAGTGTAAGCTATATGGATTTCACTGCAAGTCATTTTGGACCAAAAAAAGTACCTGGTAATAAGTACTCGGGTATAGATATGTAATCAAAGTAACTAATTAATCAGGAAAAACAAAAGTGCTGGAAGGGTTAGTAAACATTTCCATGATGATATTGTTGAAATGTAACAAGAACATGTATGAGATGATTAAAGACTGTGTGCAAGTGTTTAAGAAGATTACAAACTGGATTAGACTCGACTGTGATTTTTCTTTAATGACTTGGACTCGACTGTGATTTTAACACAGGACTCGAGACTGGGCTCCGACTCGGTTTGGTGACAGACTGTAACAGTGAGCCTATTTTAAAACAGTCATTTGCTCTTTTACTAATTGTACTGTCATAAACTATAGCATGGAGCACATTTCATTAGCATCTCTCTCTCATTAATTTTTTTATGAAAAAGAGTGCATTTGATTTTATTTGCAATGTTCAAGCATTTTGGTTTAGTTTTTGTCAAAGAAATGATTTCCAAGTTTAACACATTATGTATCGTCCGTAATTCTGCGACCTGATTGGGGCAAAGTTTTTTTTTTTTTTTTTTTTTTTTTTTTTTTTTTTTTTTTTTTTTCTTTTTAATATGAGACAGAAAATCTTAAAGCTAAAAGAATATATACTTTCCACATGACTATTTCATTCTAGACTGCACAGATCTAGAACGACGTACACCTGTTTTATTCTCCACATTCTGAACAAAAGTAGCTATGCTTTGTGTACATGTATGAAAAAAATTTGATCCACAGTGTTTCTCTGTGGTTGAAATATTCTGGCGAACACGTGAAAATATCTAACTTTTAAAATCTGACAGGTACCAGCAACGTCTTTCTTTTGGTCAGTGCCCTCACTGTGGCACGTTCCCACCATGCATCAAAATCTCTAAACAACGTAAAAAACAAAAACCCTCAGCTACTTTCATGACAGATATTGTCATGAAAATGCACTTCATGTAATTTGTGACATCTCTGGCTGAGGACTTGTGCTTTTATTGGGTTTCATCCACTTGTACACATTCTGCCTGTGAACCTGTGGAGTTTAAGCTCTTGTTGGTTTTGTGACTGGATTTCCAGCTCAGATTTTTTCAAAGGCAGCCACCAGCACTTTTGTCGAGCAGATTTATTACTTATATCCACTATTGAAGTAGTAGTTGCATATATTAAATACTGTTCTCCTCTAAATAGCGTAGGCCTAAAGCAAGTCTATAAATCACAAGTCTCATTAAAGCCGTCATCAAAATTCATGTGGTTCATTAAGTATATTTTAATTGGATTTTGATCCAGGATTCTTTCTTCTAACCATGTCACATGTTGTCTTTTGTTTTGTTATGTATAAGCACCTGGTACTGATGGCACTGTCATCCGCACACAGTAGATTAGGTTTTGGAGATATTCAAATTCAACTTTGCAAACTGTGTTCGTACATCAGTAACCATCGACGGGGTCACCTAAGCTCTAAACCCCCACACACATCCCTTTGTATCCGTCATGGCCACACTTGTGAACTGTTTATTTCATTGTTTTATATTCCAATCATTACTTTTTAAAAAATATGTATTAATTTATTTTAATTATTGCAGCTCATTTTGTGTTTTCTGCCATAAGATTGTTTGCATTTAATTGAAAGAAACAGATTTGTCTGATAGAAAATAACTTTTTAAAATGCTATGAACATAATGTTTCTTCAAATCAGACCCTGTGAAATTGATGTTTGTGCACTGATTTGTTTGAACATTAGATAAGGTTATTATCAAAATCAGCAGATTTTTTTGTAATCCGCCTGTTTGGTCAACTGCCAACTGGTGGTTTTGGTTTGCACCTTTTTTCCAGTCAGTGGGTCTGCGAAAATTGTCTCCAACATTAATGCAAGATAAACACTTGAGCAGTGCTCCCCTCAGACTGATTACGTTTGTGTTACAGTTGAGCTGAATAAGGCAAATTCAGAGATTGCATGGAAACATTTTCTATTCAGCATTTTTAAGGGTGATCTAAAATCAGGGTTTACTTGCATACCAGAACCCTAGTTGAGGTGAGCACGCTGCCCCCAACGCTGTTACAAACTGGTCTAGTACAGTGCATTCAATATCAAATGAGACACTTATGTGATCCAACTGCATGTATAACAAGTTGTCAGCTCACTAGTCTCTGTTTAGAATAAAAAACTGTTTCTTGGTTGTCAGAATTGGCACAACTAAGGCTATTTTTTTAGATTGCGGGGGAAAACTTAAGACTGGGGGGAAAACTTGCAAACAGTGATGTTGGTTCACCAATTTCGCAGGAGTTCTGCACCAGCACAGAGAATCAGTTTTATTCTCAGCACAGTGAAAGGCTAAATTAACAAACTTGATTTGTGCTTATGAGTAGCTTTTGTGAGGAGGCAACTCACCACCACAGGATTTAGAGCTTCCGGATTGAGAACCAAAGTTATTCAAAGTAGCAAGTGGACACCTCTGCTCTGATTCATCCCAAAGGTGTTCTGTCGGGTTGAGGTCAGGACTCTGTGCAGGCCAGTCAAGTTCATCCACACCAGACTGTCATCCAGGTCTTTATGGACCTGTCATGCTGTCATGTTGGAAGAGGAAGGGACCAGTTAAGTCAAAGTCATGTTTATTGTTTATCCTACCGCATGTGAGGTTCATACAGAGAATCGAGATTACGTTACTCTCAAACCCTCGGTGCTGCACAATAGATAAATTATTCTAAACACAAAGTGCAAATCTAAAAAGAAACAACTTATAATATGATGTTGGGTTTGAGAGCCAAGGGCAATAAAATTACAGTAAAAACAATGAAATGGCGGTATGATGATGGACATTATTGTTAGGATGCAGCTGCTCGGCCATGGAAACCAATTCCATGATGCTCTGTGTTCTGTTCTTGAGCTAATCTGAAGGCCACGTGAAGTTTGGAGGTCTGTAGTGACTGACTCTGCAGAAAGTTGGAGACCTCTTCCCACTGTGCCCTCAGCACCCGCTGACCCCGCACCGTCAGTTTACGTGGCCTACCACTTTGTAGCCGAGTTGCTGTCGTTCCACACTTCCATGTTCTTATAATACAGCTGACAGTTGACTGTGGAATATTTAGGAGCCAGGAAATTTCACGACTGGATTTTTTGCACAGGTGTCATCCCATCACAGCTCCACGCTGGAATTCTCTGAGCTGCTGAGAGCGACACATCCTTTCACAAATAGTTGTAAAAACAGTCTGCATGTCTAGTTTCTGAATTTTATACACCTGTGGCCACGGAAGTGACTGGAACACCTGATCTGATTATTTGGATGGGTGAGTGAATGCTTTTGGCAATAAGGTGTAGCTGGTGAATTGTGAAGCACTAGTGCCACAGGTTGTCACCGCCAGGTTGACTTCCTCTCCTACTGTGCTCACAGAGTAATGGCAGAATGAGTCAGTGTAGTGGAAAAAATGAACTTAATCTACAGCTGTAAGGTAACTGTAAAGTCTCATATATACACGTGACTTTGGGATCTAATTGTTTTGTTTTTGTTGAAATAAACAGTTGGCTTCATTAATGTGGTTTATGGTCCTCAACAGTTCAGAGTCAATATCAATCCTTTTCTTCTGATGGGTTTGAAACATTATTTAAAACGTATGTGATTGTTTTATTTATTTGTTGTTTTTTTTATGGGTAACGTCACAGGAAGTGATGTGTGAATGTGTGTATAGTTCTGCTTTATTCTGACCTCTGCTTCTGTTGTTAATCCACCTTTAAAAAGTCCATGGCTCTTTTGAAGGTTTTGTTAGCTGGGTGAAAGAGGAAAAATATATGAAGAGAAACTGCAGAAAACAAGAAGTCTAAACAACTAATCCCATTACAGCTTCATTTTCCCAGGCTTATTTTTTGTAATCAAATGTTTGTGCGTCTGGGCGCTTTAAGCTCTGATTCTGATCACTGAGCCTGAGTTGAGATGTTTTGGGGGGTGTGAGCGCCTACACACATGTTTGCTTGGGGTGTCTATTACGTCACCATGGCAGCCAGCCTTAATTACAGCTAACTATAGACAGAGCAGAGGGAACAGAGATGAGGAAGAGAGACGGAGCAATGAGTGTAATTATAAAGTCTATTAGAAACCATGAGACTATTACAGCGTTGACGTTGGTGCAGTGACTTGTACAGTACTCATTCATACATCTTATTTTACACATGAAAATGCCAATATGATGATGAAGTATAAACTTGGTGCTTATCTGCTGCTCCATATCAAAGACAATGTGTGAATTGATAACATCCGCCCAATTAAAGTCCGTTTTAAAGTCTGTTTAAAGTGTGTTTGCCAAAGTGCCTGTGATGTATGTTGACTCCTGTGCTTTTAAGTCAGCACTTAAGTCTGCCAGTTAAACATTCAAACAGTATCTGCTCCAATAATATGCACTCTACATTATAGGTTATCCTCCTGTTATGTCCGTGATTAATACATAAATGACTTTGTTCCTGAAATTTTAAAAATGAACCAAAACGGTTTCCTTTCTGTTTTTGTACCAGTTGCTAATTTGTTTCTTTATTCTGATTTTTATCAATAAAGAGTGATCTATCGCTTCGCTGGTAATAGAATCCCTGCTTGCTACCAACATTTAATCTAATAGTTTCACATTGATCAAATACACAGAATTATTTCTGCAAATTAACTTTGTACCAGATGCTCAACTGCAGTCATCCTATGCACCTGCTGTCCTTATTGTGAAAATAATTATGCGCATACTGGACTGACTACAATCAAAATATGAATAAAGGCTTTATTTCTTGTGCTGGAGTGAGCTACGTATATGCAGAGTCCTGCTGCATGACCTCCTGGAGTTCATGTTCTACCAGGTACCTTGTTTTAGTATTTTACACTTTTTGCTGGGTTGTATTTTCTTTTCTTTTTCTTTGACTTGAAGTTGTTGATTTACTCTCCTTTTCAGTTGGTGTTTTCGGTCACTGTTTGGTAAGCTTCAGCACCAAGACTCGCCAAAGTAGACACTTTGCATAAAAACAATAGCGTCTTGAAATTTTTAAGACTTTATTATAAAAACAATGCTGTGCATGTTGAGCTGTAGAACTGCGTCACTAAAATGCATTTAAAAGTGACAGCAGTCAGCAATTTATCCAATCAGACCGTGAAACTAAGTTAAACCAGAGGTTTATGGGTATTTAATCCTACGTTGAGTTTTTTTAGTAGTTTCCTAAAAAAATTAGTAAAATGTGCTTTATTGCTTGACTATGGTTTTTTTGTTGTTTTTTTTTTTAATTAATTTCATGATTTCTAAAAATGAGGAACAGGTGTGGTATTGAACGACATTTGCACAATACTTTATCTTTCCACCTGAGAACAAAAATATTCCTGGGAGGTTGAATCAGTTCCTGACATTTGATTTACAGTATCTGTGCTTGTGTAACACTAATGATGCCATATGTTTTCATCAGGACTCTCCCATCTAAGCCTTCATACTTGGTTCTGATTTTCCTTGTTCAGGACCGCAGATGTGAAAGCAGCCTTTGACCAGCAACACTGATTACCCGGTCCTACTCGTGATTGTCCATCTACAGTGTCAAGGACACAGGACTAATCATATGTTTAAGCAGATTAACACTAGAACGTCCAGGATTTTTGACTCCCCCTCCAGAGGCTAGAGCGCAGCCAAAAGGCTGCCTTGCTTAAACTGAATAATTCAGCAGCCTGCGATTAGCCACCTTTCATATTTAAATGCAGCGATACCTGCCTGATGGTCTGAATGAGGACTCTCCAAGGGCCCATCTAGTCACATTCAATGCTCAGATCAGGGTGGGGGAGGTTTTCTCCTTCAAAAGAGCCTCCAAGCTCAGACAAACTGAGACTCCCAGTTAGTCAACTCAAGATGGCTAAACGGTACAACACCGAGCAGATTCTGAACATGATCCTGGATCAAGTCAATGCATGTGACTCGGATGGAGAAGTAGAAGAAGAAGCCATGTGTGTGCAGACAATGTAGTGGGTTGAACTTATCGCTGCACCCACATGATGCATAGATTTGCTTGTTTGTACATTTGTTTTGTACATTGTTTGTAAATTTCATTACAGTGTTATGCATATAAAGACGTATTGTTTGAGTCTTGTGCATGAACAATAAATCAAAGCGATGCATGGAAGTTTTCTGCTTCAAAAGAGCCTCCAAGCTGTGACAAACTTAGACTCCCAAATTTTACAACACCGAGCAGACTCTGAAGATGATCCTGGATCAACCACTGAGCCACCATGCCCCCCCATTTAGAAACAATCAGAATCTATTTGAAACATTTTAAATTTAGTTTCATGTTTTCAAAGTTGAACTACATTAGAAAGTTGAAATATGAAGGAACTGAAAGATCTGACAAAATGTCAAATGTCAAAAATGTTCCATTCACTTTCAATGGGACAGAAATTTCCCAAAAAGTTGAAAAGTTCTATAATATTAAAATTAAAAATAAAGAGGTGAAACAACATATATCTTTGCATAGATTTTTTTAAACTTCCTGGAAGTTTTCATTGTTCACATCTCAGAAATCTGATCACAAATGAGGAGACTTCACTGCCATCAGAAATTATGATTTATAATAATCGTTCTGTGCGTTCTGCACACGCACAGAACGAGTGGGGGCTGACAGGTTTGCTGCAATCTCCAATGTTTGGGGGGTGTCTCGCTGCGTCAAATCTTTCAACCTAGGCAGGTACATCACCGTTGACCAGCAGCTGTCAGAGGGTCGCGAGTGACCCTGGGGAACTTTTTTTTTCCGTACTAGAATAAAGTGTAATTGCAGATCGGGTCGGGTCGGGCCGGGCTTCTCTCTCGCTGACTTTTTCAAAAATAAAAATATGTTTACAAAAATATATACTAAAACGATGTGTGGTGATGTCGTGTGCCTCGTGGTCACATCACTTCTATTAAAAAATAAATAAAACAATAACAAAACTGGCGTTGCGGCTCCCGTTCCGTTATGTTTACCGTTGCCATGGAAACCCCCAAGCCATTTTTGGCTTTCGGGTTTGCTTCGGGGGAGGAAAGGAACCGCGAGTTGTTTTCTTTCTGCTAGGGGGAGGGTCACAGAAAATAGTTGAGAAGCACTGTCCTAATGGCTGTGTTCATGTGTAAACGACGTAGATGGGTGCTCGTTTGACATGCAAATGTTCACTGCTCCAGCCACTTGGCTGCCCCCGCGACGAAGCAGGTAGAAAAGCCACATGGCTGTGCCGTCAACGATCTAGTGTTAATTCGATAGTGCTTTATGAAGCTTAAATGGATTTTTAATGAGACATCTAATCTAATTTCAGAGTCCATGCAAGTAAGCTCGGATTACTTTTTTTTTTTTTGATCATTTTATCACTGTCCTAGCTTTCATTGTAACTTATTCCTCTCAAAACCCATCTTTGAAGGCAAATGTTCATTGAACCTTTATAAAAACGGTACTCGCACATTGATGCACAGAGCTGAGAATAATGCTCTCACCTTGTCAGCACTGACATTTCCATTTTTTGTTTGTCTTCCTTAATTAGCAGCCCCTTCCCCTTGCTTGGCATGGTGTTGGCCAATCAGCAGAGCCTGCTCATTACCCAGGGTTTATTTCAGGGTCTTTTTCAAATGAAGAGTGAATGTGACAGTTCAATCTAACCTCAACAGTAAGCCTTGCATGACCGCCTCCCCCTCGCCGTTGTCAGAGGATTCGACTTGGCTATCATCTAGGGGCACACTGGATGCTGCTCTGAAGCTAATTGAAATGCCACCCTGTTCTTTCGTTTTATGTCTCCTGTGATTACCTGCTTCTGTTTTTGTGTCTCGTAGTTCTGGATGTCTGCCCTGGCCACCACCATCCCAGTGCCCTGCGGAGCTTTCATGCCTGTATTTGTCATCGGTAATAAGCAAAGAACAATATGTGTATATATTAAAACACTGAGAGTAGATTTCTTAGTTTGAAAGAGGCCAGCTTGAAATTTTATTTAGGAAGCAGTACACCCAGTCTGTATCTGCAGGAGGGAGAAAAGGGGAAGAACGCCTGTTCTTCAAGCTCTGAACGTTTCTCTACTATTTCATTTAGTCCAAGAGTATCTGAATGCATCATGTCAAAATTATTACAGAAAATCACAGAAGAATAAAAAAAATAATAATAGTTATAAAGTTATGTAAGATGATTTATGTTTGAATTGACCTCAGTAGGCTACAGGCTGACCAAACCTGACATCCTTTAAACATGATGTGAACATGAGTCTCGGTTCTGAGTGATCTGACATCCAGAGCTCACCTGTCATTTTGTTGTGCCCTCCCGGAAAGATGAGCAAGGCTTTTGTGGTAATTATAACACTTCTGTGACCAGCTGAGGAGAAAATAACAGAAACAAAGGCACCAGAAAGTGTAAGCAATTGCTTAATATTAAGTTAATTGCAGTTTAATGTCAAAGCCAACTGACCATTTTCAGAATTTTCCAAATAATGAGTGCAGGATGCTGCTTTTCCGGCTGAGGACAAAGATCAAAGTATCATAAACGTACTGGGCAAAAAGAAGAAGAAGAAGAAGAAGAAGAAAATAAACACCAAATGGTTTAAGTGCAGGAACAACTTGTGACCAACCGTGCACCAGAGCAGATTTGTAATCCAAATGAGCATCTTTTCCTTCATCTGTTGAGGCCAGTGTGTTTGAGCAGAGTGGAAGTCTGGTCTTGCAAATGAAATGATCCGCATAAGTTATTTTCAGTGTAGTCAAGGTGAAATAGAAATGTAGCAGAGACCTAAGTTACAATGTATATTTACCTTTTCTTACTCTCTATAAGTCTAAGCAATAAATGAGTTGACTCAGTATCATAACACGGTTACTGATTGATAACAAACTCGGTATTTATTGATTTTTCTGTGTGCGTGTGTGAATTCCAGGGGCGGCCTTTGGTCGTCTCGTTGGCGAAAGCATGGCAGCCTGGTTCCCCGATGGCATTAACACAGATGGTACCATTTACCCCATCGTACCAGGAGGCTATGCTGTTGTAGGTATGTTAGACAATTCCTGTCCACCTACCACTTGATGTACTAAGCTATTAATTGTCCTTGCATCTCTTTTAAATGTACTAATTTTTTCTTCTAAAAACAAACAATAACAGAAAATAAAAAGAACTTTAAACTGAGTCTTCGAACTGAATCACATCCACAATATTTCCAGATCTCATCAGACTGTAACTAATGAAGATGACCAAAACCCCAGCTGACAAAACACCACGTTTCCATGGTTTTTATGTATTTGTCAAAAGGCGATCTCCTACAAGAAAGGTCTAGGAGCCGAAAATGTACCCTGTGGAAGCAAACGGCACGCTTCTGGGCTCAAAAGTTGTGAATTCAAATCTTCTGTAACTATTTCACTATAAAGGTTTCACTCTTAAGAGTCATCCAGGGCTTCCAACCAGCTTGCTTTCGTTAGATTTGCCCAGATAGTTCTTATGTATTCTTAGTCAAATTTTTTTTAACACATACCATAAAAAAAAAAGTATTTTTGTTGCCCGGTGTGGTAACTGCAATAGGTTCATGGGTTGTAATTAAACAAAACCTTTGCACAGTTCGTTGCTGCACCTTCTTGGCGTTAATGCAGACCTGAAAACCTGATGGGATGTAAACAAGCTGATCATATTAAAGTATCCTGAACATTTATTGATCTGTCAAGAAGCATGGGCAGAAATGCTTAAATAAGTGAGAAATGAGGTTGCCTGCTGTTGGACAGAGACGTTTGAACCAGCGCTTGTGTAAACTGTGATCACACATACAAACTAATCATTGATTTTATTTTTTTTCTGAAGTTTCATGTTTAATGAGATGCAGCGTTGCTCCTGCGGTACTTGTTGACAGCTACGATGATAATGCTGCTAATGCAGGCTGGTGCTGGCTGGTTTTCTCGGCCCACCGATGCTGCTGTTGTGCTGTACTATAGATGATGACTCATCCCTGACGCTCTGATGAGCCCATTTCATCTCAAAGGGGAGCTTGGTCTAAACATTAAATGTTAGGATGAGCAGAGAGAGCAGTAGCAGTTTTCTGAGGGGTTGGGCGGACGGACATGGCTTGATTAAGTCAAAAGAAAGAACAGAAACCACAGTGTTCACATCCACCATCTACTTCCTTTTGCTCACTTTTCTCTTTCTTTATGTTAATGTTCCCATTTTTTACAGGGTTTTTTTTTCCATCTAGTGTTAATCAATTTCTTTTTTTTTAATTAGACTCATCCTTTTTCTCTCTGAGTTATGCATAAAGCCTCGCTGAACTCCTTGCTGCTTATGTGCTCTGATTTAAGCTTTTATATCTTCCTTTTTTTTTTTTTTTAACAAGACTAAAGACGAGAAAATAATTTGGAAATGCTGAGGTTGCCTTTGGTATTGAATCACTTGGGGAAAAAAGTGTATTTTTGTCTAATGGGCATATTGGAGAAGGTTTTGTGTGGAGGAATGTGGATTTGGTTTACTTGGCTGAGTTTGTGTAGTTACTGGTGGTGATTGAGCAGTCTTGAAGTGAACTGATGTCATAGACTCAAGTTTGGTTTTGTGTTTTGGTTTAGTTATTCTCTATGTACAAATATTGTGCACATGACCTGACTAAAGAGTCTTGCATTGCTTCATTTCAATTCATTTATTTATGTAGCAAATATTACAAAACAAGTTGTCTCTAGGCGCTTTCCAGAGACCCAGAACGTGACCCCCGATGACGGTGTTACACATTGCTGCACAGGTTTCAGCTCAACCCGCTTGGGCTGTGATGCATTCAAGTTCCTAGCAGTAAAATCGAACTGTAAAACCAACTACAGTCTGCACACCGAAAAGTTCTCAGATGCCTTGAATTCTCTATGGCATCTATTCAATATAGACAGAAGGTTATACAAGGTTCTGCACCAGCAGTTTTACAAGAATAATTTTTAACAGGAAAGCATGTAAAACATTTTTTAGTAGACACACAAAATAAAATATTGATTCATAAATGAGCATATTAGAAGTTCTATCATTTGTGCGGCTCATGAAAATGGGAGAGAATAGTGTTTGTACTCTGGGTACTTTGGATTGACATGGAAATTGTTCCAGTAACCAACCTGCTCGATCCGCTAAGTAAGCAGATCTCAGATTGCTCTCTGAGCCCTGAAGAAGGGATGTCATAAGCTGGGCGAGAGGAAGTCTAAATGCAGTAAGAGGTTCTAGGGAAAAAATAAACCTTAAATGACAGGCTCTTTTTATTAATTCAACTTTCCAGCGGCCCATGGGTCACACTTCATTGATTGCTTGTCCTTCCAATTGACAAAAGGTTGATTGCGTAAAAGAAAAATGCATTCAGTGGGGCTGCTGTTACATCCTCGGGTTGGACTGAGGATAGACTAGATTTGTCTCATCTTGATGAACACAGAATTACTACACAAGGTTACAGACTTGTCATAGCTGGTTTTTATGCTTACTTCAGTAGATATCCATGGACACGTTACATCATCTCAAAACTGCTTATGCTTCCTTATTAAATTAGATGGCTTTCAAATGCTTTATAGAGACGTTGCTCTTTGAGGGAAACGAACAGGCCAATGTTGACCTTCATAACGCAGTACTAGGTTTATCTGCACTGTCACTTTCGCACCTAACAAATGACTTATTTTGTCACTGTATGTTTGATACCGCAGAGCATCAGTCTCACAGAATGGGTATGTTAGGCTGACCCACATATGTAACTGACCAGAACTGATGGGGTGTAAAATCCATGGTATGGTGTTTGCGCAAACCACTATGATTGTAATAAGCTTGATTAATCAATTTATAGCAAGTAGATTGTGCGTTGCTGGTATTGATCACCAAAACATGTCTAATATGAGCAGTAAACACATTTTTGTTGCTCATGGAAATTAATTTAGTATATTTAATGATGCTGTTGAACCACCTACAAGGATCTTGCAGATAACTCCAGACTGCACCTGAAAATCACTGATAAACATTTCTTTTGCTTACCCCATCGTCCTCTCTGCCAACTGCAGGTGCAGCAGCCTTGTCAGGAGCGGTCACCCACACAGTTTCTACCGCAGTCATTGTGTTTGAGCTGACTGGCCAGATCTCCCACATCCTGCCTGTGATGATAGCTGTGATCTTGGCCAACGCCGTGGCCCAGTCCCTGCAGCCCTCCCTCTACGACTCCATCATCAGGATCAAAAAGCTGCCCTACCTCCCCGAGCTAGGCTGGGGCCACCATGAGTAAGTATGCTAGAAGAAATGCTGCCACACCTTTATCAGCATGCGTATGGGTATGTTGGACTTTCCAGCTCAAATATAAAATTTCATCTAGTGTGCAAAAAGTACCCCTTGATTTCACCAATAGTTTTAAGCATATTTGAATGTGACTCGCAAAAATCTAAACTGTGCTACGTACAGAGAGTTGGGCAGAAATCCTCCACAGTGGTGAGAGAGTATGATGAGGTCATTGGAAAGTGATCGCTGCAAGATATTTGTTAAATTATTTTGTAAAATGTCCTGATATATAAAACTTTACAATAGAAAGGGGGTACACTTTCTTTTTTGAATAAGAGTAAAAAAGCACACAGGTTTACTTGTGCTATCATGCAAACTAACAAAAGCATTGGCAATCATTTAAACTCTTTTTTTTTTAACTGTTCTAGCTTTGAAGGGTTAATATATCAGGAAGAAGTTTAAGAACTTTGATTTAAAGTTTACTTTCCACTGGTTTGAAGTTGAAATACTTGCATAACAGGTTTGCTTCTATGTATGCTCTGCAAGTTTATCAGTTTTGTCGACAGCTGCTGTATAGTGAACTGAACTGTCTTCTGTAATAGTTTGAGATACTGCTTTTAAATTAGATGAAATCTAAATTCACCTTATTAGACTGACATCTGCTGTACAAAAAGGATAAATGATGCTGACGGTACTTGGTTCAGAATTTAGATGGCTTGTAATTGCCTTCAATGCATTAATGATGTATGCCGTCACAGAGTACTGACTGGAATAACTAGTTACAGGGTGTCCTCCTGTATCCATACATCAACATTTTTTATTTTATTTTTATTGATGTTGGCAAAATGTTAGCTGGAGATTGTAGGTAAGGGGGAAAAAATGGAAAAACAAAATGTATTTGTCATGGAGAGTTTGGTTTCTGTCTCTTACTTGAATCCTTCCCCAGCACCTCAGTTGATCCTTGTTGTCCATCGTTTCCTGATCTTTTTGTCCCTCAGTCCGTCCGCCACTCTTCTGTCCTCTGCCTCTCCTTGTTGACGGCTATAACCTCATGGCCCCTTCATCCTTATTCACCTGTCTAGTGTGTCTATGTGCCAGTGTTGTTGGTGTGAATAAGGGAGAGACTGCTACACGATTGTTCATGGTCAAGTATTAATTCATACCCTCTCTTTAAAGAATAACCTCTGGCATATATGCACCTAGTTTCCCTTTTTCTTTCAAAAGTGTTTGATTAGACAAGAAACACAAGGGTTTAGCTGACCATACAAATAAAGAAAAAAAAATGAATGATATATGTTGCAGAACACTGCTCAGTTACATTGAGACTTTTGGACGGCCTCCCTCCAGGATGCTGCACCTTCAGCCAAGAATAATCAATATAAAGTTGTTTCTTCCATTCTGATGGTGCTGTGCTCAGAGAACTCAATACAGAAAGTGCTATAGATGATTCGCAAACAGCCCCGTCTTATCCACTACAGATGAGCTGGTCCCAGGAGGTCCCATGAAAAATATCAGTGGAGCCGCTCCTGCTTCTAAAGTAGTGCAGAACTCAAAACACTGCTTTTAAAGATGTTTGAAAATTAACCAGACATGCAGTACATTTACAGATCTGGCATAACTTTTCTCTCTTTTTTTAATAAAATAAAATACAGCGCTATTGGTGCTTGGTGACCACCATACAGATACGCTGGGACAATTGATCCTACTGGACTGATCAAGTTAATAATAAAGGTGGTTTAGTATTTCTTGCAGCAGCCCTCTTCATAGCTGCTGATATCAGTGGTTCTGTTTTTTGAAATGCGGCACTAGTGTTGATCCCACCCCTAATGTGTTGAACCAATACTAGATAAGGCAGTTCACAAGCTCATCATCCCTGCAAACTTTTCCAAACTGCAAATGTGCTCACTGTATTGCAATGGAATCTCCTGCAGCACAAAGAGCATTATCCACTCCATAATGCAACCACTTTTATCAGACTTGTCCATCCTTTCTTCCATCCATCTTTTCATCTGTTAATTATATTTAATCTGTAGAAATGTGCATATGCACACTTCTACAGATTAAAATATAATTAGGCTATGTTTATAGTTTTCTTACTCTGAGGGATTGGCATTTTATGTGCTGTTCCTGATGGTTGACCTCCAAAAACTGTAATTTAGCAATAATTCAGAATAATTATATAAGCATTTCATAATGGTTAAAAGCATTAAATCAATATGTGGTAAATCGGTTGACTTTTATCCTTTAGTGGATACACAGTTATTGTGATCATTAATCAACAGACAATAAAATGATTTACACTTAATAAATGCAAAGTCGATGAATGCTTAACTTTTCAAAGATGGTTAACAAAGTGTCGTAATGTCCTGTGTATGCGTTTCTTGTGCACGTGTTTGTTATTCATACAAACGTGAAAACAAATAATTGCTGCTCATCTGTC
The DNA here is from genome assembly GCA_014839995.1 of Xenentodon cancila. Classification (NCBI taxonomy): domain Eukaryota; kingdom Metazoa; phylum Chordata; class Actinopteri; order Beloniformes; family Belonidae; genus Xenentodon; species Xenentodon cancila. The sequence goes on from CM026201.1 coordinate 5,005,575, forward strand.
CTCAAATATCATATCATATGTGACTTTTCAAAAATCTGCAACATGCTGAAGCATAAATATGATAAAAGCAATAGAAAAAAAAATAATGGTCTGTGTGTAAATGATAAAGATTTTTCTTTAAATAAAACATTCAAATCACATCATGCAAATAGTTCTAGAGAAGTAGGATCAGTCTGAAACATTTATCTTTAATACATCGGCTTCACCATGAACTTGAGTTGATGCGCAGAGAAGCTCCGTCTCTCCTCCATCTCGTCTCTGCAGTTCTATCACACCACTCTTCATCAGTCAGCATATGTGTTTGCATGTGCATGCGTGTTGTAATACTGAAGGAAAGGGATGTTTGCATGGGACAGGGGCAGGAATAAGCCTCTGTAGGTAGAAGGCCCCCATCCAAGTTGAACGCATTCTCCTCTCAAGCTGGAAATGATCCATCTCACACCCACGCACCCGCCGTCACACACACATGCATGGACACTTGTGCCTGCATTGCAACACACTTGTATAATGGGCAGTACATTTGTTCATTCATCCACACAGACCTGAGTAGAAGTTGATTTTGAATGTTTTATTTATGTGCAGCGTTTGCAGATTCTGTATGAACATACACGCAGGGCATTTTTCTTCTGTCTGTATCTGCATAGTAGCAAATATGAAATCTTTTCCTGCTCCTTCTTCCTTTATTTTAGTCAGAATGGATTCATTTTGAGCCTTAGAGGGACATACCATTTCTTGACATTACTCTGTTCTTTCGTCACATTCTTTCCCCCTCTTCCGTTCTTTGCACTCAGGGTATTGCTTTCTCAGGTGTCACCTACTGTACATAAACACTTGAAACACCTCTCCACAACATGGTTAGAGAACAGTTTGAAGAAGACTGACACCAATGTGACCCGGCTCATGTGGGATAAAACAGCCCAAACCACAGAGGCCAAAGCTCACTTTTACACAAATTAGTGTGTGCACAGATGCTTTGTCCAGCCATTACAGGAAGAGGAGGTTCAGTTGGGACTTAACCAATCGCATTTCATCATCTCAACTGAAATTCTCTTTGGGAGCTGATTTGATCATTTCATAGGCTTTTATATACCTTGTTTTCTCAGATCCACCACTTTTTTTCTTTCTATCCCAGACTAAAAGGAAATAATGATAAAGGTTTACTGTATTCATAGTTCATTAGTCTAAGTTGTTGTTGCTGTTAACATTGAGTGGCAAATAGTTTAGTTCACTTTAAACACAGTTTAAAAAAACTACAATTTACTATCAAAATCTCTTTACAGGATTAGAATTTTTTGAAACCCTAATTACCTCACAACACATTTCTAACGTTTGTTTTTTTGTTTTGTTTTATTTTGTGAGCTTGTCCTAGTAATAGTTTAAATCTGGTGTCAGAGAGAAGCACCACAAACACAATCTGACGCCACTTGTCTATAAATTCTTAAACTAAAACAAATAAACTCAACAGTCTTCACATCTAATTGCAAAATATCCAATAAAGTAATTTTGGATAGTTGGACAGTTTCAATGTCACTGCTGTCTGAATATAAGGTTAATATACTTCTGCTGAATAATATGGATGACCTGACCCTTCACTGCTGTGGAGGATTCACTTCATTTTCCAGTAGTTTGTTGTACAGAACTCTATTTATAGGAAGTATTCATTTTCCTAAGAGGCATCCTGGACCAGCTTGCTGCATTACATGTACTGAGTTGGAGTCTGGGAAGAATGGTCATCAATTTATATTTCAAGTAAGGTCAGTGTATTGAGTTGTCGCCATAAGAAAGAGTGGAGGGCTGGCCGGATCCCCTGTCCTGGCATAGCTACGGCGGCAAAAACCATCGAGCGGCTGCTGTCATGTTTGCAGGTTTTGGCAAGCTCCAGCAGGAAGAGAAATCCGAGTGTTTATGACTGGTGTACTGGGGCGTATAGTTCTGCTGAGGCAAGAGCTGCTCACGCAATGTCACCCACATACACCTAACGTACACATGGCCATGGCATCAATACGCAAACATCCGGATGACGCATCAACAGTGACCGGTCAGCTGAAAGGAAGGAAGCTTTGTCACTGTTGTCTGAAAAGGGGGAGAAGTTATAGATCTATGACAGTTTTTATGAGACTTCGACACACTGAACTTTATTTTACAGTTCATAAGGGAATAAAATAAAATAAACATTGCTGCAGCAGTATTTAGGCGGTGCACATTTTCAGAAGTGAATATGAAGAGAGCATCTATGGAAAGACTGTCTGATAGTTTTGTGGATGCATCTTTACCTCCTTTTTTAAGTCATCTGATTTTGGCATTTCCATGATAACTTTCATTGACTTCTTTCTTTTTCTCTCTTCATCTTAGGAAGTACAACATTCGTGTGGAGGACATTATGGTGCGGGATGTAGGGTACATAACTCTGAACTGCAGCTACAGAGACTTGCATAACGTCCTGCTGACAGGCAACCTCAAGACCCTGGCACTAGTGGAATCAGCCGGTGAGACAAAGATATATATATATACACACACACTGCCCAAAAGAGAGAGACATCAGATACAAATAGTTTGAAGGCCATAACGCCAGTATGCATATGAAGAGTTGACTTATTATTATTATTATTATTATTACTACTACTACTACTACTACTACTACTATTATTACTACTACTACTACTACTACTACTGAGAGAACAACACAAGCAGGAAATCAAATGGGAGGGTGCAGCCTGAATAAGTGCTGGTCAGACTGCTGTGAGTCCAGTTGGACACAGGTCCTGCCATGGTAGTACTAGAGAAGTTTTGTTTTTGTTCACACCCTACAACCGTCCCTTTACTCAGCAAAAACTAGGTCTTAGATTCACCATCATAAAATCCTCTTGACATAAGTGCATGCAGCTTTCTCAGTGCTGAGTCATGCAAAGAGCTGGACACATCGTCTAACTCCTTCTGATGAGCAGAGAAGTTAAAGTAAATGTGGAAATGCTCCTTAAAGAACCGAGTCTTTAGTTTGCTTCAGCTCAGGGAACAACAGGTGAAAAGAGTCTTGCAACTGATTTTACACCGCATTGTGGTGGAAGCACCAGGCGTCTTTCACTGGGCGATCGTAGCTGTCAAGAGGGCATGTAGCTCTGAATGAAGAAGTGAAGGTCGGCAGGAGCCATTTGGGTCATTGTTTGGTAAGCCAGAAGCAGAGCTTTGAACTTCATGTGCACTGCAACTGACCAGAGCCTGAGCTGTGCCGTATGTTCTGTAGGGTCTACCCTCAGGTTCAGGTAGGGTCTGATTTTCCTGATGTTGTAAAGAGCAAATTGAAGAGGAGAGAAGGAACAACTTGCTGGACAGACAATAAGCCCAGTCTTGGACAGATTTAGCTGAAGGTGACGATCCTTCATCCATGCAGAGATATAGGAACCATAGGAGATGGCTGAAATGCCAGGCTTTGGGAGTGTGGAGAGGAGGATGTGGTTGTTGACCAATGCAAACACAGTGGACAGGTCAAGCAGTATGAGGACTGAGGATAGACCAGCGGATCTGGCAACCCATAGTGACTCAGTAACTGACCGAAGCACTTTCAGTTGAGTGGCCCTGACTGATATGGATCAAACCGGTAGTGGCTGTGAAGGAATACATTACATTAAACTTGTTTGAATCAAACATTTATACATATGTGCAAAACATTATCCAACATAACTGTTACTAATTCTTTCTCTCTCCAGCAGCACCTCTGTACAAGAGGCCACACATTACTGTACATCTCATAAATGTTGATGCACAGAGACACATTTGATGATCTGTTGCTTTTTCAAGTGAAATGCGACGACAACTGAACAGGCAGACCGAGAGAGCAGAAAGAGTTTGTTACAAACCAGGAAAAGCTTCATGGTCTCCTCCTCTCCTCATACTTCAGTTCCAGCAGTGTCGGTGCATCCATCACGCAGAATTATGCGCTAATGCCACTGCAGTATTTACTGCATGTTTACAGCAATCAGACTGGTTCACTCAGGATAAAATAACTAACAGTCAGTGCTTATCCAGAGGTATCAGTTGAAAGTGGTAGGCGTTTGGTCTTTTTTTTCTTTTTACTTGGCTTGGATTGAGAATAAGACTTTCAGGAGCCATCACTGGCTTTTTTCAAATGTTGTTGAAGAGTCAGTATGTGCAGTTAAGTGAAGATGTGTCTAGTGAAGTCTCATAAGAAAACCTACATCAGACTTTACCTGCCCTTTCTTTCTTTCAAGATCTGTGAAACACCTGACAAGCAGCCCCAAGTGTCTGTATCTAGGGTTTGACCTCTCCTCTCCTCTGCATTGCAGGGAAACATTGGTAAAAGCACTGATGCACTGATTTGGGTTCGTACTCATTTGAAAAAGTTAAAATTCGAGCTCCCTGGTTTTGAAAAGGTTCATACAACATTTCCAAAGTTGCTCACACGTTCTCCCATCAACATTGCTTTAATTTTCTTTAAAAATCCCTAGATATAATTAATGCTCAGCAACTTTATATCTTCTCATCTATATCTTCTTAAAAGTTAGATTTGGAAATGATTTAACTCAAGCAAAGGATGATGGTATCAGTCTTTTCTGAATCTATGGAGATGTGATGTAATCTTGCAAAGATGATGGAGGAGATTGAAGGTGGATAGCAAAAAAAATAATGGAGCTTCTGCTTTGTTCTGAGTTCAGTTGGAGTGTGAGCTGGATACAAAAGCACATCTCTCGTTTGAAAAGCTGCACGAAGAAGTGGCCTGAAATGTTAGGATTAGACACTGTTCATTATTAGAGTAGAGCAGTACTTTGCATGAGAAGACATGAGCAGTATGACTAAAAGATTGATCTTCAAGAGAGTAATCAGTCTTTGTAAAGTATAACATGACAGATTTTCTGTAAAATTCTCCTTTTGGCCAAACTTACTTTAGTTATTCTTCTGTTATACTTAAAAGAGGCTTGTGGAGGTAATATCTCTTATTTAAATATCAGTAACAGCAAACAAAGGTTAAGATAGTTAATGATTGTTTACGTGTGCTTAACAGACTGAACAGGTGATACTTTATTCCGAGTTCAGTTATTGAACTGGATGTAAATGCACAATTGTTCTGTTGTAAATCTACTGTTTTCTGATCAAGAGACAGATTAAACATGTTATCTTTGTTCTAACATGTTTTAACGCTGGTACAAAGTGCTTTACAAAAGAGCAAGACTGGTGATATCCGAATGAGTCGCATTGCACATCTTAAACAGCCTTCCCAGAAATGTCTTCATCCACCTTTTCACCTGCATTCTCCCTGAATGCAGCAGTAAAAAAGATTTTCAAACGGTCAAGAACCTCTTAAAGTGTGCAGAGGTTTTTGCGTTTTCAGGGTTAGAATCGTATCCTTTCATTTTGTGGATTGGCAGCCTCTCACAGACAATGAGCCAGTTGCACTGACAGCTGACAGTTTAATTGTCCTTTAATCACACACACACACACGCACACACACACACACACACACACACACACATTCTTTTTCAACACAGTCGGCTTTATCTTTTGTCATTTTGAGCTCTGTGGTTTGGTCTCTTGCTCCATCAGTCTCTTATTTACTCCTCTGCCATTGCTTTCTTGAGTCTCTTACATGCTTCTTCCACTGTAACTCTGTGAACTAGTTTTATCATTGTTGATTTGTGGCATAGTGTTATAATGCGATATGACTATGTCGCAGAATGGCACAGGAATTTAAAGTTAAGGCCCTGTCACATCTTGCAGATTTAGCCAGTGTACGCCTACATATCAAAATTTCTCTAAAACGCTGGTGTACAAACTATCAATGTTTTTTCCTTTACTTTTTTCAATTTTGGGTGTCTGCATGTTAAATTCATAATGAGTTGGACATATGCAAAAAAAACCAACAAATGCTTTTTGTGTTGCCTTTGTTCGCAACTTATGCCCAGTGATGGTCTAAATTATCCATAGAGGGTGGCAGCGTATCACCAAAAATTCTGCTCGAAGCATCAACATCACCCTCATGCCAAATACTTTGGGGACCTCCCCAGACTACAGTGTTTGGCAGCGTGATTTGTCATGCTCTTATGCCATAGGTATGCCAGCATATTTGCCTAATCTTTCACACATCGGCATACACTGGCTAAATCGCCATGGTGCAACAGGGCCTTTACTTTTTGCCAATAGCAGGGATGCTTTCTGAAATAAAAATATATAAATGAAACTGATATTTATACATGAAAGAAGTTCTTTGTCCTTCTTTGATAACCTTCCTCTTGTGCACTGTACATGGTCCTAAACGTGATGAGGAATTCTCCTGAATCCTGAATTTTGTCAGGAAACATCTTTGTAGAGCATCAAACAGCAGCTTTTAGAGTTGAATATTTCACTGATTAGTTGAAAATGAAAGCATCCATCACTGAAAACATCGATGTAAAAATGGTGTCAATGATGTCTTCACTTGATGTTGTCGGACTAAGTGTCCCCTCCTTCGGTCGGAAGCAAACACAAGTTCTGCCAACCTTGGTGGTGTGCTCATTAGAGACATCGATTGGCAGACCTACATAGGTACAGCTTGGTGATGGCATCAGCCACCTCACTGAAGTGCAAATTAGGTACTCTTTCAATTATGTAATTGTACAGGAACAATTAGCTGTGGCTTTTATCAAAACACCTAATCAGCATGAACTGTCACAAAAGCAATTACTTAAAGCAAGCAACTTCTAACACACACACACACACACACACACACGTTCCTGACAGTTCATGAACCTCTGCTGCATTCTGGGCTCTTGTTATCCAACTCCAGAGCTCTCTGCAGTGCTACTACATGTGTTTACTCATTCTTCTTTCCTAAAACAGATTTTTATGCTCTCTTCACCTCCTCCTCGTCTAACCCGTTTCCTTCTCTTGTTCAGTCTCGCTCAAAAGATCTTCCGTCCCACTCACCCATTTTATCCTCTTGTTGGTCCTCCCGTCCTGACCTCTACCCATCTCTTTGTCTCCTTTCCCAGAGTCGATGATTCTGTTGGGCTCCATCGAGCGTGCCCAGCTCCAGTCACTGCTCTCCCAGCAACTTGGTCGCCCCAGACGGCTACAGTACATCAGGGATCGAGCTGCCACGGAGAAGAAACGCATGTCTTTTGTGTCAAGTACAGGCAGTGAAGATGATGGCCACCGGAGCAGCCAGGAGGTCCGCTTCCAGGTGAGCAAAGTGTTGTGTACATAACTGGATATTCTCTCTGAACCATTTTCATGTTGTGTCCAAGACAAAATTGATCATTAATACTGTACACTGCGTTAACAGAAGAGTGGCAGTGATGATCAACTGGAAAAGTTTGTCTTCAGCTGCTAGAGATGATTCCACCCAACCAAACCCATAGCTTCTTCCTAGTTTGAAAGGCTGCATAAACAAGTGACCTGCAATGTTGGGATTAGACACTGTTTGATGTAATAGTGTAGAACAGTATTTTGCACGACTCGATACGAGCAGTATGACTGAATAATTGATTATCAAGAGAATAAGTATAACATAGCGGATTCTCTCTGAAATTCTCCCTCTGGCCAAGCTTTCTTTAATTATTCTTGTTTCTCTTGAAGAGGCTTATGAAGGTAATTCTTTTTGGAGAAAAAATAACTCTTATTTAAATATCAGTAACAAACAAAGGTGAAGACAGGCAATGGTAGTTTAAGTGTGTTTAACAGCCTGATTTAATGAAAGTTGATTCCAGTTCAAGCTATTGATTCGTCCAGTTTCTTCTCTATTTAATTTGATTTATTTAATTTAGTTTTCATCAATTTGTAATGAATGAATAAAATGCCCTTAAGCAAAGAAGTGAAGAAAAGAGAAGAAAGCAAAGCAAACCAATATGCTTCACTTCTTACCTCTTGCTTTCTCACTCTTTCATTTAATTCTTTTAAAGGCTAAAATTGCAATAAATTAACTTGTAGTTATTTTTAGCATTTGTAATACAGCACAGTCCAAACCTCTGGATCAGCGTGTATTACTTCCCTTTTAACCCATGAAGTCCCATTGTGCCAGTCGATGGTAGCAAACAGACGTTTACCAGCTTTAACATTTAGTATCACTCAACAGAAACGCCACTGTATTAATAGTGCAATTACACTTTAAATTAAAAGGAATAAATGTCAGTGCAGCATATCAGGTTAAGATAGTGTTGAATACAAGTTTCAATATATATGTTGCTGAGTGTTTTCCAGCTAATTTTCCAAACCAGTAATAATCCTGTATCAGTGATAAGCAGCATTTTCTCCCACTTCAGAACCTACACTTCACAGAAACGCCAGCATGGAGAAAGTTACTAAAGTAATGAGCTTTTTCATCAAGGTCAACATGAGATAAATTATTTGTTCACTCATTTCCCACTGGCCTCTTTCCATTATTTGTTTAAATATTTGAGCTCCTTCTTCTTCACAACATTTGATTTGTGCTTTGGGCTTATTTCACAGCCATAGGACCATCAAGTCAGCCGTCAAATTCTCAGTGGATAAAAGTGGTCTAGAGCTAATTGTGAGGTCATCTGTCTGACAGCTGAAAGTCAGACACAGTCGAGTCTTGGAGCAGGACAATATTTCCAAGCACACCAGCAAATCTACAGCAGAATGGCTGAAACCGAAAACAGTTAAGGTGTTGTAATGAGCTGTTGGAAAAAGCCATCTCTTGTTGTACTTGTACTTATTAAACCAGGTCTTTTTTAATGCCCTTATACATAAAACATTGTTGGAGGGTGAGAAGTTGATCTTTTTAGCACGATTTAGAGTTTTGGAAGCTATGTCTTAATTCTTCATTGTCTGTCTGTTATGTGTGTGCAGATCTCTACTGATGAGTCTTCCTTCAGTCCAGCTCGTCAAGTCCCTCAGAAGCCTCTCAAACCTGCACTGAAAAGACCAGCTAGTGTGGTGGAGAGACCCACCGAACTCCCCACCAGTAAGAAACATACCTGCAAAAACGCATGCAGACAAGAGTTTCTTGACAATAGACAGATGAGGCAATTAAAGGAAAAGGAAATTTAATAGTTCAAGGTGGAGCATAAGTAATGGCCCCTTTGTCTTCACACTTCCATGGCACCAATAATATAGTACCTCATGGTCTCTTCTTCCTTGCTTTCTCCCTTTCTGCAAGACAGATTATACCAGAGCAGAGTTGGGCCCTAAAATAGCTTTGTCTCAATGCCGTCCACCTTGTTCTGTCCATCAAACAGCCATTATTAGGTGAAAATTAATACCATGATAATAAATCTGATGCACATTTAGTATGGTTTTACTAAATCAGTTTTAGCAAAACTTTCAATATGCATAGAATAAAAAATAAAAAAAAAGAATTAAAAATGAAAGGAAAAACTACACTAAGCATAAGTGGCCTTTTTAGCAGTTGGCAGGCAAGAGGCAGGGTGGGTTCTGGACCGATCAGCAGTCCACCACAGAGCTACACTCATGCACACGAACTACTACCGTAAATATAGAATCTCCAGTCAACCTAACGGGCATGTTTATGGGTTTGGAGTTACAGGGGAAAACCCACATAGACGGCAATAAAACATATAAACGCGAGACAAAAAGGCCCCCGACTGAAATTCAAATTGCAAAGCTTCTTGCTGAAACACATCTAGCCACAACATCCTTCTGAAAGATATAAAATGTGCTTAAATGTATTTAAAACAATAGCATAAGATCTTTTTTAAGCAATAGTCTTTAGTAGAAATTAGCCCATGATTTCAATCATGTTGTCTTTTTTTCTAAAATGCCCAATTTGCCCACCGGATTAGTGGAATAATGGGTAATCCTGTTGGATTAATTTCCTGCATGAACCTGCCAGGCTTCCAAAATCCAAGTTCATCAGAGTGTAACACATTCCTCTTATGAAGAAGGAGAGTTTTGAAAAGTTAACATGTAGACAGGAGGTGGAGGTGAACGAATAGACATATTTACGTGAGCAGTCAAAAGAGTTAGGTTAGTCACACTTCAAAGATGTCATGAGGTTTAGAAAACTGGGATTAATGTGTGGATTAGAAAAAACATCTGTTATTGTCACATTACTATTAAGAGGCCATGACGATGACTACTCATTTTAAATGTTTCTGGATTTAGTTTCTCATCTTGTCAAACATGATTTAAAATTAAAATCCAAACACTCCACTGCTATCTTTGACACAGCTTCAGTGATGGATTTAACATTTTCTTTTTTTTTCTTTTTTGTGGCATAGAATATCCTCCGTCCTTTGTCTTTGATTCTTTCATTGACGGTCCAGCTGAGGTTGCCCATGAATTTGTACAATAGTGCTCAATAAATTCAGTTTTCTGATTTTGGGAGAATCATAATTTGCAAATAAGGTTGTTCCTTTTTTAATCAATTAGTATAGAAATCAAATTTTCTTAAAACATTAGCTACACGATGGGGATATAACAGTGCAGCACATCAAGACATTGGAGAGCCTTAAACTAGTAAACGGTATCTTATTTGTGAAAAAGATAAACAAAAAAAGCAATTCACTGATCACTCCTGCTTTATGCAATCGTATCAATTGACCAGCTGGTCAATCACCATATTGTTTCAGCTCCGATATGCACAGGTCTGTTTGGTGAAAATCATGTTCAAATTCCTGATTTTATTTATTATTTTTCTTTTTTTTTTTTTCAAAATTGATACTACTGTATTAAGAACAACATAAACAGCACATTAAGTTAACGTGTTCATTTAAGAGAGTCAGTCAGCTTAAAAGCTATAGTTACAAATGACATGCTTCATTTATGGTATCAGTTATTTGTTAAATCTGTTAATGTGCACACTGAAAACACCCCAAACTGGAAAAATGCCTTCAAGGCAGTCTTAATACCGGAAAAGCAGGAATGTTTTTGCTGGAACATGTAAAATGACTTCTATGCAGAAGGCGCTTACATACTGGCTTTTACACATTGGCCTAAGCAGGAGAGAAAATTTCTGCAAACGTGTTTCCTTACGTACACGAAACTGGCATTCTGAAAACAAAGTGTGACCAGGCGTCGTGTGCGTGTTACGTTCATATCGCTCATGGTAAATAAATAAAAAATCATAGTGCAGGAGACGAAGCTGTCAAGCTTTTTTCATTTTCTGGGGTCCAGTAAACAGACCATGTGTAGGCCTGCGTGCGCATGAGAGGCATGTAGACGACAGAATGACAGTAGCCCTTTTTACACTGGCAGATACCCTATCTTCGAGCTCCTAATCTTCAAAGCCATGGACGTCATAAATCGGCATATTACAGAGCCGTAATGTGCAAGCGGCTACTAAAATGACAGTCCGCGTCTTTGCGAGACAGAAACCCGGGTCATTAAAAAACTGAGGAGCCTCAGAAAGAAGTTATTTGCATTCAGGAAACACAACAGCAGGAGTGGCAGACGGAGACTGTGGTCGTATTTGTGCAACACGATTTGGGTGAAGTCGCTAACAAATCTGCTGTTATTCAGCACGGATCCGCCACCCACTGCATCTCCCGCATCAGCCAGGAATTCAGATGTTGGTGAAGCCAGCGAAGCCGACCAAGCAGACAGCGGGCCGTCCTAATTCCACTCGATATTGCCTCTCAAGTTGTCTTTCCTCCCATCAGCTCGGCTTCAGGCACCGGACAGGCAATAACACACCTTGCGTTCACACCGCCCAACACGCTTTAAACATGCGTTCATCCAGGGATAATAACGTCTAATCTAATCTAACGGTCTAATCTGAAGTGCCTAGTGTGTGTGTGGGTGTGGGTGTGGGTGTGTGTGTGTGTGGGTGTGGGTGTGTGGGTGAACAAGTTGACCGACAGTTGACTAGACAGATTCAGCTGCATGTGCAGCATCAGTACGGTAGATGAAAGCGTTGCGGCTCCTCCAGCTGAAGGAGCCTGGGTCTTCCTCACCAGCTGCTGTTTCATTTGTGAGCGGGTTTTATCGATGAGCGCTGCTCGTCTGTGGAGCGAAGTGCGGCTTCTCTGTGCTAACGACTATGGGCGGCACATGTCCATCGCGATCAGAATTGGGATCACCCTGACATACACAACCAAAACAGGTGTGATCAGATTTTACGCCTTTCTGGAAAAGCGAATCTTCCACAAAGACACCTTGACCGGCAAAGGGGGAAATGTTTCACAAAGAAATGCTGGTATATAAGCGCCAAGAGTAGAGTATATAACAATGCTTTTGAATCTTTCCATCTGTCTCTCCTGCAGGCCCACAAGATCATTCAAGCATTGCATTGAAGAACCTGTTCTGCGCCAGTCCAGACGCAGAAGCCCTGGAGGTGAGTTAACCGTTTCCTCAAATGTAACCAACAACTGCACGATCGCACACACTTAACACACGTACACAACGTGACTCACCTCCTGTCATTCACACATTCTGTGCACCCACACAGTCCTATGCTATCTCTCACATACAGTTCTTCACGCTCTAGAGTACAGCACCTCCCACACACACACACACACACACACACACACACACACATCTCAAGCGTCCTCGGTATCCTCCACCACTCTATCTCAGCCTCGTATCCTGCATCATTTTGCTAATGGCTTGATTCATCCAAAAAAAAACAAAAAAAAATTTAAAAATGTTTTTTCCTCAGCACTACAGTGATCTTTGGTCAAGTTGGATTTCATATGTCGTTTTTATTTTTTGAAAAGTCAAGCTGACGGTGAAATTGTTAACATTGTATGCTTGTCTCTGGTCAACCTGGAAGAAAAACAACAATGTCGACAGTCCCATCTCTCCTGAGCTCAGGAGGCCATCCAAACGCGTCCGGATATCCGTCGTGGTAAGAGCCACGGATCCAGGTTATCTGAATGCCTGGAATCCACTCTGCAACAGGTTCATCAGCCAATCAATCAACTGTCACGTCGTCATTCCATTTCAAGGTTAATTCCAATTGCCGATGGACTGTGATCAGGGCCAGGCTCAGCCAAAGCCCGTTCTTGTCATCGTGCCAAAAAGCTGTAGAGCGCTTTCTTTCTTTCTTGTCTTACCTGTAACCTGACCATTGACCTTTCAATGTCTCTACTTGCTGACATGTTCAGATTAAGCCTAGTTCCATTCAGCTTAACCTGTTTCCACTGGTCTGTCAGCCAGCAGAGGTTATTCAGGACACTTGACCACTGAAATACCACTGCCTGTGCCAGTGCCATATGCACGATATGCAGTATCGGTAGAAAAATGTGGATATTTTGGACTTCTTGGACATTTTGTAGATTTTCCTTTTTAGACTAACTGAACTGAAAAAAAAACAATGCTGGCAGCATTATGCAACCATGCTTTACCTATCTAATGATCCAGATTTTACAAACTTTTTTTCTCTACAAACATACCTAAAGTAACCAACAAAAAACAAACAAGACTTTAGGTTGTTGCCACTTCACACATCCCCTTCATCTGACAAATTTATTATTGAGTAGATTATAATTTTAAGACATCCATTGATTTGAGGACTGTTACATGCAGTAAACGCAAAGGTTAACTGGTTCATCAAGTAACCTGAGGTGTGGTTGAGTTGTGGTCAAGTGTTCTGCAGGATCGACATGGTTCAATCAAGCATGTTGTGCTTTCCATCATCAGACATGTCGCCCAAGGTGTCCAATCAACGATCACCTTCCAAAGCAGGCACCGCCTTGTTCTGGAGTGATCCAAAAAATCCCTTTTCAGCTGTTGTAATTGCCCAGATATTTAATCATTCAGGAGATGAAGGGGAAGAGAAGAACCATGTTTGGGTGAATCCCTCTATACATGCATCACTGACTACCAGAATGGGAACATCATATCTCCTCATTAGGATCAGGATGGTATTTGAACAACAGCGTTCTGCAGCTACAGCTCAGGTGAAATCCCGATGCATGAAAAGTGTCCGGAAGATTGTAAATTATCATTACAAATTTAGATTCAGCCCGCTGGCCAATTACACTATCAGTGATGCATGCCAATCAGTGAATCAAGCAAAGATGAATACAAATTAAGAAAAATGATTCCACCACACCAGATCACCCAGCTTTGCATGAAAAATGAGGCATCACCAAACATCAGTTACTTAAAATCCGTATTAAGTATCATATGATCATGGATACTGTTTTAAATGCAGGAATGAGAAAAATAAAGTATAGCACCATCAGTTCTAAAGTTTCATGGATCAGAGCATAATGAGGAAAAAATAAAAACATTACTTGTTCACAACCAGGTATTAAAATTTCGTAATTATAATTTAAGACAGACAACAACGCATGACATGTTATTTAACAAAAAGTAAGCCAAAATGCAGAGACGCTGTATTTAAAAAAAAAAAAAAAAAAAAAAAAAAAAAAAAAAAAAAAAAACGTACAGCCTCACTGTTCATATAGGGTATAAGCAGCATCCAGGTGGCGGAAATCAAGTGTATTTGATTCAGCCTTACGTCCACCTCTATGAAAGTGGTTTTCTAATGTGTGTTCAGGTATCTGTTAAATACACCAGGGAGGACAGACACCAGCAATGATTCCCTATTAGCAGTTGTTGCTAAAGGAAACCATCTAAAGTTTTTCATTTCAAAGTGAGGCAGCTGGCAATCTTCCCACAAGATGGGTCAGACTGTGCAGTGATTAAAAACAATGCAAAAAGAAAAGAAAAAAAAAGTAAGTCAGTAAGTACGTTGAGTGTTCATGACGATGCAGAAAGTATGGTGTCTTTGGAAGGGTTGTGCGGAGGACGCCTGTTCCCTCCAAAAAGAACAGGCTTCGGTTTTGAAATTTGCATTAGACTGAAACACAAGGAATGTTGTTTGGACAGCTGAGACAAAGTGGAGTTGTTTGGCTGTGATGTCAAGCACCACTCTTGGTGACAACTAAACAGCATATCAGCACAAACGCTGTCGAGCACAGTGGGGAAGGATGTTAATTTACCGCCCAGGACTGGGGCGTCGTGCAGTCACCAAGTCATCACCAACATGAGCATGTCAAACGTGAGACCATCTGTTCACCAAAAAAGGCTTGGCCAAAACTGGAGTACGCGAAAAGACACGAATGTCAAGCACACCAGCAGATCTACAACAGAATGGTAAAAAATAGATATGAGTGGTTTGTGTCTTACTTTCAACCAGCAGCTCAGAACGAGGCCCAGTTTCATATCAGTTTGAACAAATATTGTTCTCGGTATCTTTGTCCAAGTCACTTCTGGGCCAGACTTTTGTTTATCACGTAACTACATTTTCTTGACCACAGATGGATTGTGTTGCAGCAGCCTGTGGTCCCTGTAACCAGGTCCACTATCATGATGCTGTGTGCTGCATGTGTGGTTGTTAGTTTTGATTTTTTTTAAGACCTGATAAGGACTAGATGATACGTTTATGTCCTGATGTATCAGGACTTAGAAGTAGTAGTCTACTTTGTATTTTATGAAATCATTAATGGTAACAAAAGGAAGAAAAATAAAAAAAGTCTGATTTCTTTACACTCACCACATATAATCTCATTTCATTCACTGGGAACCTGAACTGAAGAGTTTCTCTGGGGTCGTTTCCTCAGAACAACCTTCCTAAACTCTTTATCCAGTTTCCGTGCGTGCTTGTGGATTTGAACTTTTACACCACTTTCAGTTTAAACATGAATTAAATTCAATGTAAGAAAGTAGGAAAATCAAAAGATGATCTCAAACGCCAGCTAAGATAGATGATCTGTTGCAATTTCAATTTCTGTTAGGACCACTAATGGTTCAGACTCGAAGCTATGAAAGGTCTCCATTACTCTAATTATTGAAGTCCATATTTATTTTCAGTCACTCAAAAGAACGGCCGTGTCGTATCATTGTTCATGTAGTGCCTCGGGGTATGTGTGCAGTCCCGTGGTATGCAGCTTATAAATTACACCGAGCAGTAAGGAAAATGGAAAAGTCAGAAGAAACTTATTGAACAATATTGTGTTCTTTGATCATACACTGTTCCCTTCCAGCTATACTCAAACCCACCATTAAATCTACTGTCAATTTTCTAATATCCAGCCATGCTCTGAAATGACACCTGTCAGCTGTTATTTGTCATAGAAATGGTCACAGAATCCAGCATTTTTTGGAAGCTTTTGGAAACAGTTTTTCTCCAGAAACTAGACTTCAGTAAATTATGAACGGAGCAGGGACATTTGGTACCTCAGAGGCCACAGGCCTTCAGTCTGAGATGAATGATGAAACACATTTTTCCAAATGTCGCGATGAAACTGATTAATCACAACAACGGGCGTATGTCACACATCAGCTGCTGAAGAGCTGAACATCACGTGGTTCGTCTGTCTTTGACGCAGTAGCAGCGTCGATCACGTCACATCTTCTCTCTTTCTGCTTGAAAACCAGTGATATTCCTGATGGGCTGCTGCGTGGATGGTCACACTTCTGCAAACCTCCAAAAGGCGTCATTGCTACTCCGTTGTTTTCAGTTTGTTGAAATTGGAATCTCAGTATTGATTAACAATGGCGTGTTTGAATACATTTGGAAAATGGCATTTTCACGTTAGACCTGTTCATTGATATGGAACCATGGGACATCTAAAGTCTAAAAAAACGGTTTAATGTCATCCCCATCAGCAGCAAATTCACCATTTGATGCTTTGCCAAGTTAAAAATGCAGAACACATCACCAAATTTGGTACAGTTAAATTAAATTATGCCCATCTATCTGGTATTATAGATTTGATCAATTTTATTTTCTCTGATTTCTTTTGTTTACCAAAAAGTTTAAACTGTTTCAGTTTGAGGCAAAGATAAGAGATATATAAACCAAAGCAGTTATCCTCATTCACACCTTTTATACCTACTGAGAAAACAAAAATATTACTTGCTCTGTGAGTTTGTGTTTTTACCTGTAAACTGTCGTCTACAGCGTTTAGTAGATAGCAGTCAAGGTTCCTAATTTGCCAGTAAAAGTTCTGGATTAATAAAGTCTGGTGATGAGTTCAGTGTCGGCATGTCAGTTTCACTGAGACACAGCTGGATCAGTACATTTTTGTATACGTTACGGTGATCAATAAGCCCGTTAGTACTAAGAGGCTTGCAAATAGCTTATTAGTTGCACATTTAAAAGTGTTCCTTCATAGTAAACTTAGTTCATGGGGTCGTTTCCTTTTGTGATGAGGCGTAAACATTTCACAGCACGAGATTAAGTTATAACTTCTGTTCACCCCTTTTTTCTGCACTTTCATTCTTTGACAGCTGGATGAGTGTTTTTTTCTTAGTTTTTTTGCAGATAGATTTATCACTTTCACGTCCGTCTCTAAGATCCTCCTCGTTTTCACATCTCTATCGTCGGTCCACACACGCTCCCGCCTCCTTTCCATTGTTCTACCCAGGCTGTGAAATATTGATGACTGGTAAATTATATCAGTAGTGTGTTGCAGAGAAATGATGCCGTCCATCCCCTTCTTACTGTTTTTCTCATTATTTTTCACCCACCCTTGCGTCCTCCATGCTTTATTTATGATGGCTTGTGGGCTTTTTTGTTTTTGTTTTTTGCCACTTCAGTATTCCCTCTTTACTGCTCGGAGTTATTTTGTGCTGTTTCCTTGAGATGATTGTTGAATATTTGGATGTCTTTCCACTGATGTGTTTGTGGAGGAATGTGTCTTCTTCACTTCCTTTTTTCCGCATCACGAGGTAGACTAAAATGCGTGAGAGATTAGAGACCGGTTGTGTATGTAAGGGCCATCCTCTGGTTCTGTAACCGAGTGAGAATTTAACGTTCCCATCACGATGGACATGTGGCGACCGTAGTTGTTAGCACAGTGGAGCTTCACTCCACGGAGTGAGCTCCTAGTTAAAACCCGCTCACAAATGAAACGGCAGCTAGTGAGGAAGACCTGGATAATTCCAGCTGGAGGAGCCACAACGCTTTCATTTACTGTACTGATGCTGTACGTGCAGCTGAATCTGACTCGTTGCACTGTTCAAACCTTCCCAGTCGGCTTCTCCACGCATCGGCGCGCTTCACACAAACACACCGTCACACACTCTTGCACATGGTCCTTTTAAAAGGACCATAACAATATGAAGAAAGCTGACAGCATCTTCTTCCACTATGTTTTTTTTTTTTTTTATTATTATCATTAATATTAGCCAATAAACATGACCAACTCGTTCCGTCACTGTTGAGTCACACTTTTGTTCTGGATTGCCGGTTTTGTGTATGCAAGGACACGGAATTGCAGGATTTTCCTCTCTTCCTTGGGCCAGTATGTAAAGGCCAATGGAGTAAGATTGGTGGCCCGCTGTTACACAAGTGTTACAGAAGGCCAGTATGTGAGCGCCTAGTGATTCAAACTGATTGCAGTGTTGTCTCAGTCCTCAAACCCACATGCTGTCATTAACTGGTATCTGCACACTCTCTGCTCAAAGGCTAGGGCCCAAAATAGTCTTGAGTTCAGTGAAATGAGACCAAAAGAGAAGAACAACTTATCTATCTCTGCAGAGAAATACAAATGTCTTTTGGTTCATGACACCTGATTGAGAAGAATAGGTTTGGTGCAGGTCTGGAACAGCATGTTGTTTTTGGTGGAGGGAGGGGCGTAAATACCTCTAAAGTACCCAGTCTGGTGTTATTGCTATAACATATTCAGGGAACAGGACAAAAGTAAAAAAAAAAAAAATCTTATCTGGAAAAAGTGATTGTAAGATATTCACTGTACATAATTATGATGATGAACTGATTTTGATATTGGAAACCTTTAAAGATGGAGAATTCATGCTACTTTACAGGCCAGCTGTGAAATTGTCATTCACTTTTTTTCACACCAGTATTGGCATGTTTCCCGAGCATAGCCAGAAATAGTAACGGTGCTTCTCACAAGTAAGGGAAGTCACTACTTGATGGACAGTGTGATTAAACTATGCGATTTGTTCCTGAAAATATGAGCTGTAAATGCTGCATCACTATTGTTTTCACCACTTTAGATTAAACATAGTCACTGATCTTGTTTTATAACAAATGTGATAAAGTCTCTGCAATTCAATCGGATACAAGGATAAAGCAGTAATGGAATTTGAAACGAAAAAGGAAAGGAGGCCTCAGCAGCATGGGAATCAGCAGTTAATTACTTGCACATGAATATAAAATGATTGTTGCAATGCAAACACTTGCACTCCACACTCGTCAGCAGTTGTTATTCAGAGGACAGATGATGTTGTTCTGCACATTTCCATTACCCCTTGGTTTGCGCAAAATCAAATATCGATAAAGCAATCCTGTAACTGCACTAATTTGAAAAAACTCCCAAATATTGAATAAACCCTTTTTTACTTCGAAGAGGTGGGTTTTCAGGCAATTTGATGATCCACTTATTCGCAAAAGTGTTATGGAAATGTTCTGGCAGCGTGCTCTGGTGCCCTGGCAGCGCTGGATGTGACATAACCGGTCAATCTAAACTCATCAAAATCTATTTTCCAGCTGTTTTGGCCTCATAAATACGATGTAGTTGTGCTATAAACGATGATATGAATAATTATAAAGCAATACAATTAACTATAATAATAATAATACCTCGTGTAAAGTCTGATGAAAGGTTCAGTTTCAGATTTTTTTTTTCTTCTACTACTCCCGGGTTAGTATTTGGCTTTCCATTTCTCAGATTCTTCACCTTTTACAGTAATATTATCTTCAACTTTTTGTAGTTGGTTAAGTTGGATAGTTGTATGATTAGTATAAATTCAGACTGTTAGTGATATCTTTGAAAAAAGGTTGGTAACATTTGTCATCTGGCTGTGGACATTGTCGTCTGACCGGGTGAAGGCTGTGAGACAGTGAAAGGCAGGAAAAGAGCAACAGACTTTTCTTATTGTCATTAGTCACAGAAATGGCAGAGCAAGCAGTACACACACACACACACACACACACACACACACACACACACACACACCGTTTTAGTAAAGAAGAGGATCATTCTAAAACATCTATATTGCATTCACAGTCTCACTTCTCTGTGTTTCGTCATAAAAAGAATGGCTTCCTGTGAAAACACACTGACACAAACATGTCTCACACACCACGTCTCCCCATCGTCCTGCCCTCTGCTGTCCGTTTAAGCCTGGAACAACCACGTGAACGTTCAGGGTGCCCCTGCGCTGTGCGTTTGCTGGAATAGTAGGTGAGACGGCAGGGACGAAGTGCTTGTTTGTGTGCATCTTTGATTATACGCGTTTGTTTTGTCTGTAAACTCCAGGCACATCTGGCCTGTGCTTACCAAATGCTACAGTGGGGCAAGTCTTTGTGCCCTACAGCAACAGTTGCTAGGGTTACCGACAGGTCAGCCACCACAGCAATGAGTGTAATTTAGCCCAGGGCTTCCATCAGCCCTCCTTCTCACAAACTCGTTCTTTTGCATTCAGTTGTGTGAGAGTAAACACCGTTACCCGAGCATGCAACCAAATGTTTTTTAAACTGCATTTCACAGCACATTGCACACACGTTCTGTGGTAAGATCCTCAACCTCGTGGCTATGCCCCTCTGCAAAACACAACGTTGCTGGTTTGAAACCAGCGTATCAAAGCGCGTCTGTGGCGCCAGTCTGTCAGTTATGAGTCGTGAACTCGGAGCTTGCCACAGATTCATCATTATAATGATCACCTGCTCTGACATCTCATACATCACATCCCACACACTCATTACATGTACTGTAGTCGCTCCTTTAGTCACTCATCCCATTTTTGTCCATCTGTCTGGAAACGGCAAAGCAGTATAACACTTATAATGTGAAACATGGGCAGTTGTGTGTGATTTTGCCTTCTGTGCGCAGATGTAGTGTGGAGGTATAGTTGAAATGACAAAACCACAACAATAACTCAGTGACTGCTTACCATTGTTAGTTTATTTGTGGCGTCTGCATTAAATCTTTGCTTTAAATACCCACTGTTCTCCTGTTGCTTTTCATCAACAGGAGGATGGAGATGTGGAGGACGACATGACCATCAGAGAGGTAAGACATAACATTACGCCTGACCTACAAGCTCCTCTTTAGCCAGTCATTTAAAAAAGGCACTCCTCAGAGTTAAAGATGTCTGAGAAAGTAGCCCTGATGACGTCATAGGAATGCCATCAAGGATATTTAAATATGGGCTCAAAGACTTTATTGCAGGAAACCTGAGATATACACTGGATGAGCCCAAAAGTCTGATATGATAAATGTAGGTGTTTCGTGTTGGTGAAACACGGCATGTTTGGAAGAGTCCGACTGGGGTCCACATAAGGCAGAGCTGTGCACAGTCCTCTGAAGAGGGCTCAGTCCTGAAACTGACCCATGATCTGAGGTGTTTGTAGTTTTATTTAGAATGCGTTTGTAGTGAAGCCTTTGGTGAACTTGGCATACATTTAATAATGTGAGAACAATTATTATATTAATTGCCAGACTGTTTTGAGTTAAGAAGAGGATTCTGTGTTGTTACTCAGAAAGAAGTAACCGCCGCTGTTGTTGGTAAATGACTCTGGTTTGAGACTAGAACTACTTTTAGTACATGATCTATAATCTTTATGCTCAGCATAAGCATAAGCACCAAGTCTGAAACTATTTCAGAGTGTACTTAAGTGTAAATTAAAAAGTGTTTTTATAAATAAAGCCCTGGCTGTGTAGCATATTGAATCAAAATAAACCTTTAAAGCGATGTCAAAGACGACATGTCTTTCACTCAGTAAGTCAGGTTTGTCAGCGTGAGAGTGCAGCTCCGGCACCAGCTGTCCCCTCAGAAATCTCTGCATATGTGCTGATCTCAAACGCTTGTATCTGCGTTCTTGCATAACAGGTTTTAAGTAATTGATGACAGTTGAGGGTTTCAGTGTCATGGTCAACCAACCAAAAGAAATTTGACATGAAGTAGTGTTTGTTTGGGGGTTTTTTTGTTTTTTTTTTTGTTGTTTTTTTTTCCAGTTTTTATTTTTGGTACAAAGAACTGAGTCTGCTGAACTCGTCATGAGTGCTCCCATGGCAGAGACTCTGAAAGGATGCTGTACAGATGCATCCTTATTGTATTATTGATTCTGTTGCTTCAACTTTTCTACCACGTCAACCTTTAAAAAAGTTGTGAAGGTTTCAGTCCAAAAGACATCTATGTTGGTAGGTTTTTTTGTTTTTGTTTTTGTTTTTTATTTTTCATCTTTTTCAAATTTCAAGCCTCATAAATCCAATTATGCATGCAACATATCAACGAGACAGTTTAAAAGCCGCCCCAACACCAGAAAATTAAAAATGAAAAGAAAAACACCCTGGTGCCATGAGTGTATCACGATAGCTGTGCCTTTAACCCTAACAAACCTTTCTGGAGGATATTTACGTTTTGGGTCTTTGTAAGAGCTAATTCATCCCCATTCAGTGCTCCATTAAAGAGTGATAGATGATGCAGATTTAATTTTGGCAGAGTTTAACAGTTTTCCAGTTTGCTGCAGCGCAGAGAGATAAATCCATTAATGCTGGATTCACAAAAATACTTTTTAGTAGGCTTAGTTCAGCTGTATAATATGTTCAATCAAATGGGCGTTGAGACCTACATTTGTCTTCTTGGAATCTCAGTTTGCACTTGATAACTTTACAGTCTGACAGCCTCGACTTTTCAGATTTCTCAGTAAGCTCAGATAGCTCGATTACACTGGAGTCTTATATTTTTGGATATGACATCATTCATAATTCATCCGTCAAAAGCACCTCTCATTTCCTTTCTGTCACCCATAAATTCCTCACACTTTCCCCTTCCATCTCCTTTTTTTTTTTTTTTTTTTTTTTTTTCCCCAGCTTTTGTACATCTGCCATGTCACTGCTGTTTACGTCTCTCCTCCTTGTTTCCTTCACCTTCCCTTTATCACTGTTTGGCTTCGTAGGTTTCAGGTATTGTGTGTTTTCAGTGTTGCTTGTTTTTTCATCACATTGTAGTTTGAAATATTGAATATTTTCTCCCTCTGAGTGGCTCACACTGCCCTGAAAGACCTCCCTGTTAACATAATCTAGTTCATATTTACCAGTCGAAGCCTTTTTGCTCTCGTTTCCTGTTTTTCTTGCAAATGGGCAGTCATCCCTGTAATCTGTGTGATCTGCAGATCGCAGAGTGGGAAGAGAAGCAGCTTGATGAGCAGGTCAACTTCAACAACTGCAAGATCGACCCTGCGCCATTCCAACTGGTGGAGCGCACATCACTGCATAAGGTCTGATCATAGATGCAGCTGCAGTTTAACATCTGTGTCTATAAATGCGCGTCCTCATTACTGGACAGTGTTGCACACCACCACTCTATTTTGTGTATGTATTGTACAATGTTACAAAACATAGGATACAAGGATAAAAATTGAATGCAGGCCACAGATGGTGGTAAGTTTGTCCAAATAATGTCATGCATTGAAAGAAAAAGAAGAAAAGAAATCAGCAAGCAGTCCCAGAGAACCACACAGAACATATACATTTAGTGTTTTTGATATCATAGAAAGACCTCCTAAATACATTTCATATTGTTGATTAGTTCAACAGGTATCAACCTACTAGAGGTCAAATATGGACAGGTCTGAAGTGGAGAAGACGTTTCCCAGAACCAGAGTCTGTGTCATTTTTGTTCACTCAGTCGGCAGCGACAGGATGAAACAAGTTAACAGCTTTGTGTTGTAGAAATTTGCCCCTGAGTTGAGGAATAGACCTCCAGGCTATTGGCAAGTTGTTTTCAGTTTTCTGTTTTGTTGTTTTGTCTAAAGCAACATATTTATTATCTATGTTGGTGAGCTTACATGTACTTTTTTCTGATAGTTAGTGCTCTTTGATCAAACCAGATATCATCTTCTGTGCACAAGTTTAAGTGGAACAAGTTCAGTTTTGAATGAATGTAGTTTTTTAGCAATACAGTCACTTTTAGTGGATTCTGATGAAAACATCACCCACAAGTTGTATAAAAAGACCCTAAACATACTGGCTACACACAGTTGTGTGTCGTATCTATACTGTTTATGCAGTTGAGGTTTATTTTTGTAAATTGAAGTGTTCTGTGGTATAAAAAGAGGCTCAGTGATATGGAAAATTATAAGCAGGAATTCTCACATAAAAGATTTAATGTTATTTTAGGCCAGTGTCATCGCCTCAATACTGACTCAACAGGCATAATACTCCATATACTCTCACTGCTTCTGTGAGGTGAAGAGACATTAGGTAGCATCCAAACAATGGAAAAGAAAACAGTCACACATACAAACACAGTTGTTTCCTGTTGAGTGAAGGAGAAAATGAAAGTACAGGGTGAAGAGAGGAGTTTTAGCTCTTCAGTACTTGTGTTGATTAGTTTTCTTACTGCAGCACATTTTTACACCCTGGAGGGTAGGCTCTGTTCTCAGTGGACACACACACACACACACACACACACACACACACACACACACACACACACACACACAAAAGTATAGCTGAGTGTTGAAACTCACTTCCACCCAACCAGAAACACAAAAAACTGGCTTGCCAGCGGCTGTGGCAGCACCTAATGTCCTCCATTCATAATGCGGCCCCTTCTGTCCATCGTCCTCTGGGCTCTGCGTGAATACTCTTTAAACATTTAAGAGAGGGATCCTGCACCGATCCATCTCACTTCCCTCCCGCCACCATACTGCCAAAAACTGATACCACACACAATCCCCTTCAGCACTTTTAGCACAACCTGCTGCCTCTGCTGCTGCACACGGGCGTGTGCGCTTATCAAAATGTTCTCTCCATACCTACTATTTATGTTTAGTCATTTTGTCGATGTCTGCAGGTCCATTTGCAAAGAACAAATCTGTATCTGATTTTATTTATGCAACAGTACTTTTCTCCAGTCACTGTTGACAGGGACCTTTTCTGTTAGGCAGTGGCTAACAGGCTCAGGGAAACTCACTTTCATGATATAGAAAGAAATCTCCTGAAACTGTTGTTATAGCCTTCCTCTTACTCTAAGATTACACTTTAGAGGGTGTCTAAAGTGACTACTAGATCAAAAACCTCCTAACAATCAGTAATGGAATAATCAAGCCTCCTCATCTGTATCTCCACTGAACTTCCCATCATGCCACATTTGCTGTACCTCAGAAGCGGTTTGCACACGACTGTATGATGGATCTGAAGTTAAGAGAGCCACACTCCCCTGCAGACGGAGGTGGAGCAACGTTGAGTGTCATCCTCTACAACCAGCTGCTGTGAAAAGAGCTATGATGACTTGGTCAGAAAAAGGACCAGCTGTCCTGGATCTTTGTGGTGTCATGGAGACATTAAGGAATTTGTCAACTTGTTTGGGGGGAAAAAAGGACTCGTTATGTTTCATTACCTCATTAGACGTCGTTTGAAAAACAGACATAGAGCAATAACCAATCAATCAGAGGCGTTGCAAGGTGTAATAATGTGATAGTGTGAATAGTTGCAAATAAATAAACAGAAAGATGTAGATGGATCCAAAAATATATATATATTTTTTTTTTTTTTTAATGGAAGATGGAAACAGAAAAGAAAAACAGCCCTTATTGTCTTATAATGTTTTTGGCATCTGTTGCGGTGACACTGGCATGCTTTTTCAGATGAGGACTAAATTTCCCAAGATCTCCATTCTGCTGTTCCCACTATTACACTTTGATTAAAATAGAAAACACCAGTTACAACCATGTGGCACTATGGACGCTGATGATAAAAGACTGTGCCGCTGATTAGATGATTGTGGATTTCTGTTTGCAGCTTCGTCAATCAATGAACCAAATTTTTAGAGACGTGAACATCCTCAGATAAGCAGTTGCATCCGTCTGTGGAGAAGCTCTTTGACAAATTACATCACAGTTGGCCATGGCCTAACACTGAACAATCTTTTCCTTGGCACACCTTCTGTTTACTTGGCACTGTGGATCAATTTCAAATGTCCTAAATGGAGAAGGCCTCGCCAATAACTAAAAGGGTTTTAAATTGAAATCCCAGTTGGCATCAACCATGACATTTTTTCTGATGCAGCAACAAAGTTACGGACTCTGACTTTATTCACTTTCACTCTAGCTGCACACAGTCCCTCTCCTCGACGGATTCTTGCCGTGTAGATAAGATTAAATTACATTTAATTGACTTTGTGGAATTATTGCAGAAGTAAATACAGTAGGCTACTAGTGACGCTAAAGTTGCAAATCACAATTATAGAAACGCATGTCCACAACCTTTTTTTTTTTTTCAGTACAAGCTCAAAACGTTTAATGTTTTATCTTGTCAACTGCATTTGGTTTAATAATATTCATAAATGTTTGCCTTTCAAGCTTGGCACATATTTAAAATAAAGTTAGTACATGAGAATTTTAGTGGTAATAAGGATTCAAAAGAAGAAAAAAACGTGCAAAACCAGTATCCATGAAATGCTGAACCATGAGAACCATGCGTGGTGAAGGAACTCTTCTTTGTTAATAAACTTGGGAGACGCCTGCAATTTCCAGTCCCTCAGATGGCACTGCATTAAGAGCAATCATTCATCAATAGGGGATACAGCTGCACATGGGCAAAGGATTGCGTTGGGTACCACAGTCAAGTACTGCAATGCAGAGCTACATTCACAATTGCCACTTAAGCCCTTATTATGCAAATCTGAAGTCTTATGATAATTGTATCCAGAGTCGGCGTTTGCGTCTGCTGAGTTCTCTGTGATCGGCTATCATATTGTGAAACTGTTTACTGTGATCCAATGAATGAGTCCTTTATTTATTTATTTATTTATTTATTTATTTATTTATTTATTTATTTATTTATTTATTTATTTATTTATTTATTTATTTATTTTAAGAAATTGATGCCGTGTGAACTATATCAGAGACCTTAAGTCCATCCAGACAAGCTTAATTTTCTCTTTCCAGTCAGAACCCTGTGAAATATTCCAATTAATCCCAACATCATGTTGTCCAACAGACTCACACCATCTTCTCCCTGCTGGGCCTCGACCATGCCTACGTCACCAGCATCGGCCGGCTCATCGGGGTAGTTTCCCTGAAAGAGGTAGGAGTCTCTTGTTTTTTCATTCTTTTTAATTGAATGTTTTTGATGGAGTGGGGGATCATTTCACTGCCATATCTTATCATACAGAACATAATTAGTTTTATGTCTCTATCAAGTACATAAAATGTGAAAAAGACAGAACGAATATTTCTTGAATGAATTCTTATTTTTAAAAAGTGGTACGCTCTTACATAATGACGAGCGTACATTTTTGTTCGCTTCTCCTCACCTGGTCCTGCTTGGCCTCCACACGGGGGCAACAACAACCGGGCTTTTTACTTAGACCCAGTTTTGATTTACGGAAAGACGGTGTGTAAGTTATCTGGGAAGCACATTTACCGGATCCACAGCATTGGATTACTTTACTCCCCCCAAAAAGTACATACTTGTAAAATAAAAAGGCTAAGAACATTTCTTAGTCTGAAAGATTTAGATAAATCAAATAAGAATGGATTAATGAGGATGGCTAAGATTTATCAGGCCAGTGTGTGGCATTACAGTTTTTACATTTACAATTTTTTTTTTAACTTGTTAACCAACTGGTTGTTAAATCACTTCACCATTTCAAATGCATCTTTTACCCAATCACTAAACTCACACTATGTGGACCATACAGTCAACAGTTGCGTCACCTGGACCAGTCACCATATGTTGCGTCACCTGGACCAGTCACAGTACAGTTATGTCACTTATGCTGAGGAAACCTCCTACTGTAAGAACCTCAGGGAGGCTTAATAATGATACGAATAACTGACTGTATCCTGTGGTGCAGATAAAAAAGTTGAAAAGCCACCAGAACACCAGCCTTCAGCTTTGTACATTTTGATGAATATCATAAAAAAAAAACCCAATTGCTCTTAACCTTAAAAAAAACTTAAATACAGAGAAGCGATAGTGAATTCAGAAAGGGCAGAAACAAAAAAGTTCATGGGGATCTCTCCTCAACTGCAGCATGCCTTTGCGATTACAATTCAATGCCAAGACACACAAATCATTTTCTATTTCAGACGGGAATTCATTTTCTGAAATGAAATGGAGGTAGAGAAAAGAGTGCACTCGAAAATAAGGTCAGAGTGACTTAGACTTCTTGCACGTAAGTTGAAACAAGTCCCAGAATTATGATTGTACGTTCATTAAGCTCTGACACCTCTGTGTCACCTACACACAGCAGTAATGAAAGTAAAAAGTTCAATTCAGACTTCTGCCTCAGTACAGCAATGTGGCTTATTTAGGAAAATGGAGCGTTTATGGCAGGACATCTAACATGGCTGTCGGGAACAAATACTTCCCACATAATCGGAGAGATCTGGTTGTACAAAAATAACTCAGACTAAGGTTTTGACGCAAGTACAGGAAGTTATCTTGATTTTTTTAGGAGTATTGAAACTGTGCTGGAGCAACCAAGACAAAGGAAACATCATCTCTGCATGTTGGCCAGGTCACTAAAATCTGCCTCGAGTCGCAATATAACAGGAAGTTTGTACTGTTGAGGATGTTTCCTGTTTGGTAAAACTCCTGGAATCTGATGTCCGTAAGGCCAGTTTAGTTCCGTTTGTAATTCTTTTACATTACTGGTGTCAGTATTGTATGTTGGTTTTATTTATTTTATTTATGCATGACCTTCACAGTAAAATATGTGTAACCTAAAACATGCATAACTCATAAGGGACAAATACAGAGTGACTGGTCACAATTTAAAATTATAATTTGCGAAGGATGTGACGATGGCAGATCTTGTGGCAGTCTACCTGTTATGGGCAGGAAAGAAGGCAGTGCTTAAATTCACACAAATATTTCTATGATTGCTGTAATATGACAGTGTGTCTGTGTGACAGACAGATTAGGAGAAGCTGGGCTTTATCTGCTTTTTGTTTTTTTTTGTGTGTGCGTCTGCTTGTAGAGAACAGAACAAAAAAGCCTAAATGTCAGAGGGAGGCAGAGAACTGCACTTAGCAACAATGCCCTCTTTGCTTCCTGGGCAATTCACAAAATGTGAATCGTTTTCAGTTGTTCATGAGGCAGAACAGACAAAAGGAGAAGGAGGTGGGCAGAGAGCAGGCCGAGGCAAAAGACGGAGAGCGCAATATTCAACAGCCTTTTGTCTATCGCTGTGCATCACAGGCATCGTGAAGCAATCACTAATGAAAGGTGTGTGCGTGCGTGCGTGCGTGCCTGCGTGCGAGCGAGCGAGCGAGCGATAAAGCCGATAAAGGTGAAGCTGGGTGTTCATGATTAGTATATAGTGTGGCACCATAAAAAGCAATGTAATTGTGGTTTTCTATGGCACTCATGGTTAGTTTCTGTCTTTGGAAAGAGTAAGTAAATACTGATATGTAAAACTGTCATCTGGATTTTTTTGCAGCGGTTTTGATTGCTGACCACTGTGGTTGTCTAGGATACAGTCTGGAAAAACAGACTGGTCAGTTACATACTTGAATTTGCATTGAAAAGTGCACCTTCCAGATGTTTTTCATGCACTCCAGATGTTACTGCATACCACACTTTCTAGATTTGGGCAAAAACATAAAACACAAGTAATAGTAGTTTGCAAATACAGTTGACATTGAAATAACCTACTTAGTAGCTGTTTTTAATATATAGACTGTTTACAATATATGAGGATGAGAAAGTTGAGAGGTTTTGCCAGGTAAGTAGACAGTTTTGTGAACTCCGCTCCAGACTTTTTAATTTCAAAATAAAACTTTCTAGCGAAATGTAAATGGCTATATCTATAAAATGCCTCCTCCTAATAAAGGCATAGCACTCCTAAGCAGTCACAGCAAATAAATGCCTCTGACTTCATCTGAGGAAATATATCAGTCCTGAGTCCTGTAGCTGCCATGCAAATCTGGAGTGTGGGTAGCAGCCCCAAACTATGCAAGTCAATTTAATGCACTCTTGCTCATAGCACCTTCTTTCTCAACTGCCATGTCTGTCTCCATCCAGCTCCGCAAAGCCATTGAGGGCTCAGTGACGGTGAAAGGTGTGAAGGTCCGTCCCCCTCTGGCCAGCTTCAGGGACAGTGGCACCAGCAGCAGCGAGAACGAGGCCACCGAGCTCCACAAGCTGTGGGACCGACACAAGAATGTGTCGCTGCCACAGGAACACAACCCATCAGAGTCTGATGAGAAGTCCCAGTGAGGGAACGTCGCAGATGGAGGAAGAGGAAACATTGAGGTTTTTAATCTCCAAAGCCACAACATGCAAAAATCCTCAGGGCTAAGGATTAATATATCATTTTGAAGAGTTTTACTGCTACACACTCCTCCTCCTCTTCACCTCTCTCCATCTGCTCCTCTACCTTCTTAAACTTCCTTTCCCTTGATTAATCGGCCCACCCAGTGCTTTCTCCAAGAAGCTTGCACTGACCCAGCCAAACACTCCTCAGAGGGTGGAGCACAACCATGCCCTGCTGTCATTTACCTTTAGGATTCAAGAACCGGAATCGAAGTCGAGTTGTCGAGTCGAAAGCTGGGACTGGGTTTCATTTTATTTTAAAAGGGATGTTTTTAAGTAGACTTTTTGCTTGTGTGTGTTTAGAGTTGAGATCAAAGTTTGCACCTGCAAAAGTTTGCACCTGCAAAAGTTATCTTTTGAACGAGTCTTCCACTTTAGCAATGAAATTCAAGAGTGAAGATGAACAAGATTAGTGTTTGTATGTAATGGAAGTGTGAATGTGTGAATGTGAACATGTGAGTGTGCATTAAGAGAAGAGGGTAGCAGATTACTAAAAGGCTTTTTTTTCTCTTGTCTTTAAAAACATTTCAGCCATCACTTTCATATGTGACTAATCTGAAACCTGACCAGGTGGTCAGGTCTTACTGGAAATGACACATTTGCTCCCACTACAAAACATTTAAGTTGTAAGGGGACAGATATTTAAGTTCAGTGTACTTTTCTCCGTCTCTGTTTTTCTTCATGAGCTCATTCTTTTACTGCGAGTCTTAATGGTCAGGTTGAAAGTGCAGCCTATGCAAGCAGACATGCCTTTCAGCAGCATCAGAGATGCCAAATTTCTTTTTGTTTGTTTGTTTTGTTGGTTTTTTTCCCCATAATGTGCACTACTTTAATACTAGCTACCTACAACCTTGTGCAATGCAAGTGAAACACACAGAAATGCACACAAGTACTCTGCATTGATGCACTCCAGAAGTGGAGCTTTTCTGCATATCTACATATAGTGTTCAAGAGAAGGATGGGACAGATGAAAACGCAAATGAAGGAAGGAGGAGGAGCAGGGAGTAAGTGGGTGGCTGAAAGAATAAAGTCATTCCCTAACCACCTCCTCTGGGTCCAGCGTTTAATCGCCATGGTAGCCTACCTTCAGTACCATGTTTTAGAGATGCAACTTAAACAGATCGTTATGATGGGACAGTGCAAGAGGCCACATCGATTATATGAACAGTTATGAATGATGACATGCAAACAGATAAATGTAGACCAATGATTTGGTTAAACTGAAGTAATACCCAGTCAGAGTTCCACGAAAGGAGATTAATAAATGACAGAACAGTGGGCGAAGACTGGCGAATTTTAATCTTATAAAAGTCACTGCAGCTTTTTTAAATCACTGCTGCAGCCCCCTGACCAGCATCATCAACCAAGTTAACCAGAGTCCTGAGGCATTGTTTTAAACAGCAGTGACGTTTTTGATTTCTGACATGATTGATCACACAAATTACTCTGTATTTAATGATTCATCCTCCCATTATGCTCCTGGCTCATCAGCATGTTCTCTGCATATCGACAGCAAAACTACGGTCTGTTTGCCTTTTCTTCCAGCGCTTCATCTTTTCTGGTCCTTACACTTTTTTTAAAAAACTTATTTTGAGTAAACACAACGTTTTGACACTCCTTTCCACTTATAAAAGAATTAAGCAAGGATACGCATTACATCCTGCAGAATGTGCACCTTAGTCTTAATATCTCAAATACGTTCCCACACTCCCTAGTTTCTCCGTCTCGTGTGACCAGGTTTGCGCTGATTTGAAAGTGCTTGCAGTGAAGCAGCATGGCTTTGCATGAGAGTGTGCATGTGGCATTTGTTATAATAAAAATGCACCACAAGGAGCAAATAGATGATAGATAAATATTCGGATGAGTGAACAAAGTTGACATAAGCTTGCCATTTTGTGCCTATATTTTCTGACATTCTAGGACATATTTCACATATCCATTGATCTTGATTCATTGCCTGATTTATAAACTGGGAACGGGGTCTTTAGTTCAAAACTTAAACAGATTAATATATTTAATATTATTGCTGCAATATAAAATCATAATTTAAGGTATTACCCAATCTTTACTTGTTGACTGTTCTTTTTCTGAACTACGTTTGAGACTTATTTTATGAAATGTGTTATCTTTTTGTCACATTTGATGATTTAGAAGTTGATTGTTCATGTTAAAATATTTCTACTTTTCACAAAAATGCAAATAACACTAAGAGTAATGGCTTAAGTTGGCTGGCTGATGCAAAACAGGATAAATGTAAAAGGTGATGTAAGGGAGGTAAACGTTGGAGGCACCAGTTTGTGGTCAGTCATTGACTTGTTCATTCCACAAGTGCCTCGTTTTTATTAGTGATCGACACCCAAGTGTCTGGGGCTGGTTATCATACACATGCAGATGAGGCACTTTGCACACACACACACATGTAAGTGGCGTGGATGATGTTTCATAGTCACCATGACAACCCCCGTATCTGCTCACCCTCGGGACATAACGTGAACTACTGATTTGGTCCTGTTTGTTTGAGCTTTTCATCGATTTTCACTGTTTTGCCAAATCCTTTCCACTCTTCTGTTTCCAGACAGTGAGCTAGATGCATCTTTGCCAGCCTGTGTTACTCAGAATGAGACTTGTACTTGTTTTATTTCTTTTATTGATGATCTTCTTGTGGTTAATCATTTTGTGCAATAACAGTTGTTCATCTCACTTTGTAACCGTGTTTTTATTTACAACATGAATGCAAGATGACCTTATTTTTGTAAAGAAACCTGAAAAGAGTAAAAAGATGTATGTATATGAGGGGAAGTAGGAGCTCACTCAGGAGCTACAGTAGTGTGTGATAAATTGAATATCTCCAAAAGCCCCCTAAAGCTCACTAGAATAAGCATTGAAAACACTTTTTGCACTCTTATTTGTTCATGAGGAAAAAATGGCTCCTTGTTTTAACTTGTGGGACACTTTCTTAAAAGGCTCTGTGGTGAATGTGTTGCATGGACTGTAGCTGGCCTTCTCGTACAAACCTCCCTCCCCTTATACACACTGATACCGAGTCACTTTTATGCTTCCTTCTGTCCTCTTCTCGATTCAGAGGTACTTTTGATTAGAACAGATCCTCAAATCAGCTGCTGACTTTTATCTTTGTCCACTCCTTATGGACTGCCCACGTCTGCAAATCCTGAGGCCCAAACCCGAGCGGGCTGAACAAGACCCACAGCTATTTTTCACTTCAAAAGTCAAAACATTGTTTTTGTACACCATTGATAAATAAAATTTTAACAAGAGTTTTGTTTGAGTGTTGTCTGTCTGAGGTGTTCAGTCCTTCTGCATTTGGACTTCTCTCCCGTCTTTCCTGTCAGTGGCAGGAATGAAGAACCCAGACAGACGTGTTGTTTTTCCCTGGTTTTCCCTGTGGAGACATGCACACAGAACTGCCACACCAACATCCACATTCATTCATTTTGACCCAAATCCTTTTATACCCTCCAGAATCAAAAGCATTTTACGTTGCTCTCTTGCAGTGACTCGAACCAGCTCTGGCTGCACAATGCAAAGAGGAAGACTCCACCTTCCTTTACATTAGTTTTAAAGGGTGTTTTTCAGTTCTAAGGATGTGCTGTACATACCAGGTATCTTCTTCAGGTCCCATAGAAGACCCCGAATTCCAAAACGTTGTGTAAAATGTTAATAAAATTTATAGCAATGATTTACTTATCTCATATTTTATCAAGAAAGATTGTCCAAACTGTTTGAATTGGAGGTTGTACATGCAACCACAGATGTTTGTTACACTGTGTCCTTATTTCATAAAAACTAAGCCAAAGTGGCTGGACGAGACGAGAATCAAGGTGTTGCAACGGGGTGTTAAAGTCCTCCACAACAATGATGTGACACTGATAACAGAGAAATACTCCTGATAAATGTTGGTGTCATTAGTTTCTGCTCCTGTGGTGTGAACTGCTGAGCTAAAATTTACAAAAGTTCCTTTGTGTTGCATTTAAATCACCAGGATGTCATGTCAAGTTCATCTGAGGTTATACTACTCTGGCTTTCAGACTTGTTAGGGACCAGATTTTTTTTTTTTTTTTTTTTTTTTTTCATGTTTACTTGCCTGTATCATGTTACGATGCCCTCAAGACCACCATTGATTGTTCAGCAACACTGTTCAATGCAGGTCTGAGCCATCAGGGCTTGTTAAAGCCGAAAACACCGGAACCTCAAACCGCTCGGTAGTGACTAATCGTGCTTCAAACAAGCAGACTGTTGAAAACGGTTTTCAAAATGCAAAACGTGTAGTGCAAAACAAAAAGTTGGACTTCCTAAGCTGAGTTGTTTTTTTTCTCTAATCACTTCATTGATTTTTAGTGCTGCTGACTCATTATTTCCTATGGAAAAAAAAAAAAAATAAAGGGTAAATGTAAGCAACTTTGTTTACCAACACAAAACTAGAGATATTGAAGGATCAACAGCAACATTTTTCCAGGACCAGAAATGCATTCCACTGCATTATTTATTGGCTTCCCCGGGATCTACTCGAACAGCTGGTGTGTTGCTTCGGGCATCAACTTCAGTTCAGCACTCAACCAACACCTACACATAAATATGCAGTATACAAAAATGGCTTCATACCCATGGTACAGTAATGTGTCACTGCCAGAGTAGTTATCAAAATGCAGCCTCGCTCATTCAACCTCAGCGGCAGCGGCTGGCGGCGCCGATGAAACAACTTCTCCAAAGGAATGTGCTCTGCAGCAAGATGAAGGTGTTGGTGAAGCCAAAGATGACTCTTGGAAATGCCACACACACACACGACCAGGACATAGTGTAATTTTCTGATATTAACATTGTCAAACATGAATCAGAGCTTAAAAAATCCTTCCTTCCCCGGTTCGTGTCAGCACTCACATGTGGCACCCAGTGTGACAAACGAGTAACAAGAGTTTTAGTTTAGGAGATAAATAGCTGCCAGAACCCACAATAATCACCGAAATAACTGACAAAAGTCATTATAAATGATTTACTGAATGTGGTTGGCCCCTATGTCTCATAGCAAGAAGGTTCCTGGTACGACTCCTGGGCCCGGCAAGTGTCTTTCTGTGTGGAGTTTGCATGTTCCCGTCATGCTTGTGTGGGAACTCCGGGTTCCTCCCACAGCCCAAAAACATGTATTTTAGGTTGATTGACAAATCTAAATTGCCCGTAGGTGTAAGTGTGTATAGTTGTGTGTAGTTGTGTGTAGACGTGGCCCTGCGATAGACTGCGACCTGCCCTGGGTGGAGCTGTGATTGGCTCCAGCAGACCCCGGGACCCTGTACTGATGGATAAGTTTACTGAACGTTGATAAAAATCAGACATTGCTTTTGAATTACAGTTCAACAGAAACATTAAAAAAACAAACCACAAATAAACATAATAGAAACTGGCCTTGACAAAAATGATCGTTCCCTTCATCCTAATATTTTGCATCTTCTGCAGGTATTTTATCCCAATCCTCGTGAGCGAACTGCTCCAGCTACTGCATGTCAGGTTTGAAGGGTTCCTCTCTGGACTTCAGGTTTCCGTTTTTCCACAGATGTTTAATGGGATTTATATCAGGGATGACGGGGCCTGTCACAGTAGCCTGATGTTTTCCTTTTTTCCAGCTCTGAACATAGACCTGATGTAACTTGCCAGAAAGCTCCAGCTTTTCTCATCTGTCTGAAGGATTCCAGAAGCTTTGTGGCTTTTCAATATGGATTTTCACAAACTCCCTTTTTATGATTTCCTTTCCTTAATCATCTCCATTAAGTCTACTTTGACTCAAACAGCAACTGATGGTGATGTACCCCGACCTTGGGGTTCACCTTGAATCTCTTTGGTAGATGTTCTGGGCTCTTTGGTCACCATTCTTACTATCCATCTCTTCAATTTGTCACATTTTTTCCTCTTGCAGCCACGTCCAGTCAGGTTAGCTGCGGTGCCATGACCCTAATAAACATCTAAATAAAAATGTAACTGTGATGTAGATGGTCTTCTCGCCTTCACCTTTAACATGCTTGTCTAGAATGTTCTGATCTTCACCGTGATCCCAAACAGCCGAGTGACGGCTTTTAACCCTTTAGGTAGGCAGACTAACTCATTTCAAGATTGAGGACACTTGTGATATTAATGACAGGACACGCTTTAATTTAACATGTGACTATGGTGAAATTATTCCTGTCTCTTCCGAGGGTACCAACTAATTTGTCACGGCAAGTTTCATTAGTTTTTTATGTTTCTTTTGAACCACAATTCAAAGTATTTTCATTAGTCAATGTCGAGTAAATGACTATTTATGAAGCGATTTCTCTGATCACTGTGGCTTTTTCTTCGCTCGAGTACCAACTAATGCGTCTCCTCTTACACGTGCATCCTTGTTAGGAGTTAGTGTCACTAACAGTTGTTAGTGGTGGCAACGGCTGCTCAGGTGTTTGGAAAGACTCAAGATCAAACTGCTTTTTCCAACTTGGTTGGTCAACTCTGGTGTGACGTAATTCCCAGATGTAGCTTCCAACATTTGAGGTAAATGGAAAACAATAGGCCTCGTAAGGTGGACCTAAATATAAGTGGCAGCTGATGTGTAATAGAACAAAAAAACAAATGTTTTTACCTTTGTTTCAGAGTGCATAGTCCCAGCCCCATAAGGAGTTATTCCTGTAACATTCAACCCACTGGTAAATCCTCCGTATGAAATGCTTGCAGCCTGCTATTCCCATGTGTGTCCCTTGGACACATATTGGTTGACAAGGCACGTGTCTCCTCCAGCAGGACAGCAGTTGGCTCCACCAACCTGCACTAGAAGAAACAGGACAACAGGAACAAACAGGAAAGTCTAAGTTCGGTCAGGATTCCGAACAATTCCACAGTAGATGTCTTCTTCAGGGTCTTCTATGGAAAAAAAAGACGACTAGATTTATTCCTCTTTACTGAATCATTTGGACAAATACATATTCAACCAGTAGATATGTAAATATCAGTAAAATTACAGCAGGATGAGAAATCGAGTCATCAATCGCCGCAGCAACGTATCAGAGACGGGAAGCGTATTTAAGATTAACGCTGTGGATAGCTGAGAATGTAATATTTATTTGTTTGCCCCTGAATTCTTCTGTGGTGTTCTACAAAAAATATTTTTAAAAATGATCATTGTACTCCAAGTATATTTATCTACAGTAACATCTGAACAAACCTGGTTAGAGACAAATACACGTATAAAGTGAAACTAAGAAACAACTTTGCAGTTCTCACAGAGAACATAAACAGTACTGACTAGTTAAATGGTCGTAAAAATAAACACATTTACATGAGCCGTTTCCTGTGGTACTCATCCTTTGCCTTATTTGCTGCTACAGTAATGCATTTTACAATTCATTTCTTATAAATAAAGTAAAATACAGTTTTATCAAAGCTGTAATAGCATGTCCACAATCTTCAGTATGTGCGTGTGCAGAGAGCCTGTAGAAGACATAACTGCCGTGATGATTCTCTGGGAGCAGAACGTGGATTCGACCAACCCAGCTGACACAAAGAAGTTGACTTGGCCTGAGGGAAAGAAGGTGAACTTGTTTTGTAGTTCGCACCAACTTAATGCAGACTTGTGACGGACAGACTCCAGCAGTGCTCTGTGTCATAATGACATTTGTATTTCCTGCAGATCTGAAGGAGCGTTCCCAAATTCAATGTTAAGGTGCTCTGTCTTTGTAAGTGGAAAATGATGATGTGTAAAAAATGTACCAAACATTTATGATAGTTCACTGCCTTCACTGGCACAGAATAGGTCACAGAAATGACACTAATGAGAAAGATTCAGACTTTTCAACACTTCTGTTCAACTGTATTCAGAGTGCACTTGCAATGAGTACAGATACTGATAGATACTGATAGATGATAGATACCGTTAGATGATAGATACCGTTAGATGATAGATACCGATAGATACTGATAGATGATAGATACCGATAGATACTGATAGATGATAGATACCGTTAGATGATAGATACTGATAGATACTGATAGATGATAAATACTGATAGATGATAGATACCGTTAGATGATAGATACCGATAGATACTGATAGATGATAGATACCGTTAGATGATAGATACAGATAGATGATAGATACCGATAGATGATAAATACTGATAGATGATAGATACCGTTAGATGATAGATACCGATAGATGATAGATACAGATAGATGATAGATACCGATAGATGATAGATACTGATAGATGATAGATACTGATAGATGGGGGCTTGTGATTTTCTTGACTATAATAATAATTGTCAGCTACATATATATATATATATATATATATATATATGACAAGAATAAATGTGTCATGTTGCAACTTAACTTCAGTTCTAACTACAACCGCATACATTATTACATCTTTTGTGTCTTAATTTCTTCTGGTGTGTGCACTTTCACAAAACACACACATCTTGTTTAATTATGTTGTTTTGCTGTTTGAGGAGGGAATCTGGATCTAATGGCTGGAGATGGTAAAAGCTTAATGAGCTAAATGTGTTCGTGCATCCAACCAGCTGCAGCTCCGTCCCTCAGCGAGTTCGACGTGGGAGCACCATGCCTCCTCCTGAGATAGTTTTGCTTTTGCTGCTTATGTATGTGCGTATGTATTCTACATTTTAAAGCCTCAATTTGTGCTCACTTTTCAAAGCTGTCCCAGGTAATCTGTGTTCCACTGTAATCTGACTGCAAAATGTATAATAATATGATGCCTTGTAGCTGTTTTTTTTAACACACATGAAGATTCTATAGCGCAGTAAAAACAAAAAGACATTACTATCCCTATTTTGTGATGGCTGATGTTAGGAAGCAGGTTTTTCGCAGAGCCGTCTGTCCGTGCTGACACTGCCCTCACTTCTGATGAGTGTTAAGTGTCTTTTGAACAAGAAAGCACTTGTTGCAATTGGAGACTGATTTATGTAATCACGGGGAGGCTATTAGAGAGGTGCAGACAGACCTTTGAAAGAACAGCTGTGTGTGTGTGTGTGTGTGTGTGTGTGTGTGTGTGTGTGTGTGTGTGTGTGTGTGTGTGTGTGTGTGTGTGTGTGTGTGTGTGTGTGTGTGTGTGTGTGTGTGTGTGTGTGTTTACATAAGTGGTTGTGTGTGTGTTACATGTGAAAAACAATGTATCTTACACAATTCTAAGGTTTTATGTATGATTACATAATAAAAAAATCTGTTGTTTACCAGTTAATAAACCCTCAAATGAACAACAGTTATTGTTACACACAAACTAAGCCAATATGTAGAATGTGTGTTTTTAGTATGTTGTCAATCACTTACATTGTTGTAGAGATCATATTCCTTAATTAGTTTTTTTTTGTTTGTTTTTTATATGTTGATTGAATTAATTGAGATTTAGAAAAATGCAAAATACAAAGCTATGTTGAGATCCTACTACAGAATTTGTGTGGTTGAGGTCTGGAATTTAATTCGGCTATTGCAACACCTTGAGCTGGATTTGGGGGGAACGTGCTGCTGGATTTGGGGGGAACGTGCTGCTGGATTTGGGGAGAACGTGCTGCTGGATTTGGGGGGAACGTGCTGCCAGATCCACTCATTGGAAGGTTTTCTTCTATCTTGTATGTTTTCCACTCGGGAATAATCACTGCAGAAGGATGGACTTCTCTAGATTTGGCCCTAAGACTCTTCTTAGACTGAAAAGTTTCTAAATCCAAAGCACGATATTGGCATTTGGCTAAATTATTTACAGCTATGTGGCATTATGTAAACATTAACATTAGTAACGTGAACAGCAGCATTATTTGTGGAATTGTAACATAGTATTACTCCTACGAGTTGACGGAAATCAAAGGGCAGAAACATTTAATTAGACATTTATCCATCCATCCATCCATCCATCCCATACCCGTTTTAATCCTTTGCAGGGTCACAGGGGTCTGCCGGAGCCTGTCACGACTCATTACAGTCGAGAGGCAGAGGTCCACCTGGACAGGTATATCATAAATGACTTTCTTTTTTTTTTAAAGAAAAGATCTGCACACATTTTCTTTTGACAGTATTTGCTGGAGGCATAAAGAAATGTATAGAATATACTTGGGTCAAAATACCACAGACAAGCACATCAGCTTTTTTTTCCTCTTTTATTATTTTTACAACTCAAATCTGCCAGTTTTAGGGACACTCTCTCTCTCTCTCTCTCTCTTTCTCCCTCACTCTGTCTTTCCATCCATACATCCACCCATCTCTTTCATAAACAAAAAAACAAAAATAAAAGTGAAAACAGGACGGACAGGCATCTGCATTTTGCTGAAATTTCTCTGCAGCAACTTAAAATGATATTCAGTATTTTGTATGTATGTGTGAGGAAGTTGGGTCTTCACGTCTCTACTGCTTTAGTCCAGTGGCGGCTGCTTTACACCTCTGCATCCAACTCTTTGCATTGTACTTGATGTTTGTCTTAGATGCAGCTGCTCGGCCATGGAAACCCATCATGAAGCTCTCTGAACACTGTTCTTGAGCTAATCTGAAGGCCACGTGAAGTTTGGAGGTCTGTAGTGATTGACTCTGCAGAAAGTTGGAGACCTCTTCCCACTATGCCCTCAGCATTCGCTGACCCCGCTCCGTCAGTTCACGTGGCCTACCACTCTGTAGCTGAGTTGCTGTCGTTCCCGAACACTTCCATGTTCTTATAATACAGCTGACTGTGGAATGTTTAGGAGCCAGGAAATTTCACGTCTGGATTTGTTGTACAGGTGACATCCTATCGCCGTTCCACGCTGGAATTCACTGAGCTCCTGAGAACGACACATCCTTTCACAAATAGTTATAAAAACAGTCTGCAGGTATCAGGTATCATCTCATTCTACCAGTAGTGACACTGACCCTTCGTCAGAAAAGACGAGGAAGGAGGAAAAGGTCAGTGGCGTCCACCTGTAAAACATTCTTGTTTTGGGGGGTTGCATCATTGTTGCCCTTCTTGTGTACCTTTTGGGGATTTCATTAACACCAAATGAGCTGAAACTGATTAACGACTATCTTTGCTGCCTAACTGACCAGATCAGTATCTCAGAAGTTTAACTGCCTTTATGCTATACTCTGATTAAAAAGCGTTCTTTGGGCAGTGATGGTTTTTCAGCTCTTTTATTCCAGTACATGTCCAGAATGTAGTTTTGCTTAGTCTTAAAACACATCGCTCTAAAATCTCCCTGTACTTTTCAGCATCACAGAAGTTCGAGACCTTTTGCCAACAATACTGATATAGCCATGTCACAGAGCCTGGCTTCTGACTCTTTGGCCTCTTGCTGATAACAGCTTGGATGACTTTGATAGCTCCAATCATCTTTGGTCTGGAGTGCACGGAGCCCATTTCTCACAATAAAAGATGAGCAGCACTGATTGATCTTTTCATAGCACATACCTTTCTGTCCTTTTTCAAGCACAGTGAAGTTTTAAGTTGCATTTGTGAATGTAACCACATATTGTTCTTCACAAAGGTTCCCCAGTTATCGTGCCCATGTGGTTTTATCAACCTGATGAATGATGGTTCTTAATACAGCACCATCACAGGGATCAGAAATCACATGTATCAAAGGCTGGTGCCCTCAGCCTTCACGTGCTGAAATCCCTCTAGATTCATTGAATCATTTATGACATGCACTGTATAAAGAAAAATATGTAAATCCATTACAATCTTTCTCAGAGGAATATTGCTGTTAGACATTTAAATTATTTTTAAAAACATTTGATTACAAACTGCTTATCACCTACCGCTTTTTTCCTAAAAGACTTTCACGGACACTGCTTGTGAACCAAATCATCATTACAATTGTCTGTGACATCATTCTGTTTCAAATAACTTAACGGGGGACGCTGTACCAATGCTGTCTGAAAGACGTAACAGAGCAGATTGTATTTCTTAATGAAGCTTTGGTTCTTCGGTGTTTGCAGGAAGATGCAGCACATCTTTTACAAGTCTGATGTGGAGAATGCAATCTCATCTGACATCTTCTGTTCAGGTTGCAGCATCAGAGGCAGTGACTTGGAAAAAAAAACTGCACACACATATAAAGAGAGCTGCCTCTGTTCGGAGGACTGTTCTGGAGCCTTTTGGAGTTGATTTTCCAAATACAAATGTTTAATAAAGAGAAAAACGTAACATACAACTCTGAGCATCCTCTTCAGAACATGGTGATTCAACAAACCTGTCTTCAGTCAGATCTCTTAAATAACTTAAATAACAGTTCTTGCAACTTTGAGTTGAACTGAATGAAATAACTTGGATACATATAAATATATATTTGTTTTTGATGGATTATATCTTTGTTGTAACACTGCCTCTTAAAATTGAATCAATATACATACATGTATATATGTGTATATATGTGTTTCTGTGTGTATATATGTATATGTTTATATATATATATATATATATATATATATATATATATATATATATATATATATATATATATATATATATGTGTGTATATGTATATATATATATGTGTGTATATGTATATATATATATATGTGTGTATATGTATATATATATATATGTGTGTATATGTATATATGTATGTTGTGGTTTTTTTTTTCCGATCATTCTTGTCAGTGTGGACATCATGCACACGCTGTATGTACGATGCACACCGAAATTAGTCTCTGCTTTTAACCCATCAACTAGTTTCACTAGTGAGCAGTGGGGCTGCTAGCAGGGCAGCGCCCCTGGGAGCAATTGGGAGTTAAGGGCCTTGCTCAGGGGCCCCAGATTTACCATTGTGGGCAGCCCTGGGCTTGAAGAACCTGGGTCCTCCACGCCCAAGCCCACTACTGTAACCACTAGGCCACCACTCCCCCTATATGTATATATATATATTATGTATGTATATATATATGTATGTATATGTATGTATATGTGTATGTATGTATATATATATTATGTATGTATATATATATGTATGTATATGTATGTATATGTGTATGTATGTATATATATATTATGTATATATACCCATCCAACTTTTCAATTTTT
Organism: Xenentodon cancila; assembly: GCA_014839995.1. Classification (NCBI taxonomy): domain Eukaryota; kingdom Metazoa; phylum Chordata; class Actinopteri; order Beloniformes; family Belonidae; genus Xenentodon; species Xenentodon cancila. The sequence continues at coordinate 5,048,775 of CM026201.1, forward strand.
TCCCGTTAGAGTTGTACAACTAAGTTTGAGAAACCATGCAATTAGAAGTTGATTTATTGAACTATTAACGACAATACAAAAAAAGTACAATTCAGTCAAAATCAGTTATAGGTCATGTCAACTAATACATGGAATATGTTCAAATGTAAAAACAAAAGTGAGAAAATCTGAAACCTAACTAATCTCGGTTCTTCTTGGCTGAAAAGAGATGGGAAAGGGGAAGAGAACAAGAAAAAGAGAGATGGAGAAAGACGGACTTCGACACCTCTCGGTCTCCGATACAGAAAGAAAAACTTGAAGGAACTGCAGGAACAGTGGGTGGGTTCATCACTTCTAGCTCTCTCACAAATGGTTATAGGGTGAAAACAGCAAACAAAATAACAGGCTGACACAGAAACGCTTACTAAAAACAAGATGGATTGATTTCTTATCTTATTTCTTGTGGAATTCAGTCATGGATCAAGACCCAAAGTATGGAAATAATTATATAACTGTCACAATTAGAGCTGAGATACCATGACGAGCTATATAAAGACATAAATCAAAGGTGAGCCTCGCTGTAGTAGGTAGGGACACACTGAGGCTCTGGCCCAAGAAGCGCCGTTGTCCGGCGAACGCTCACCAGCAGAGTCCCATCAGGATTTAGCGTCCCACTGACTGAAAGGGGATCCATGTCCTCTGGAAACTGGGACTTATGGCTGAAAGCGTCACTGACACTTCCATCATCTAAAACCTGAAGGAGGGAGAAGAAGAGACTGAGCGGGACACTGAGACAAGAATGGCACAACTTGATCAGGGCAACGAGACCAGGTGAGACAAGAAGAAAATAGGGTGAAGGGGTGAGGTCGGCATTGCTCAGAAGTAGAGAAACAATCATGGGAAAGGAGGGGGATGAGAAGGACACTTTTTCAAGGTAAGTTGTGGATTTCGGCCTGTTTATCTGCTGCAGTGCAGCAAATGCTTTTCCTACTTCTACAGTTATCCTTCAAATGTGATAATATCACATTGTAAGGGCAGACAAAGAAAGGAGACAAATCAACCAGCAGCACACAGCTTGTCTGCAGATCATCTGACGAACATGATGGATGTGATGCAGAATTTTTCAACAGATTTATCATGGAAGCAATCAGTCCCAGCAGGTTTTGGGCACAGAGATTGCCTCGTCATCCGTAGTGAGATATACATGAGGACTTCATTTTTTCTTTTGGCTGATAAGACAATAAAAGTCTTGATCAATAAATATATATGTGATGAACACGAACATCTTGGCACATTTAGTATCAACAACCAGGATACACAAAGAAATAGGTAAAAAATAAGTTTTCACTTTTTTGGTTGAAATAATTTTCACATAATAGTAGATAAGTAAATAAATGACTGTATATGACAAACATCTGCCCTCTGTGGTGACAAGAGAACTGTAAAAATAATTTTTTTTAAAAGGGAACAATGACTTTACTTGGCCTGAGGCAAATGTTTCATAAGCCTTTATGGCAGATAACTTTTTATTTGTTTCACGACCGTTATATGCTGTCATCTCACTCAGCGTGTGTGACAGCTGTTCTAGACACGCAGGTAGAGGAGGACGTGATATTAGAAGTCAGTGGTAATGTCAGCAAGTTGCTCTGGCATTGAAAACAAGGTCAACGGCCAAACACACGAGCTGAAAATGAATGTCCTTACTCAAAACAGCTACAGTCCAAAAAAGAATGGAAGAAGTAAAACAAGAGTTATAAATGGTATAAACGGTGTTCCAAAAACCAGGTCTTTGAGATCTGCACGAGTCTGTTAATTTTCAATGTTTTTTCAATAATGTGTGTAGGACCAGGTGAACGTCTGGAACATGCAAGCCGATGGTTTGCTCCATTATTTTAACAAAGGTATTATTCTATTATTCTAACAATTCAATTCAATTTTTCAATTCAATTTTATTTATATAGCGTCTATTACAACACAAGTTGTCTCTAGGCGCTTTCCAGAGACCCAGAACATGACCCCCGAGCAATTATTACATAAACAGCGGCAGGTAAAAACTCCCCTAGTGGAAGAAAAACCTTAAGCCAAACAGTGGCAAGAAAAACTCCCCTTTAAGAGGGAAGAAACCTTGAGCAGGACCTGGCTCATGAGGGGGGACCCTCCTGCCGAAGGCCAGCCGGGTAGAGCAAGAAATAAGAAAGAATAGAGACATAGAGACACCGTCAAAGGTACAAGATAGGATACATTAGTAACTGTCCTTGGTAGTCCAATTAGACTTCTGTGAATATGGGTGATATATGGATAGACGGTGATACAAGGGGATGAGGACTGCATGTCGGGGTGTCAGCAAGCATCCAACAGACATCCACACAGACAGGTTAAGGTAAACACTGGGATGGTCAGAGGTGGAACCGCAGGTCAGCAAGCAGCTCCCGAGGCTCTGGTCTGCAGGACATGCAAAGAAGAGGAAAAGAAGAGCCAGACAAGCACAAAAAACTACCAGAACAATGGACCACAATTAAGTTTATGGGATATTGTTAATAAATGAGGGTTGAGGTGAAGAAGAGACAGAGAAGGCAAAGAGAAACAGAGGAGGTGAAGGGCACCACTCAGTGGATCATGTTGGTGCCCCCCTGCAGCAGAGGCCTATAGCAGCATATCTACACCGAAGCTGTTTAAGATGAGCTGCTCTAGTCTGGTCCTGCAGCTGCAGCTTTGACTACTGGGCCTGACACATTAAGGTACTAATTATACACTAACTATATGCTTTACTAAACAGACATGTTTTCAGTTTGGTTTTAAAGGTGGAGGTGGTGTCAGCCTCCTTAACCCAAACTGGAAGTTGGTTCCAGAGTGATGGTTCCTGATAACAGAAAGCCCGTCCTCCAAATCTACATTTGGATACTCTAGGAACTACGAGTAAACCTGCACCCTGAGAACGGAGAACTCTGTTAGGAACGTACGGTACTATAAGGTCTTGCAAATATCGCGGCGCTAGGCCATTTTGGACTTTATATGCCAGTAATAAAATTTTGAATTGGATTCTAAGTTTTACGGGGAGCCAATGGAGGGAAGCTAAAACTGGAGAGACGTGGTCTCTCTTGTTGATTCCTGTCAGCACTCGCGCTGCTGCATTTTGGATCATCTGGAGGCTGTTCAGAGAATTACTTGGACATCCAGCCAACAACACGTTACAGTAATCTAGTCTAGAAGATACGAACGCATGAATTAGTTTTTCGGCATCACTCTGCGAGAGGATGCTCCTAATCTTTGCGATATTACGGAGGTGGAAAAACGCAGTTTTACAAACCTGATTAATATGCTGTTTAAATGACAAATCCTGATCGAATATAACGCCAAGGTTAACAGAAGTACTTCTTTTTAACTAGAATGTTTTTGTTTACTATTTACAGTAAAGAGCAGTCGACTGAAGTGGTTTGGTCATCTGGCTCGGATGTGTCCCTGGGCAGTTGTTCCAGGCATGTCCAACTGGGAAAAGGCCCTGAGGCAGACTGAGGACACACTGGAGAGAAATCTCTCAGCTGCCCTGGGCTCACTTCAGTATTTCCCCTGAAGAGCTGGAGGAGGTGGCGGGGCAGAGGGAGGTCTGGCTCTCTGTCAGCCTTTTAGGCTGCTGCCCCTGCAACCACAACCTGGATAAGTGGAAGTGGATTGATGCTCATGGTACTGAAAACTCAAGGTAGTGGTTGAGTTGTCAAGGAACTCTGCCAACACCCCAAGATCACTTAAATTATGCTTATGATAATGCTCATTTACTTTTTAAATAAAGGACACTGCAAGTAGGAAGAGTCTGAACAAGCAGTTTGTTTGGAAGCGTTTCTAGGTCTAAAAAGAACGACGAAGCATGATTGGGGTTAGGGTTACCATAGCACCCAGGAATCCTGCAGTGACTGAGTGGACCATGAACCCCTCCAGAACAACAGAGTATTCTAGACACAAACTGTCTCCAAGTTGTTCAAAAGGAACAGAGGAGAAATATTTAATCGTGTTTTAAAGACCTGATACGGATCAGTTGATTTTTTTTTAATGTCCTAATATGCACTATCTAGTTGGAAGTGGGTGTGCATTTTCTCTTCTATGTGGCTGTAAGCTTTAATTCAACTATATACTGTCTCATGAAAGTTCCCAATATGTTATTATTTAGTCTGAAGCCTAATTTGTAGTGTGGCATACAAACCTTTTGAGCGTGAATGACAACGTGGTGATTGTAGGCCATCACCACAATATCCTGTGGCTCAAACTGGCTGACGTCAGCTGTCGTGTAGTAGGTGTCTCCGAGACACTGGACCCTGCTACCAGCACCAGCCTGCGAGCTCGTCACAGTGCCACCTATAGGTGCTGATGAGACAAAACAGAGAGGCAATTAGTCATATACGCTGGTACCTCTTTTCTAAATCCATTTCTCTTCTGTGATCCTTCAGGATACCGAACCACTAACAAGCAAACTTCTGTTTCCTGGCAGTATAATTGCATCTTTTTGAGAGCAGTAAGTCAAAACGACATGATCTGTCCATTATAAAATAAGACTAATGCAAAGAAAGTTGGAAATGAAAATGAATTTGTAGATTTGTTTTTGTCTGAGTTCTGTGAAATTTGTCCAGTCGTCATCCGTCCTTACAGTCACATTCCTCATAAAGACGGTTAAATATTTTATGAGAGTGAAATCACATTTCACTGAAAATAGATTATTTAATCTACCTGTCGCATCATAATTTGTATGAAATTCTTTTCTTTTCTTTTCTTTTCTTTTCTTTTCTTTTCTTTTCTTTTCTTTTCTTTTCTTTTCTTTTCTTCTGGTCTTTACTTCAACAGCTTTAACAATATCAGTGTGTTTTAAACATACACTCCACTTTGCAATATGTTTCTACTACTTCAAAGTTCTTTATGAGCCCCAGCGGATGTCTGGAGCCGAGCTGGCTAGTTTTCTCTTAAAACACAGCTCTTGTGACTCAAGCTCATCATTCTTTCCGAGCCACAGGTCTTTTGCTCTCTGTGACATTTTTCATTAATCAACCAAATGCTGTATGTGAGGTTCTAATACCTCTTTCCAGCTTCCCGGAAAAATTAATCATAAAAATAAATACTCTTTACCACATCTTGAACTAAGTAGAAATAGTAAATAGCTTTTATTCCATTGTTCAAGGACCCTGAGACCAGATGGTTGGTGTTAACTGTTAAACCACTTCCATGACAAAGACTGTCCACTTACAGTCTGGGAAATATAACTAAGCACTTAAAAGCAAGAGTTTCATTTAAAAAAAAATAAAAAATTAAATCAACTCTTTCAGTTGTGTATTGTTGTTGGTAATTACACATATAAACCATATGTCTATATTGAGGCAGTACACCTGCTAGTTGGTTGCGTTGAATTAATATAAATACATTTCATAATGACAATTAAAAAAAGTATTAGGGTGTAAACAATGTGTATGAAATAGTGCTTATACAGTATTGGTTATTAAATTTCTTAAAGTTAAAGTTCTGGTTTAAGTTGTTGTAATTAATAGCATTCCTGATTTAGACTATGTTTAATGTTTAAATAACTTCTGTAAGTTAAACTTTATTGTTTTTTGTCAGTATATATCTCACGAGTCACAATAAAATGTGTCCTCTGCTTTTAACTCATAACATACCCAAAAGATTAAATCAATGCATTGGCCGGGAATCGAACCCGGGCCTCCCGCGTGGCAGGCGAGAATTCTACCACTGAACCACCAATGCCTTGCTAAGAACGGGGGAAGGGAACCCAACGAGAGGGAACCCAACCATTCTGTTCAAGGTTGTAGAACTCGTCTCAACTGCGTCTGTATCAAATAGTCTGTATTTTGTTTTCACTCTGCTTATCAAAAATAGGACAGTTTTAGAACTTCTATTTCTCAGCAAATAACCCTATGTTTTCATACCGATTTTTATTTAAATATATTTTTTCATGTTAGAGTTAATATACAAAATATTGTTTTTTAGTTGATAGGTAAAAAGTGTCTCAGCCCCCAAAATAAGCTATATAGTGTAAGAAACAACTTTTTTTTTTTTTTGCATCCTCTTACCTAGATGTACATAGGAGGATCTCCTGTGTTTGTTGAAGGGGGTAAGACAGTTGGGTCTCCCATGGCTCTCGTCCTCAAACAGGCTGGAACAACTGGAAGAATCACAAAAAGGTTCGAAAAGGGCATCAAGAGAATCAGATGATCCACTCAATGATCCCTCTGATCGATAGGAGCTGGAAGTGCTATAACGTGATGAGGAGCGGTACGATGATGAAGATCTGTGGCTGGATGAGGTCAACAATGCCATAGCTGAGGATGAGCACCAGTTGAACACTGATTCCAGGTACAATCCAAGTTTTCAATAAAAAGATGTTTAACAGGAGTTAATAACCTCACTCTCACCATCCATGGTGGTTTGCTGTGGGTTTTTATAAAGCCCTGATGGATTGTGGGTTCGTGGAGCTACACTGTGGCTGTTCTGTATCCCGTTCTAACTTTAGCCTTACATGGCAATTTATCCAATGACTTGGAGCAAGAGTGTAACGGACAAACTGATAAGAAATGGAGACCGCTTCTTTTTCCACACTCACACAGAAGAGATAACACTGATAGGAGCTCTTGGGGATGTTTCTGGCATGGAGTCAAAAATAGCAAAGAGCTTGAACGGCCAGGTTGCGCATAGAGTTGACCCTACACATTGTTCAACTTTGTCAATCATTTACAAGAAATGAATTATCTGAAATTATTCTAAACAGCTTACAAAATAACAGCTACACTCTGATATACAAATCTGATGTGGAGGCTGCTTCCAGAGAGAACAGATTACAGACCAAACTAACAAAAATGTGCTGAATATTCTTGTTTGTTTTTTTTATTTTCCTTTGGCAAGACCCAACATAGATGCACCCCTGGTTAACCTTTACATTCCTTTAATTGTTGTAACATTTAAATGCTGACAGTACTGTTGCTTTCCAAACAGTGCCAGATAATAACAATGACATTTAAATTGTGCTTATATTAACTTGTGATATGTATTTGCGTTTTCACTAAGGCATTTTATTCTGCCTGCCAAATAAATGAGTTTCATGTGGAGCTAAAGCTTCTGTTGATGCTGTCAATTTGTGCACTGATTGTTACACAAGTGTTTCAATTCTTGTATTAAACATGCATTAATAAAACATTGAGGAAAGATTTTTGAAGGCTTATGAACTCTGCACCGTATGACCTAACAAAACTCCAGTATAACAGAAAAGAGACTAGAATTAAAAATGCAAAGACTCAGCTGTCTGTTCCTCTGCCGTAGAAGAGTTCAGTATTCAGTTCCCTCACCAGAGATCCAATAACTCCGCTGGGAGGAGTTTAGTCTCTCATAGCCCATTATGGTCCCTGGAACCCAGATTTGTGTCCCTCCTGACCTCTAACAGATGGAAAATCTGCAGCATGTGCACCATGGCTGATTTAAGGAATTAAAATGCTGATGCTAACGAGGCAAGAAGCACACTAAGAACTATAGAGAAGCTTCATTTAGCATTTTTGAGCATCACTGAATAATTGTCAAATCAACCTGTGTTTTATATCAACAGCTTCAATGCTGTCAGGATGCTGCAGCTGAAACAAATCTGATGTAGTAACTGAAAACAAAGCAGAACTCTCTCCACATTTACAGGGACCTATAATGCTTTTCTGCCTATCAAGATTTATAAATAATGCCAAAATACCAGATAGTCATGTTTGATGATGCCAAAATGTAAGAAAATGAGGTTTTTGCATCCTGAAGAAATCCTTGCGGGCCGTTTAGGTTGGCTTTTCATGCATTGATTTTCCAATTTAAAAAAAAAAATTATTTTTTACTTCATCAGGTAGGCCGACAAGTCTACCCACAGTTGTCTGGATATGGGTGCATATGCCAGTCTTTTAGACTTGTTGCTTGTGTAAACCCTGCCTACCTGGGCATGCAATGTTACATTTTTGGTTTGCTTTATTTAAGCATCAAAAGTGCAAGTTATGAGTAACTTCCATCAGTGTCTTACAACTGTGTATTTAGCTTCGACATTTGAACAAAAGGGTTAGTGAGTGTATGGAATCCTTGAGGTTTGTTTTGAAAACCATTATGGAGGGAGAGGTCACACCAAAACTGGTTCATCTGGAATCCAAACTCAGTCCACAGAATCCAAGAAACCAGGAAAGCATAGGAGCAATGAAATCAAACGAACAAGGGCAAAAATCCAGACTCGTCCATCAGACTGCCAAATGGAGAGGCGTCATTCGTCACTCCAGAAAACACGTCTCCACTGCTCTATAGTCCAGTGGCGGCGTGCTTTACACCACTGCTTCCGATGCTTTGCATTGCACTTGCTGATGTATGACTAGCGACTGACTCGGCACTATGCCCTCAGCATCCGCTGACCCTGCTCCATCAGTTTACATGCCCTACCACTTTGTGGCAACTTGTGGCTGAGTTGCTGTCGTTCCCAAATACTTCCATAATGCATCTGACAGTTGATATTGGAATATTTAGGAGCGAGAAATTTCACTACTGAATTTGTTGCACAGGTGGCGTCATATCACAGTTCCACGCTGGAATTCACTGAGCTCCTGAGAGCGACTCATTCTTTCACAAATAATTGTAAAAACAGTCTGCATGCCTGGGTGCTTGATTTTTTTCACACCTGTGGCCACGGAAGTGATTGGAACACCTGATTCCAATTATTTGGATGGGTGAGAGAATACTTTTGGCAATATAACGTAGATTAGGTGAAACATTCCTGTGTTAGGGCTGCTGCAAGCCATAGAGACCATTATAGGAGTGCCTCGATTTGCTTTGTATAGTATAGTATAGTATAGTATAGTATAGTATAGTATAGTATAGTATAGTATAGTATAGTATAGTATAGTATAGTATAGTATAGTATAGTATAGTATAGTATAGTATAGTATAGTATAGTCTTTGTGCCTTTTTGCTTTATTAAATGTTAAAAGTTTTAAATAGTTTTAAACATCAGCTTCAGGCTATATGTGTGGTAGTTTGGGAAGGGTGAACGGAGGTTACAGCTGATAGGTATAGGAAGATAAGGCTCATCTGTCCAGAAGGTATCTAGCGGTCACCTAGTGGTGTGAAACCAGGTGTGTTTTTTTTTGGCTGAGATCCTGTGTGCCTGTGAGCTGAGTGGGATTGGCTTATGTCCTTGGAGGTATCGGTGTTGTGATCCTGCATGCTAGATCCCAGAGTGTGCAGGGCAGCCTATGGTTTGTAGTACGGTAGGTCTGTGTGCAGTGACACAGGAAAGTTTGTTGCCTGGTGGGCAGATCTGTGTAAGGGGGGTCGGTTAAAGTAGGTCCAGTCCTGTCCTTTCCCCATAAGAAACTGCTGTTGTCTCAATTGTTTCTGAAATAAAGGCTGATATTTGGTTCTAAAACGTGGTTAAGTGTGTATGTGTTCTCAGAGCTCCGACACCGGACCATACCAGTTAACCAAAGGTAGTGGCAGCAGCTTTTTCCTGCTTAGTGTTAAATATTTATACATTAGATGCAAGGTGGCATTACACATTATTAGCCAATTTCACATAGTGAATGCACCATAAGTGCAGTAGTGATTCATTTCGCCTCCACTCACCAGCTGTGCATTCACAATAAGCATAGTATACCCTACCCAGTGTTGCTTTCACAAAACAGTATGGTGTTTCACAATCTAAAAATGCTCCCTTTTCCTTAACTCTGCTGTCTACAGTCAACAACAAGTCCTTGACTGGTCATTTATTCTATAGGCACTGAATAAAAAAACAGAGGTGAACAAATACCAATAAAAAATAAGTTTCAATCTGTTTCTGTGGGACTCACACAGTTGTGCTGGCCCCGGTTTCCCAGTGACTGGAGTCTGCAGTTTGAGCTGAAAGAGGGTGCTTTGCTTTAGCTGGTTGATGCTCCTCTGTTTAATACAACAGGTTTTGCTGAGTAGCTGGAGCCCAAAGTCATGTGGCAAGGGTGAAAATATGGTCTGTCCAGCCAGTCCCAAGTACACAAGTCTAGACTTGTGCACTTGGAATTGAGCAACAGCCTGTTGCTTGCTACTATTCATTGTATTGCTGCCGCAAAGGCCCAAACCCACCTAATAGCCACCAAAAAATCAAAGTACAGGTCAAATAAAATGTCTCCAAACATGTTTCATACAAGTTACACAATTAAAATCCACAAATGTTCTCTGATTAAAACAAAGTCAGATTCTCCAGTTTCCAATAGACATGTAAAGCTTACACACATCTGTTGAAATTGAGGTTGAACAGCTGTTCAGCCTTTCGAAAGTCTTTCAGCAAGACATATTAAAGTAAAGTTTACTTTAAAAAAGTTTGTCCACAATTAAAGTCTACTACGCTACCACAAACAAAAGTGCACAGACCGATCATTGCTGTAGCTTGTTAACACCAGAAAAATATGTAAACTTGTTATATTACCTTACCAGATTCGCACATTTCCCACATCAAACTTAGAAAGACAACATAATGTTTCCCAAATAAGAAGGTAGACTAATAACAGATAGCACCAGGGCTATGATAGTTAACATTCATAGATGTCCTGATGTAATCTGCAGATACCTCTTCTTGTTGGATCAATAAAATGACTGGACTTCCTCCTACTTATGTCACTCAACTTGTGCCGTTATATTCATTGCCGTTATTGCAACAGCTCTTTGACTTCTACTCTATGCCTATGGTCACATCCTCTTTGAAAAACAATCATAATCTTGATGATATTCTGAGAGGCATATTAATTCTTAATTTGTTAATTATTTCTGGTAACATTCACCAAAATCATGGACATCCTCCTTTAATCTCTCTATTAATCAACCATCATTCAGCGACTTCTGCAAACAAAAATGTTTGTCTTTTCTCCATATAAACATTAACAGCCTATTGAATTCCACACACTTTTGACAAATTTTAAAATTACTTATACACGTTAGCACTGTGCTTATGTCCTGGCCATCTCTGAATCCTGGCTCAAGAAAAGGAATACTGACCACAACTTTCTTATACCAGGCTACAATGCTTTTCACCAGGACAGAGCCACAAAGAGGGGTGGTGTAGTTATGTATGTAAAGATTATCTGCACTGCACTTACTCTTTCTAAATTAGTTTTTAAAGCTTTCACCAAGTTTTTCTCAAACCTTCTGCCCATCTTCAACACTCTCTGCACTGTAATCTCCTCTGAATATGTCCTCGTCGGTGACCTAAACTGGAATATGCCCAACCCACCCGACACAGTTTTGCAGCAGTTTGATGCTTTTAGGCCTTTTCCAAATCATATGTAAAAGATGTGAACCTACCAGACTCAACCCCAAATCTTATTTATCCTCTGCTTTAATTGACCTCATTCTCACTAACACCCCATCGGACTATATATCAGGTGTCGTAAGTCAACTGAGTGACCATTGTGTCATTGCATTTATCCGCTCTAGCAGCGTGATTAAATTACCATTAGTGATTATGACCAAGCACTCCTTGAAAAATCTTGTGATGGAGGCTTTTCTTCATGATGCTGCAGTGAATTGGGATAGAATTAACTATCCCCACCTGAGCTGACACCTGGTCTTCTTTCAAGAATACATTTACCTCAAATATTAATAAGCATGCATGGAAAAAAATCAGAATTAGGAACTCTTTATCCTCTGGTTCTCTCATGAGTTGGCAGAGCTCATTACCCATTAGGTAAGTCTATGGAGAAGAAACTCACTTCCCCCCACCTACCAACATCAATGGTATTTAATAATCTTAACATTGATAAGACTCGTATGGTCTCACTTCTTCATCATCATTTTGTTTTGGGTTTTTTGTTTTTTTTTTTCATTTCCATTCTTGTCAGTATAAATCTCACGATACACCCCGAAATTGAACCTCTGCTTTTAACCCATCACTAGTTTTCACTAGGAGCAGTGGGCTGCTATCCCAGTGCCCAGGGAGCAATTAGGAGTTTCTGCAGCTAATGCCGTTTCTATACCCAGGTATAACTCCTACTGGTACCCAACCATCCCCATACAATAACTCTGATTTCTACTTCAAATTGAGCTCCATCTTAGAGGTCCAGGTTAAACTCTCGTTGAAATTGAAGCCTAACATATCTGCTGGCTTTGACAGACATAATACCACCTGGAGAATCTAGTCTTAAAACAACTAAATCACTTTCTCTACTCCAATTACATCTTGTCAAACATATAGTCTGGTTTCCAGGTTTCCACTATCAAAGTGGTGGATGACATCATCTCTGTGTTAGACAGCAAGCAATCTTGCATAGCTGCCTTTATTAATCTAGCCAAAGCCTTTGACTTGGTAGATCATAGGCTTCTTCTACAAAGGGTTGCCAGCATCTGTCTGTCTGTTGCCTGATGTCATTGGTTTGCCAGCTATCTCTCTGACCATGTCCAACAGGTGAAAGTGGAAAACATCCTGTCAGACCTATTTACCATCTTCAAAGGGGTGCCGTAAGGTTCTTTCCAGGGCCAACATTATGTTCCATCAATATCAATGATGTGTCAAGAGCAGCAGGCAGTTTCTAGATTCACTTATATGCCGATGACACCATTCTTTATTCATTTGGCCCTTCTCTTCACTCTGGAGCATCCACTCTCCAACTCAGCCTCACCTCTGTCAAACAGTCTTTTCATAACCTCCACCTCCATCTCAATTCCAATTAAACCAAATGCATCATCTTTGATCATAGAAGCAACGCCTCCAACCCTCCCAACATTATTTGTGCAGATGGGTCAACTCTGGAATTCATCTTTTTGTTTAAATATTTTGGCATCTGGCTGAATTGCTCCTTATTCCTCTTTCTTTATGTATATAAATCCTATATGCGTAGAGAGTCATCTACAGTAATCATTTACAGTCAAAAATAAAAGCTCAATTAGCTTTCTTCTTTCGCAATAAATCCTCTTTCCCTCCTGCTGCCAGACAGACAAAATAACTGTTTTCTCCAATCTGGATTATGTTGACATAATTTACAAAATGGTCCTGAAAGCATATTTGAAAAAACTGGACACTTTATCACTCAGCCATCTGTTTTGCCACTAACGCATCCTTCCATATCCATCACTGTGATCTCTAAACTGGTCGTTTGGTCTTTCCTTCAGTCCCGGCACTTTCGCCACTGGTTCCTTTTTATTTCTAAATCCATTCTGGACAAAACAGCCTCATATTTGTCATCTCTCCTTTACCCGGCCAATAGAACTTATAGATTGGAGCTCACTTCAACACACTTCTCAAACTCTCAAATTTTTATGCCTCTTTCCACCTAGTAAAGCATCCATCAAATTGTTACTGACTGTTGTTCATGTCATTTATAGTACCCATATTCTTATACATGTTGGTTAGTCACATTCTAACTGAAATTGCAGTTGTCCCTGGGTGCCAACTGGTCAGACACAAATATAAATATAAATATAAATACACAGAAAGTTCATTTTGAATGAAGGCGTATTTTTAATACAAAATACAGGAGTTGACATGTAGTCAGCAAATTTGCAAGAAAAGAAAAACCTCAACGATAACTCTCTTTATGTTGTTTCTTGCCCTTGCCCCCCCCTCACTCACTCTGATCTCAGTATCTGCATCACGCACTTTTGGCAGAACTGGTCGGCTTGCTTTGCACCAGGTCACTTTAATCGAACCGAAAAACTGTTGTACAAATGTCATGTCATAACTTGTTTCTTTTCTCTTTTTAATTTGCACTTTGTGTTTAAAATTTATTTATTGTGTAGCACCGAGGGTTTGAGAGTAACGTAATTTCGATTCTCTGTATGTGTCTCACATGTAGTAGAATTGACAATAAACTTGACTCTGACTCTGACTTTCATAATTGAAAACAGTCACATTTGCCTATTTTTACTACTTGATGCCCTTTTAGCAACTTTTCTCAAGATTTTAATTTTTCAGACAATGCTAGCAAGTTTTTGTGGAAAGGATACCCAACCGAGCAGCTGCAGATTCAGTGCAGACATGAGCTGCAGCAGCTTGAATCCCCTAAGGCAAACCTCATCTGTTTTGGGCCAAGTCATTTGAACATTTTTTGATCCAAGTGCAGTTTTTTGGCTATGCAGTTAAAAAAAAAAAAAACACCACCAAAAGCCTAATATCCTTGGTGGTAACCCACATATGGTTTCATCTTCGTACATACTATATCATCAAGCAGTCACTTCACAACATGATTTATACATTTTACAAACATATCACTACAACTTCCCCTTGAGAACTTATTCTCGTTGAATTCCATGTTAGGTGTAATCAATACTGAAGTCATCTAGGTGTGATGTCATGAAAGCACAGACACCTTCTTCTGATTATACTGAAACAGAAACAAGTTGATCTTGGTGACAATTTTTATTTGACTGTAGATGTTTTTGACAATAAAAAAATGTTTGTTTTTGCTTTTGAATTAGATTTACATGACATAACATGCAAACAAGATTTGAAAAGATTAGAGAATACGAGATCAGTTTTGGTACTGTTCAGCAGAATAAGTCTTTTTATGTCCTCTAGAAAATCCAGAAAAGCATTTTAGGAGCTCTGGCATTTAATGAAAACTTTGGATGATAGTCATCAGCATAGAAGTGAAAAAAAAAATATCTCCATAATGTTACTAAGTGGGAGCATATAAAGCATTGGGCCCAAGATGGACCCCTGAGGGACAACGACACTGAAGGCAGGTGCAGAAGATGAGATAAAAGGGCAAACAGACACTGAAAATGTCCTTTGTTTAAGTCCACACCACTGAAGTTCTAATTGACAATTGATTCAAGAAGAAAGAAGGCTGAACTGTAGCATATCAAAGGCAGAGCTTAATTCATAACTGCATGATCACCAGAATTTAATAAGAGAAGCAGATCATTAGTTACCTTTAACAAAGATGTTTCGGTGCTGGGAAGGGCTTTGAAGCCTGACTGAAAAGGTTTCAGTAACTCATTGGAGTAAAGGTAAGGAAGAAGTGTGACAATTATTTCATCACTTTTGATAGATACTTTTGATTTTTGATATATAGCACCGGGCAGCACGGTGGCTTAGTGATTAGCACTGTTGGCTCACAGCAAGAAGGTTCCTGGTTCGATTCACGGCCCGGTGGGTCTTTCTGTGTGGAGTTCGCATGTTCTCCCTGTGCTTGCGTGGGTTCCCTCCGGGTACTCCGGCTTCCTCCCACAGTCCAAAAACATGCAGGGTAAGTTAATTGATCTTTCTAAATTCTCCCTAGGTGTGAGTGTGATTGTTTGTCTTTCTATGTGGCCCTGCGACAGACTGGTGACCTGTCCAGGGTGTACCCCTGCCTTTCGCCTGATAAGCTTCTGGATAGGCTCCGACAGACCCCCGTGACCCGGAAACAGATAAAGCGGGAATAGCTAATGGATATATAGCACCATTTTAATCTTCTGTACATTTTACAAAGAACTTTACAATGTGTTTTTCATTTATTGATTAACATAAACACACTTATTCAGCACTTCTGTTACATATGAGAGCAGAACTTTTTTCTGACAATATCAAGACGCAGTATCCTAAAGACACTTTGAGGCATGAGTAGAAGTCCACTGACCTTCAGATTGGTGGATGTTCCTACTCTGCCCACTGAATTACAACCACCATAAAAACTGCTTCTTGGAAATAGGCCAGTTACTTTTTACACTTTTCAAGTTTTTTTCTTTGTTTCATAATAGTCACAAAACATACGTTTGCAATGAGCAGGGAATGTTCTGAAGGCAAGGCTGGAAGCAATAATGACTTGGGTGCTAGTGCCAACTGTATTAAAAGTATCCTTTATTCTTTATGAGACAGAATAATGGGGGTGGATAATAGTTTCATAAGCTTTACTACATCCTTAAATTCAGAAAAAGAAACTTTTTGAAAATGGTTTAAAGTAACTCCAACTCTTGACACAGTGACATGATTTCCTAATAAAAGAAGGCGAACAGTGATCTTTATTGTTTTTTAATTATAAAAAAAAATACATTTCTTGCAGGCATTTACATTAATATCAGCATTCAGATATAATTGGAGTTTCTGATGCTAAATACAATTGTAAGTCTGTTTGGTATTAAAACAGAAATATTACCTCCGTTTTTTTGCCACTGTCTGGATATCAACAAGTGAGTTTCTAAAGACACAGTTAATCTTTCCACCTTTTTTTTCAAAACAACTTTCTGGTCATTCAAGCAGAATTTTTATATTCAGATTAATCCTTTAAACACCATGTTCAGATCAACCCAGCCCATGCAACTATCCCCATGGTGTCAGGCCTGCCCCAGCACTGCATGGTTCAGTTCTAAAACAAATGCACTCCCATCGTCTCTGTCGCCGTCGCACTTGGCTTGCATTTTTCTGCCTGAAACCAGTAACAGCAGAGTGAACGGGGAGTAGAGCGAGCAGGAGGCCAAAAACAGGCTGCATAATGTAACCTGCTCCAACCGGCTGGCCTTCGGCAGGAGGGTCCCCCCTTATGAGCCAGGTCCTGCTCAAGGTTTCTCCCCTCCTAAAAGGGAGTTTTTACCTGCCGTTGTTCATGTAATAATTGCTCGGGGGTCATGTTCTGGTCTCTGGAAAGATCCTGGAGACAACTTGTGTTGTAATAGATGCTATATAAATAAAATTGAATTGAATTGAATTGAATTGAATTGAATTGAATTGAATTGAATTGAATTGAATTGAATTGAATTGAATTGAACTGAATTGAATTGAATTGAATTGAATTGAATTGAATTGAATTGAATTGAATTGAATTGAATTGAACTGAATTGACCGACCAAGAGACTTTGTGAGTCCTGATTATAGTAAAGCAACTTTATTGTGGTGCTTGATCAGTATGTATAGGGATACAGGGACAACAATAACGAAAGCTTGGATCACGATTGCATAATATTGGATCTTTGAGGGTGGTAAGCACTGTTGCTTCAGCACAAGAAGGCTCCTGGTTTTTGGGATTTGGAGTTGGTTCTCTATCTTTGCCTGCATGAGTTTCTCCAGGTATTCTGACTTCCTCTAACATTTTCAGAAGGTTAGGGTTGTTTAGTGATCCTGTATGAGTGTGTGTGGTTGTTTGACCATATGGCACACAGGTGAACCCCTGTCGTTTGCCTGAAGAGAGCTATGATAGGCTCCAGCAGACCCCCATGACCCAGAATAGAAATAAGCAGTTATAGATAACGGATGTATAGATTGGCCCTTTAAATAGTACGATTGGGGAAGCTTTAGATGGATGATGCTACTGTGATCTTGGTCTGTGATGGTCTAGTACCCTGTATATCTGATTTTTTCATTGAACAAGCAGTTTAAATGTTCAGACTTAGGTGGTTAACAAAGTGGTAAGGCTATCTAAGTTTCAATCAAGTAAATCTTATTATTATTATTATTATTATTATTATTATTATTGTTGTTGTTGTTGTTGTTATTATTTTACAATAAGTCCTCCTTAAGTTGCTTTTTCATTTTTACCAGTTTCTACGAATTTCTATTTAGCTCTTCATTAAGTTTACATAAATGTTATTTCTGTATTAGTATTTATTGCTAGAATGGTTGTATTTATACTGATAATAAAAAATAACATTAGTGGCCCTTCTTGTTAAGACTCAGTATCACTTGTAGTTTTCACTTCCACATATTCTCTTTGTTTGGCTGTAAAAGAAAACCATCAACAAAGTTCAGAAACTCCAAGTCTTTAGTTCTTATCCTTCTTCTCGCCCCAAAGTGAGAAAGACATGATTTCACATAGGCTTATTATGTATGTCTTTTATATTTAATTTTTGCTGTGAAACTCTGAGGACTTTAAAAACTAAGAATTTTATACAGCATTCTTCAACATTTTAGATGGTTCAGAGTTTATTAAATTTATTTTATTGCAAATCAATTTCTTTGTTCTCAGAAATCACATCGAGGTGCGTCTTGTCTGTATTTCAATAAAAAGACGTTTATGTCTGTGAGGTTCATTGACTCAAAGTTGAGTGGGGATTAAAGCCAAACTGCTGTCTGACACAGCACCTGTGCCTCCTGTCCAACAAATACTTTCGGCCCTCCTAGGAGCCCACGATGTCACAGGAAATTGAAATACTTCTATAGGATCACTCAATGATGCTGCACCCCTCTTTTAACCCTCCTTTGCTGTGATGACTTAATAATGATGTCTTATGTGAGGGAGCTAACTGCACAAGGATTTATGCTGTGTTCCTGACAGGAAATGAGAGGAGTAAATGGTGTTGAAAGAGATGAAAGTAGTAGTTTCACTGTTGAATCAGAGCCATAAAACACTGTACTGCTTGTAATGATATCAGCTCTTCACTGCTTCATAAATCACAAGTCAAAAACCTAATTAGTATTTTTCTTCGGAAAGAACAATAACAATATTTTATTAACTTGAAATAATACAGTCAGATGCAGCAAATAAATTATTTTTTTCCAGTCCAAGATGGCAATACTCAAATTATTACATTCAGCCAAAAGAGGAAGAGACATATTCAAACAAAAAACAAAGAAAAGAGGAAATAAGACAGAACTGACATCAGAGGAAGAAGGTTCAGGGTCTGACGGATGATTTACATCCCACTTACGAACAGCACAACACGTTCATTTTAGGGCATCTGTTTCCTCAACCCTGTTAGTTGATGGTGTCATTGTCTCCTTTGGATGACTTGCATGGCTTTTATCTCAAACTATTGAAGATCTGCACACAGTAACTCTGTGGGCGTGTGTGAGGGTGTGTGTGGGCACACCCAAACCCTTGAGGACTGTGGGACATTTTAATTAAGACAGCGACGTCTGATGTAAGACTGAACACAAACCATCCCTATCTGTGAAGAATACACTTTATACTTGGTTTCTATAGGAGGTTTTTTCTTTTTAACCTATTTTTTCAGTTTGTATTCATTCTCGGTTGTGTTAACAGGTTTCCTCATACTGTTCCCTAACGGGGTCCAGTAGTGTGTGAGAGCAGTCCCATGGCCCATCGGCTTCGTTCTGAAATGGTAAGTAGGTTATAGGGTGACACTGCCAACTGAATATTCATACCATACTGTCCAACAGATGTTTTGATGTCTTTTTATAGCACTGGGTCCTCTTGTCACTATCTCACATATGCAAACACACACACACACACACACACACACACACACACACACACACACACACACACACACACACACACACACAAACACACACGTGAAGAATCTGGAGCACTTCTCTCTGATAAGTATCCAATGTCAACACTTGCCTGAGGCAACAAACTAAAATACACCGCCCAGGGACACATCCACACACACTGGCGTGAGGCAGTACGTTTCCGTCTAAGCACATCTGTTGAAGTCAAGGGCAGCCGTGTTTTCTTATGTTTATGGGCTAGTAAATATCAATCACTTGCAAGAGAGCAAAGAGAGAGAGGAGTTTTCTGGGACAGCCAAGTCCAAAAGCTGTCACTTACAAAGTTGTTGTGGTGAGGAGGGTCTAGACATAAAAGGAGGGAGAGGAAAGGGAGAAGGTTAAAACAAAAACTGTCAGGGAAAGATTCATATCGTCTGATCATCAGCCAGTTTTATAATCATAGGCTAATTGCCTATAGTGAAAGATAGCACTCAGTTGTGATAACCCCCTGTGGGAGAGCATGGGGCAACAGATGGAGGGAGAAAGTGAGCATGTGTGTGTGTGTGTGTGTGTGTGTGTGTGTGTGTGTGTGTGTGTGTGTGTGTGTGTGTGTGTGTGTGTGTTTGGTGGGGTTTTTTTGATTGTTTTTTTTTGCGGGGGGCGGAGTAAAGGGAAGGAAAGAAAGAACAGACACGAAGTGATGTCAGAGGAAAGGAGGAGTCTGCAAATGACAGGACACTGAAGGAACGATGGCAAAGAGACACATTCATCAGGCTGTCTGTGAATCAGTGGAAAGCCTGATATTTCTATTCTTGAGAGGACAAAATGTTCTCATGAGGATAAAAATACAGTCCAAAACTGAGTCACCTCAACAAAGGAATTAGGGTGTAATCTAGGATGCAGCCAGAGTCTATGTTAATGCATGAATGAAGTCATGTCTCACAGGAGTTTCATAATAAAAAATAAACTTATCTGGGTGTCAGAGGCAGAAGACGACAGTAAATGAAAATCAAGGTACTTTTATTTCACATGCACACACACAAACACACTGCCTGGAGAGGGAGGAGGGGACGCTGAGAAAAGCAGACAACGCATGCACGATGGTGGACAAAGTCAGCTTATAAATACAAAGAAAAGTGAAGGGGAAACGCACTCTTGCATCACTACACCAGGACAAAAGTTTAACCTCGTCTCGCCAGCATCACCTGGCATTAATGTCAAAGGAAAGGACGATGACGCAAACCGCCCTACTCTAACCTCTAACCACAGAAGGAACATCCACCAGGGAGATTCGACAGGGTTTTTGATGCCTTAAATTGATTAACCTCAAACTGTTGCGTTTTACTCAACCTCAGTGACCATGTAATAATGATGATGATGAAGATAATGAAGATGATGCAACTGTGGAGGTCAAATGTGGTGTATGAAAGGCACAGCTTCAGTAGTTCCCCCTGAGTTATCGCTGTCTTTTCCAACTCTCCTTACTGGGATTCGTTACCTTTTAGTTTCAGGTTAAGACATTTGCAAAGTAGATGTTGTTTTTATTGTAATCAAAGATCTATCAATTTATTTCATATGCATTACTATTAAAAAAAAATCTCAAGAATCAGTAAATGTTCTCCAACAAGAGCTCAGTAACACCAGACTGTTTTAAAGGGAATCGCTGCATTAGATGGGTTTTGGAATGAGATATATCACCTCACAATGCAGCCACACACACACACACACACACACACACACACACACACACACACACACACACACACACACACACACACACACACAATTTCAGAAAACTTTAAAATGCAAAGTCGCTCATTGAGGCTTCTCCATACAAACAGCATAGAGGTGGGGACTGAATCTGTGCTTTAATTATTTATAGAAAATAACTGCACTCACCAGACATTTCTCACACATAAAATCTCTCTCCCACATGCACACACAGACATGAAGGATGAGCATGATATGAGTATGGTGTGCATGGGCGGGACGCACTGATGTTCTGGTCCAATGGGATTACCTGAGCTGTATGAATGACAACTCCCTCTGGGAGTACCTCAGCGGAGCTCCACATGTCACCATGGAGATGGGAGATACTGCATGTGTCACATAAACATGCCCTTTTGCAAGCATTGTAGAAAAGAAGGGAACGTATTGAATAAAAGGCCAGGCTTTTCAATAGTCAGTACAAGAGGAAATAATGAAGAGAATTCTCTAGCTTTTGAATAAAAGAAAAAACAAGAGTTCTTCATGAGGATCATGACAAATGGTAATAACAAACTGTATCACAGTATCCTCTTTTGAAATAAAATATTAAAAACCAAACCTTTTTTGTTCACATTTGTTTTGTTAATTTTTTTCCCAGTAGATTATATCACACAGTGATAACGAAGAATAGGAGAAATCTACAGCCACATTAGCTTCGTGCAAAAAACCACATACACTGGCACGCCGCATAGGCAAAGAGATCAAAGCAAGACAACGCATACAAAAATATAGAAAATCTCCGATGCAACTTTTCTCTTCACTGTCAAACTGTGTCCGTGTAGGAACATTCTGATTCTGCTGATTTGTCGTAACTGCTGATGCTGCGGTGTGTTTTTGTTTTTAAGACGACCAAAGTTCTGGTGTCTTCCATGCAGGGATCCAAGAACACCCAGAAATATCCAGTTGTTGCAGTTACATAATCATGTAAGATGTCCATAATAATGATGTTTGGAATAACTTGAACAACAACATGTTTGAGTGATAGAAAACTAGTACAATAAAAGCATATCATTTCTGTCACATTTTTCTGACAAACCCTTTTTTTGATTTTATCGTCTTAAAATACATACTATGTCCTGTCACTTTGAAGACATTCCAGCATTTACTCATAATTGGTAGTGACAGGGTTAAATAGTTTGTCATACTCAGCAAGCCATGCCCCAAAGGATGCTATTTAGTCTCTTGCAAAGGAGAGGGAAGGAGGCAGAAGGTAAGGGCGGGTGCCAGGATGCAATGTCAACCTGCCCTCCCATGGGATACGCTGGGGAGATGGGCAGGAGTATTACAGGACAGCTGAGATTACAAATCGTGCTCCAGACCAGGTCAGCCCATTAATTTCAGCACTTGCAAAACACATGCAATGATAATTCAGTTTTGGCTCAGCAGACTGGGACTGAGCCGATAACTGTGAGCTTCATACCCACGAGTCATTTGCTGGACTGTCTGCTGTACCAAGTCCAGGGCTCACTGTTTTCAGAGGGATGAAAAAGATTGTTTGGACGCTATCAAAGCAAATAGAGTTGAGGCATGAAAAGGGGACAAAGCAGTTACATTGTGTGAAATGCTGCAAGTAAGGCCAACACAGATGATTTATACACCAGTCAGAGGTGGGAAAAACAAAGACCACAGGAAGAGTTTCAAACTTCTTGAACGCCATGAGGAAAATGGGATTTGCAAAAAATAAGAAAGTCCCCTGGTTGATGGAAGGAAGGGATTCCATTCTAAGGTGAGGGGACAGGAGTCACTTGTTGTTGGGCTCCTCTGCCCTCTCTTCCAGCTCCTCCTCTTCATCCTCCTCATCTAGAGAAACAACTCCAGAGGAAGCCACATCAGACACCCTCCTGCGTGGGTCATAGTCAGGTGGGTACTCCACTCCACTGCCTTCTGCCTCCACATGGCAAACGGTGCTCTCATAGTCTTTGCAGGGAGTGTCATCGTCCTCGCCGGGAGACAGATACGTTTCAGAGAAAGACATGGAGTAGCAAGGAGAGTCCTGACCCCCACAGGGCCTGCTGACCCGCCCACTGCCGCCCAGACTGTGGAAGCCGCAGTCCCCCCTACCTGACCCACTTTGCCCTACCCTTTGCAGTCGAGCTAGCAGCTCCTCCCCTCCGTGCAGTGCTGACAAAATCTTTGCAGCAAGCTCAGCGGCATTGCTGTGGGAGTGGGTTCCACGGTGACCACCCAGATCACGCAGCAGCGGGTGCTGCTCGTCAAGGCTACAGAGGCTGGAGCACATGGTGTCTGGAGAGCTGGCCATGGGGGAGGGCTCTCTGCTTCCACCTCCCTCTCCGACCCCTCCCGCAGTCTCAGAGCAGGGCCCTCTCAGACCCAACCGCTGGCAAAGCTGACTGTGGATCAGGTCCTTCAAGTACGGTGGATACGACGGCACATCTAGAGGGAAGGATACAGACTGTGAGCATGAAGTCCTGAAGGAAGAAGACCAACAGTAAGAGAGGAAATGTGATTTTCTGTTGGATCTTTCTGAGTTGTTTTAGAATAAACACTGTGGCACATATTTTAGATCATTTCAACGAAGAGTGTGGAAACGTTTAGGATTAAATGTTTACAACAACAGCAACTGATGGTATCTTGACATTTACTGCTATATTCTATGCAATAAAAATGAAAATAACACACACTTTTGTACACTACATCTATAGTTTACAACACTTTTAACATATAAAAGCTGCTTTACCAACAATTCATTTGGAAAAAATAGAGATTGACCTGTCAGGACTATCAAAAGATTTACACAATGCACACAAGAAAAAAAATTACAGTCTATATATATATATATATATATATTTGTAATGGGAAAATATAAAATTACTTATAAATGAAAAAATGTGAGTTGAAAAAAAACTAAATATTTTGTTTTAGAAATGGACGTTGATAATGCAGCTGTAACTATGAAGTTCCAGAAGCACTAACGGTCAATTGTAAAGTAAAAAAAAAAAAACAAAAAAAAAACTTTTACACTGTAACTGAGTCTGCTCATGTTTCGTGAAGAGGTGAGTGACCGTTCGAACGGGTCGGTACGTGTGAAACCTCACTCACTACACTCTGTAAATGGCTTCTGCCAGAAATAAAAAGGAAGTCAATATAAAGAGAAGAGCCCATCACATAGTGCTGAATGTTATTAGCTGCATTGCGGGTTTTTGGTGGCTGAATGTAATCAAGAACAAAGTTGTGACACATAAAACACTGTGTGCACACTTTGCTGTGGCTAAGTACACTGTGAGTATTTATAACCCACTCACACATCATCCTCACACAGACACTGCCTCTGTAGTAAAGAAAATGATATTAAACTTGCAGGAGGCATATCAAATTGCGCGGACAGACAAAAATAAAATGCCATGAGAGGATGAAAACTAGGGCACTGGGACAATGAAAGATACAGACAAAGGGAGAGGGGAAAGAGAGATGTATGAGGAAGGGGGTGATGGGTAATGGGATATGAATCAATAGCTGTGATTTAGCTGGCGTGTGTGTGTTTACCTGTGCTCTGTGTGGTGGGCTCATTGGCAAGCAGAAAGTCTTCATCGTATGAGTCATCGTTAGACTCGTCGCCATCCACAGAGGACCAGGCCCTCAGCTTAGCCTCTGCGATGGCAAACTGCTCTGCCACACCTGCAAACACACACATGAGCCGCACATAAGCAATCGTACAGTTGGCATGGTAACAAGAGGCACCGAGCAGCAGTGTTCCCCCACACCATGTAGTTGTTTCCTGATTGACAAATCTGTGTGAGGAACAGGGCACAGCATAAAATTAGACCAGACACATACATCTTTTCCGTTACAGTCAATGTTCGCAGACCGTCGTCGGGCTGCTGAGCTTCAAATGGATGGCACCCGGTGTTTGATTCTGCTCATATGCAGGTTGCATTTCTGCCGCTACACAGGAGACAGTAAGCAAGAGTAGGCGCAAAGAAGTGTGGGTTTTATCTGTGCCTCTCAAAATGTTTATGTTTATTGTGTTTATGTGTCGTTAAAATAAGAAAGATTTTAGAAATGAGCTCAAAAACACATTTAAGTCATCCCCAGCATGACATTAGAGAGTGTTCATAAGAGCAGGTGAAGAAAATATGCAAGATTTATGAAGCTGCATGTTTTCACAAGATTTGAACATATCCACAAAACAAAGGAGACCGGAATATATATTACATATTAAAACAATGAATGAAGTTATCCTCTTATTTTCTCTGTGGGTGCAACATGCAGCCTTTTCTCTTTTCCATCAAAGCAGAGACGCAGTATAAACAACCAGTTTTCCAAGTAAATAGTTCTGAGGTCATAAGGAAATGTTTATGATATGATTTGGTCAAAATATAAGAAGGATAAAATAACATCAGCATAATGCATGCACTCCTTTCTTGTTATTACAACTGGCCTCAGTTTCACCCAAAGACATGTCTTCCTTGAATTTAATGGTACCTGCCATAAGTGCTTCTTCTAGTATGACCAATACACATCAAAATATGGCTATCAGTTTTATTAGGGCACACTGCAGTGCTGAAACGTAAAGATGTTATCGCCGAGGCTGCAACAAGCCATTAAGTCAGCTAAACTGCACACTTTTGCAGCGTGTGGATGACTTACTTAAGTCATCAGTGTTTGCTTGCTTACTTAAAACAAAAACAACAAAAGAAAAATGCTGAAGGGCTGCATCACGGGTTTACGTCTTCAATATTTACATTTCTCTTGTCTACAGTTTGGTCACAGTCAGTTTGCCTTAAATCCTTATTTTAATCTGATGAGAAGTGGTGGACCACAGTGACCAGTTTGTTTCTACATGTTGCTAGAACTTTACCCTCTGAGACAGAGGGCGTTTCTGAACCTGCATACCGTGTCAAACTGTAGTACAAAGGACAAAGAAGGTAGGAAATTCTACAATATATTTAGTATGCTTAAAAAAACAAAAACACGATGGTGTGATACTTTTAGTATGCAACTAACCAGTCTGCCTTGCATGTTGCAACCCAATAATATAGTATAGTAGTAATATAGTATATATAATCTGCGATAATACAGAAGTTCGGACACAATGCTCACTCACCAGGTTTGAAATTAACAGTAAAGTCTAAATCAGCTGCAAATGGCGTATTTTAAAACCAAGGTGGCCCCAAACAACATGACATGCCATTTCAAAATGTGTAATTCAGTAATCAATTCATACACCTAGACATGTACTCTCAAGCGCAAAAAAAGCAATTATCGCTAATTAAGCGCACAAAAAAGTATTTGGATCTAACTGTGCAGCATGTGCTGTTTATTGAGTGAGGTGTTTCTCTCTAGTAACATCCCTCAGGGTGCAGCAGACTTACAGCAGCTTACGTGACGGATGTGTCTTTTTAATCACCATCTTTAGATGAATTACAAAAAACAGCTCTGGAGAGAGCATATTAACACCCAAACTCATAACTCCAGGTTTAACAGAGTCATTTTTAATCAGGCCTCGAACGGTCGTTAAACAGTTAAAGTTGAGTACAAATTCATGTTCTGAGACAAAGTAGGTTATAGAACAATTCTCCTGTTTTGTAAACAACAATTCACTTTTACTCCTGTACATGTGCACGCAGAAGTAAAAGGCCAAAGAAAGGATAAAAATGTACATGTCGTGAGGTGACTCAGCAGGAGTCATTAAGATTATGCTACAGAGACCAACCCCCTCCATCAGCAGCTGCCCAATCAAAGACTGATTTAATCAGTTGGCTTTGTAGCCCTTCCTCCACTCATCCTGTTCAGGGTCAGGGGAACTGGGGCCAATTCCAGCAATCACTCGGAGAGAGACGGGGTACACCCTGGCAAGGTCCCCAGTTAATCACAGGACTGCACAGAAACAAACAACCGTGCATGCTCACGCTCACTTCTGTGCACAGTTTAAAATTGGATTTGTTTTTTGCTTTGTTTTGTTTTTGTTCTCCTTCATACCATGGTTTTCTTCTCATCATCTCTCTCAGTAAAAAATACTTTCAATTCACCTGACTCTTCTCCTGCTATTTTTTTTTAATCTCTGCAATCTCTCAACCTTGTCCTCTACTTCACACTCCTCAGTCTCCTCTTTATGTGTGTCACTCTCTGTCTCTTCACTGTGGTCAATGCTCAGTATTCATGCACTGTCTCCCACCGAGAGTGATCAATGCTCTCATTCATCTTCCACTGTAGCTAGATCCTGAACTCTCCTCACAAACACGGGCACATCCTCCTACAGATGAGATGTGCAGGCTCCTCTTTAGCTCTCCTTTGAAAGTCCTTTCTTTGAATTCCTTCAACAGAAGAAGAGTGAGAGTATTTGCCTTGTGCAAACATACTTTAAATGTTACTGACCTACTAACAGGACTATACAAAAAGACCTATAAATGGTGAAAGAGCACTACTGTTTGTCTTTTGTGTGTGTAACCCCTAAACGATGCAGCAACAAGTAGGACCAATCCCACTATTATAACATTTTAATGTTACAAACTTCTACACTTTTCTACACAGTCATTCATTGATACAGTCTGGATCTACATGATGTTATCCCATCATGTATATTCTTTTACATTAACAAAGTAGATGGTATTGTAATGGATGGGAGCCATGCCTCTCCCATTACAAGGGCGGGATTCAGTAGAGAAGCATGGTTCACAAATCTAGGGCTTGTTTCGTTCCTCCTCTGGTGTAGCAGCATCACAGGGATGTTGTGTGATGTATATCCTGACACATGCCCAGCCAATCACACCGTTGCGCTGACATGACTACTCAGACGAGCTTTCCAACCGATTCATCTGGTTTGTGAAATGTTGTTTAAGGCCTCAAATTCAATTACCATCATCTTAGTCTTTTTGATGAGATGATCATATTTAGAAAAATAGGATGTGAACGCACAGAGGTAGAGAACTGTGTTGCTTATAGTGTTTTATTTGCAAAACTACCTTTAAGTCCAGGTGACGGGGCCATATTAACTAGTTGATTAAGCTTGGGTAAAATGTAAAATCATGTTAATTGACCAATCGTAGGTTGGCATAACCTGAACTATGACAGAGAATAGGTGGGCGTGCTCCAGCTGGCTTCCCAGGCCTGCTCACTCCACCCATTCCTGCTCACTCCACCCATTCCTGCTCGCTCCACCCATTCCTGCTCACTCCACCCATTCCTGCTCGCTCCACCCATTCCTGCTCACTCCACCCATTCCTGCTCGCTCCACCCATTCCTGCTCGCTCCACCCATTCCTACTCGCTCCACCCATTTGCAACATGGTCCTGTGCAGTACGAGGAAAAAGAGGGTTGGGCCAGTGTCCAGTTCTTCTTATACAGTCTGTGGTCACACCGTGACTATCTGCTGGAGGCAGGAAAAAAGTTTATTTAAGTGGCACATTTGAAAGACAGTAAAGGAGTATTAAAATCAAACAATATAAAATGTTGCAGCACTGTTATATTTAGAAATGTCAAGTGCCAGGAGGAGAGTTAAAACTTAACCGATCAAACTAACTGTACTCTTCAGGGCAGCAAGGCATTACTAAATGAACACAGAATGATTTGCTGCAAATGTACATACGTATATAATCACGCCCTCTCTCTCACATACACAATTTAAGCTCAAGAACGTTCTGTGTGCGTTTTCCACCACGCTCCATATCTGTCTGTCCAGCATATGCTGCACTGTAGATCAGAGGTGTATAGCTGCAGGTGTGGGCATGTATGTCCACGGTGCATGTGCCCTTACGTCCCAGCAGGGCTCCTTTCTACAACAGGACAACCTGCACATTCACTAGTCAGGATACCACCTACACACACTTAACTATAGTATAGGGTGTGTACACACCAAACACAGTCAACACTCACTTTGCACATTTGGACATGTTCACTTTAGGCTTTAACGCACAACCTGATATTTACACAGAGTCCAGTCGCCCACGGAAACACCATCACTAGGCTACAAAGAGAAATTTGAAAATATTAACGAAGTCAGCACAACTGGCAGCTCCCTGATATGGCGGGTGCATACTGATGATGCAAAGTGAAGAAACAGGACTTAGCGGCGTTAATATACTGTACAAACATCAAAACATGACCGAAGAGCATCGGTGCCTCTGTGCCATTTTACTGCAATACATGCTCTGGCTAATCAGGTTTTAACTACTGTATCCGACCATTTGAAGAGCTGAAAAACAAAAAAAAACACTTGAACATTTTAGATGCTTTATTCCAGATGAATCATTTCTAGGATAGCTGCACAGAAAGCCATAAAATCACACGGTGGGGTAAAACAGCAACACTTGGAAAAGAGTTGCACATTTAAAAGAAAACAAACAAAGCAGAAGAGGGACATAAGAATTTTGCGCCGTCACGGTGACACCAGCCAGGGGCAAAGCCTTACTGAGCAAATTAACCTTGAGAGCCTGCATTGCAGGGAGTTAGCGAGAGAATAGATGAACAGGCAGCAGGGACGGAGTAAAAGAGAATGAAAAAGAGGTATTACAGAGACAGGAGGCAGAGAGGAACGTTATAGGACGAGACAGCTTGAGTTGGAGAGACGTAATGCAACAAACAGAAGGGACAGCAGTTAAAGAGAACAGTCAGATGAGTTGAATCAGTAACAGAGGACGCTGATGGCTGTAGGTGAACGCGTTTGAGAGTTTGTGTACAGCTGGAGGAGGAGAGTTAAGGCCAGCACACACCGATAAGCTCTTTTTTCTGGATAGCTTTCTGCTTAACTCTACTTGCTCAGAAAAAAAAGGTTTTATATTTCTCACAGTGTGGCTGAAATTTGACATTGCTGGGTGACGAATGCTGCAGTATAGATGATGTAAAATATGTTTTACATTGTCTCCATGGGCTATCAAAGCGGTTTGTTAAATCTGATGAAATAATCTTGATTTCATAGTGATGGTATTAAAAATATCTTACCTTGAATGTCCAGTGCCAAGTCTGAAAGATCTATGGATTCATCTGTCATTAAAAAAGCCCTCAAAATTGCATTATAAGAAGTGTGGGATCCAGTGATCTGTCTTTTGTCTCCTGGATTATTCTCCAAAATTAATTGTCCAGAACCACAAAAACGCCACACTGTTCCTTTATTATGTGTCTGACTTTTTTTTTTTTTAAATCTGAACCTGCTGAAATTCAATGACGGCTCCATCATTAACGCTGTCACCGTTAAAAAAACATCTTAGCAGTAATGTAATTGTGTGAATGATGTGATTGTATTCCCCTATGAAATGCATCCTTACTTCCTTGTAGGGAGGGTTGTTTTTATGTAGTAAAACAATGTTTGTGAATGCTTTTCTTTAACTTTTCTTTAACTTTTATTTTCATATGTCTCAGGATGGGTGAACTTTGAAGGATGACGATAATTTTCCTGAACAAACACAAAATCCCACCTGCAGCAAAGCGTGCCTCTTGCTCTCCCTCCGTGAGGTCGGAATAAGAGTTGAAGTCTGACTCCAGGGCTGCTGTGGTCTCCATAGGCTTGCACCATCCTTTCCACTCTATTAGATGGGCTACTCTGCCCTGCGCCATGGCTGTAGGCTTTGTCACGTGGTCCTTCACGACCTGTGAAATACCTGCAGAGGAGATATCAGGAGTCATGCTACACCATCTGCAGTGGCTCCATGCACAGTTCATTATCAAAGTATATTGGCTCTCATATTTTTGGCAGAAAATGCCACACTCACCATGCAAGGAGGATCGCGCTAATGCAGCAATCTCTTGAATGGTAAGAGCTCTTCTTGATTTTGGTAACATTTCAATGGTGTCATCAACATTCACCTGAAATTACAAGAAATAAGTAAGTGTGGCTGAGTAAGTCAGCATGACTGTGAGCCAATACATCCTGCTATGACTCACACAAAAGCCCTCTGCCAACTTTTATCGGAAAAAGAGACTTCTGTAGTCAAAGTACTTGAGCTGCTTCACTGTTGTTCAAAGCCTTGAAAACCAGAAGATTTTCTCTTTACATTCAGCGTTTTGATTGGCCTCAAGCAGTGTGCTCGCCACAAATGTGCGCATGCAGACACACGCTCATACTTACATTTGCTGAGATCTGACTATTACAGGATCTGCTGTCATGTATAGGATATAATGGCACATAAAGGTTCCAGTTTAAAAACTCTTGATTTACTGTCTGTTTCATGTTGAAGACTAAATCAGGAATTTAAAGACTGCAGGTCAATGA
Organism: Xenentodon cancila; assembly: GCA_014839995.1. Lineage (NCBI taxonomy): Eukaryota > Metazoa > Chordata > Actinopteri > Beloniformes > Belonidae > Xenentodon > Xenentodon cancila. Next base: position 5,079,791 of record CM026201.1, read on the forward strand.
CGCTTGATGCTTCTTGTTGCCACAACTTAGCTGCAGTAGCTTGTTAAATTAGACTGATGGCTAATTACCAAACAAATTACTTGTTCAGGCATCCAAGGTCACTCTTCTGAAACTACATCACAGTGTTTTGGTATATGTCTGCACCCAAGAAAGCGGGTATGCCAAAGGAGTGTACAGTAAGAGTTATTTTAGTGAGCTTCTCATGTGGCACTAGACTTGACTGACGACTGATGCACTGCAAATTCAACCAGTTAAATACTTTAGAAAAACAAATGTGCCCATCCAGCTGCATGGGTCATTTCATCACAGAAAATTAACAGAACCTGACAGTACTAAAAAGATTTACTTCCCTACCTGTCCTCTATCAGAGCACAGAGGGAGGATTGTGTGTTGGCAGGGTCTTTTGTCTCTAACTCTTTTGTCTCTTTTTATAAGCCAACTCGTTCTTATGTGTTAAAATGGAAACATCAACAGCGAAGGCCACATTCTGAGCTGACATTACAATAATGCAACTCAGTGTGGGTCAGCACACTTGATGATGGTTTTGGTCAGGCAGGTACTGACTGTCCAGCCCTCTTGTGCCTGATTGCAGTTGTCTGACAATCCAGTTTCACTTGCCTTTATTTAGATAAACATCACCTAATTACTAGAATATGAATAAATGGATAAATGAAAGATAATAATATTGAGTAAACAATATCAGCTCTTGCATTGTCAAGACACTGTGAGGTTAAACCTTTCTATTTAGCTTCCTTTCATTAAGTCACAGCTGAATACAGTTCACAGTTTGTTAACTGAGAAGAAACAGCCAAGTTTCAGAGGAAAACATATAATAGATGTTTGTTTAAATATTAAAAACATTATAGGCACAGAAATTGTGAGGTGTTTTTACTTTGGCAGTTGTTTCTTATTAAGCAACATTCATACACACAATGTTGATGTGATTATCCCAGAGCTTTCTAACTCAAACTATACCCATGCATCTCTTAATATCTAACCTACCTTAACAATGATTATTTTTTTGTTTCTTTGTTTTTGATTAACCGCAACCAGCGAAGTAGAAAGACCTCAGACAGTATTGGGTCAGGGCATGACCTCAGCTGTCTTCATTTTTCAACATCTTATAATTGTGTAATATTAAGTTTGTGATTATTTCTGATCAGTTTCCTATCGTTTGGTATTTCAGCCTTACTATGAAACACATTTTCCACCGTGGATCAGAGTATCAGTTTCACATTTTGGACAAGAGACTTCGTTGATATAAAACTACTCAAACTCCAGTAATTAAGTTGCTTAACCACAGAAGCATTACATTGTCATTGACTTGTCAATTTCTCTAAATAAAAACAAAATAATAGGCAGAATAACAATCAAGCATTTATATTATTTGTCAGCAAGGTCCTGCAAAAGTGAAGGGGGACCTCAAGATTGTGAATGCATCAGCTGCTGCACAGCGCAATAATCCTGTGGCGCTGCCGAGCAGCTCAAAGATCCTAGAGAGGATAATCTGGCGGAGACGTGGCACATCCTCTCCAGCACTGCAGGGAGGACATATTGTGTTTGCCTTTAATTCAAAATCAAATGTAAACTGGCTCTTATTGTACACTTATAGCTGAGTATATTTTATTTGTTTTCAGACAACTGCCCTAAAAAAGTCACTTCAAACAAAGATGTTATTAGTCTCATAAGAGAACTTGACATCTCTGATATTTGCCTGCACTCCATAAAGTAATATGTTTAACTATATGAGAGCTTCTTAAATGTGGATAAAACCTCTGTGTGTGTGTGCGTGCGTGTGTGCGTGCGTGCGTCCGTGTGTGTGTGTGTGTCACCGTCCTGCCTTCCATTTATTCCCTCCATCCTCTCCTTCCCCGCTGCCCTACTGAACAGCAGAATGAGCCACACTTAAATCCCTTCATTTACAGAGCTGCGCAGCTTCTTTTTCCACTACATGGACATATAAAGGTCCGGTGACAAAATGACTACCCGTCTTTGGTCCCTTGTCTTTTCATGGCTGGGAAAATATTTGGCCCTAATCGAGACAACAGTTCAAACGCACACATATATGTGCACATAATATTAAAATGAACAAATAATCCAACCTAAAACCAACAAAGAGGCAAACATAATAGATTTTTCAACACATTGTGCCCATTCGGAGCAGGTGCGGGATTAGAAAACAGCCTGAGCAGTGTCTTTCTGCTGCAACTGGAAGCTTTCACACATGTATGAAACCACTAAAGTGATCAGACGTTTGTCTGTTTACAAGAATAAATTCCAACTGCTGGGATTCAAACGTCAGACTTTATCTAATTGTCCATTTAAAGTGTTTGCATGTGACTATATCACAAAACTGTCTTTTTGTTATTGCATGAAAAATTAGACATGGAAGCAGCTTTATTTCTCTATCTCAGGAGCTAATTGAGGTTACATTACAGTATAAATCTATTTTGTGCCACTGTAACAGCAAAGTGAGTCATTTACTGTTTTCTATATTTTTTCCCAAAATAAAACAAGAAACATGAAGGTGCTCCTTTTTCAGTGGTCTATCCTCCTGCCACATATACAGCACTACTACTGTAGAAGTCTGAACCACATTAGAAGAGAGGCCATGATTGATCTGAATAAAGAAAACTGGATTAAAATCTGCTTCACTTTGTGAAAAACAAAGCAGCCAGGACATAACTTTCCTCCTTCTACATTACACATTTATCTTATTTTCCAAATTTTCACCCTCTGTCTATATGAACGTTTCCATAACTGGGATACTTCTGTGATAACTGTAACCATCAAACAGTTCCAGACTATATTTGCAAGACTGATGCACTGATAATGTCAAACACTAACAACATCAGACAACGAAACCACATTAATGCGTTTTAAATGCACCTTTATTTTACAGTTGACCCCTGCTTGCTCAATAAAGGCATCAATTGTGGAAATATTTCCTAAAACCAATAATGCTGTTTGTCTTTTACGGTTCCCTGAAATGTTGAGTTTTAGAGAGAAAAGGTTCTCACTTGTAGTCAGAACCTTTGTGCCTATGAAGGGGAAGAGGCTGCATCTCATAATGGATCACTTAGGTCCTGCTAATCATCATCTTTCTGGCTCACTGCACCACACAGAAGTCACATCCAGATGGTGTGCTGTGGCAAAAATAAAAAAAAAATAAAAAAGTAAATAAATAAAAACGCCACGGTGGATTTATCATCATCATTACCATCATCCTCACCTCTGTCCCAAATATAAGCATCTGTCTACCTTCAGCCCACAGCATTAGAGTATAAAATAGATTTTGCATTGTATTAACCATTATACAGTCCTTTAAGACAGCCTAACAACAAAATTTGATGTTAGATTTCCTTTGCAGATTTAAGTTTTGTTTATTCACAGTTGTTTTTTCCTTTTTTTTTTTTAAAATAACACTTGACAGTTATCTAAAACCACTGCCCAACATAAATAGAAAACAAGAAAAGAAAATCCTTATTTGATGTTTCTGCAAGAGCAAGCTTCCTGAGATTTGTAAATCGGGTTTCTAAATTCAATATGAATACATCCATTTTAACAATTAAGTGACCAGAAATCCTGTCAAATTCAAACGGTTCTGTGATGCAACCTTGTAAAGTGAGATATAACAAAAGTGGCCCCTCCAGCCAAGATGATCCAGCCACTGCACAAATGAACAGTCAGTATAGTCAGTAAACCTCTTAAACAGAGTTTCTGTGTTAGAATTTCTTCAGAACTGAGAGAAATGACTCATCATTCATGTTTTATCTCGATTACCAAAGTAAAGATGAATTGCCAATTATGCTAGATGACATGTAAATAATTGGAAATCCCCTAGTTAACATTAATAAAAACTAAAGTGGAGAGCTGAAAATCACTTTGCCGACTTGGATGGCTTGATTAATAAGGTAATTATTAAACTTGGAAGGTTGAGAAAATAATTCTGTGCTTCATGTGGTGATTTACAGAGAGACTGTCGTCTTTGATTAGGCATTAGTGGCAGGTGCCTGAGTAGATTATATTCAACTAAGTTACCCTTGGCCTGCCTCTGATCATGTGAAGCCGCAGAAATGTTTAACTGCATTAAAGATTTTGCAATAGTTTTCTGATGTAGAGATATAACTGGAGTGTTTAAAAATGCAGGCATAAAAAAGTATTTTAATCAGTTTACATGAGCTCATATTATTATTGAAGTTAAAATGCTAATGATTTATCCGGATAGTAGTCATTATAAATGAAATAAATAATAGAAGAGTAGTATCACTGCCTAATTTAACAGAAAGACTTCCTTCATGTACATCTTACATAACAACCTGTGTTTGGTTTTTATACATCAAAAGTCATAGGAATTGTTGTACCCAAGAGCCATTTTCGTTCTTATCATAAAATTAAATGTTATGTAAGAACACTTTTGCTAAATGAAGGGTTTCACAGGAGACATCTCGACTTGCCATAAAAGGGAAAGTACTGTTGTATTCATCAAGGCTGCATCCCATTTAGTGGAAGTCCTGTCTTATGCTGGTTTATTGCTGTAACTAAGAAGTGATCAACCCTCAGCATACTTAGAAGTCAAGTGAAATAAACAATAAAAGGAGACAATGAAATATTGTAATACAAAATAATCTAATAAACCATGAAAAATAATTGGTTTGCAACCACCCACGTACTCAAATCTTTGTTTTAAGTGCGCTGATTAATGTACGGTACTGTGCAAAAGTCTTAAGCACCTCCCGTTTGGATGCTTTATAATATAAGTTGTTCAACGGATAAATCTGATTAAATTGTTTCCATATTCAGGGAACCGATTACTTGGGCATCTGATTAACTGCTTTAGCTGCAGTGTTATCACCGTTTTCCTGTTTGAAGCTAAATGAAAAGACTAAAACAAATGACTATGGTTAGTCATTAAAGCTTTGCTAATATAAGACTGGGTGTGATTCTTCAGTGCCGTAGCTATGTGGAAGCGTCTGATCAGTGAATTTTTGTTTGTTTGTTTTTTTCATGCTTTGTGCTTGTCCTAGTTTAATGCTTTCTGTGAATGTTTTATTATGGCTGTGAGAAAGGCCACAAGCCACAGCCCACTGCTTTCTCTACATACTACGAGCATCGCTGAAGTCTCGACTTCTTCAGACGTTTCCCTTCTTGATGCACATTGGAAGTAGGTGAAGTTGAGCCAGAAATCTTTGTACAAGATTGTGACATAATTCCTAAGCTACAGTCACAAGTTGGAATCTTAGCCACTGAAAGACGCCTATTAACTGATCTTAAATCAAAAATCTCATAGCCTACTACTTTTAAAAAGTGCTGAGTGCTTTAAAAAAGCTTTGCAATCTAATAACTGCAAAAAAAATCCATTTATTCCTATGTAGGCTGTTATCTTAAGAGACACATGCAATGTTTTGCTACGTTTAATGTATCATCTTGCTTACTGAGTCACTGATACCATTAAGCACTCAGCCTACCTTCTACCTAAGCTTTTAAGTGATCTACAGCTAAAAGAAGGTGATGTAAAATGCGTCAGTGAAACTACAAGACTATATGAGCTACAAAACTATAGCAAGCAGAAACTTTTTCTGGAATAATAAGAGAATTAATGGCACCTCGCTGAAGTCCAGTGAGCCCAAAGGTGCTGTCAGTATCAGTCTGTGTGACAAGCGGGTCCGTGTGTTCCCCAAAAGTGTGAGATCAGACATGGAGCTTGGCGCACTCCAGTCCACACGCAATGAACCATCAACCGCAACTGTCAGGAGGAAGAGAGCCACGTGAAGGTTACAGCAGCTGAGCAGTCGTAGAGCTCATAGTCACTCCACACCATATTCTGGCTCCAACAGAAATCAAGTTAATGTGTGAGGTCATATTATTGAAGGACAGCTGTTGTAGCAGTTACACGCATGATATTCTTCTTTTCAATACTGGAGCAAGAATTCTCCTATCAACTATGAGTTTTAGGTTGAAGTGCTCATCTAGTCAAAGATGCAAACACCATGCCAACCCATGCCTCCACCAGGAGTCACGGGCAGCCACCTGGGTGTGATGACAAAAGTGTAATGTTGTTGTATCTCACTGCATTTTTCCCCCCAAAATGTACACGACCACTCAAACACCAACATAAAGTATAATCTCCTAAATGATGCTCCAAATCACCAACCAAACAACTTTTTACATTAAACAAAGAAACAAAGACTCAAGTAGCCACATAATATATATATATAAAGGTGTTTTAACTTTTTTAAGAAAACATTTGAAACTTTCTAAGTCCTTATAATAAACAGAAACATTTCATTTAAATGCTGTTAGATTTTTTTTAATTTTATTTTAATAGGACGTAGGACTATGTTTTGAGAGTTCTTGTCTTTTACAGCACAATCTAGAAAGTGCTTTGTTCCAGGGCAACATTTTTTATTTAATCTGTTTCACAAATCAAAACGTTTGGACACCTTCAGTGTAGCACCTTAAACTGGGACTCCATGTAGTGAGATAATACTTGGGGGGAAGCGTTGAGGCCTGCTTTCATGCACTTTGAAGCCATGCTATTCATGCAGGTATGGCTCTGGCAAGACCATAACCCCAAACCATAAAAAAGTTCAAATGATATAGAAAAGGCAAATAAAAATGCACAGATAGCCCTTCATTTACTTAGACCTTTTCTTCACTGCAGACAGTGTGAACCCAAGTTGTTTTATGTCTTGTTTTGTCAATTTATTTGTCAACGTGCATCCATTTCAGGTCTGCAACACATTCAAATACAGCTCTGACAGTAAAGCCTTTACCTTTGTCCACTTGTCATTCTTTCTCACAACACTTAAAAGACATTCTAGCATAGTGGATACCAAGCAATGAAAGGTTTCAGTCGTCATTTTATGTCACTCCTCCTGTAAGCACCTCTTTAGGTGTGCATCAGTATGAGCTGCCACTGTTGCCATTTTAGTTCTGCTGTTTGAAGGCAGCAGATGTTACTTTAAATCTCATTGTACCTTTCTGCATACATGTTTCCACTGTGTGATGGACAATCCTAGATGTCCAGCGCTAACTCTGGACAAGAGACTTACATAAAGCTTATTTTTTACAGTTAACATTTTAGTGGCATTTGAGCATAGAGCTCTGTATAAACATTCTTTCCAGTGTTTCTTGAAGGACCACTGTTTTTAAAGGATCTGCTCACATATTTGTTGACAAAACGGAGACCTATCTTTGTTTCAGCTTTTCATGGATGCAACTTTTGTGTCTAATCCTGATGACAGTTACATGTTTTCAATAAAATTGTGATTTTTAAACCATTTCACTAGGCCCACTGCCCCAGTCTTAGTTCTGGAACAGATTTAAAGAAAAAAAGAAATAATTAATTGAAATTATATTAATGAGATGCAACATAAAGTATATCGAGCTCATATGTTCTACATTTAAATAAAAGCTAAAGTTATTTTGTTGTATCGCATAAACTTAAAACAGTTATTTGTTTGAGAAGAGCAGTTTAACACTAAGGCACATAATACATGCCTTTGACAGAACTATACAATTTCTCTAGTGTGACCAGCCACGTCACCGGAGCTCCGCCGCCTGATCGGGAACTCTACACAAATGTCACGGAACAACCTCCTGGCTGCAGACTTCACATAATTGCCTGCAGATATGTGACTATCCGGTTGATTACTCGAGTTTACCCTTTTTACTAGCCGCCCCTGTCTTAACCTCAAAGACACAGGAGCCACAGAGGAACAAAGGTGCTTATTGTGCTGTTACTGAGAACATTAACAGCGCACCGCTTTGCGAAGGTTTCAAGACTCTGGACAGCTCCCATCCCCCAGCCTACACCCGCAAAAATACAATCCCGCGCGTGCTCGCCGCTCTACAAATCAGATTTGCAAAACGAGATTAAGAGGTGGGCCTCTAAATGTCAGTACCTGGCTCCTCTTTCCAGCCCTCCACTGCAGGGAGGCGTTTCTGGTTACTGTCTGTGAAAAGAACAACGCGCTCCATTAGTCGCCACCACCCATCTCAAATATTGAGTCCTGTATCAAAACCAATCACTCACCCTCGCGGGTCAAAAGCTCGCCGTTTAAAGCCATGAGCTCGGGTTGCCTGCCAGCAGAATTCAATATGTGCTGTTTAACTGGGTGTGATGAGATGTATTGTATCGTTGAATCTAGGCCACATTAGTCCCTGCAAGTATTGTTCACAGGAGTGAAGGATGCGCACGTGTTTGGTTTCTGCACTCGGTGGATTTCCAGAACGTGACGCTCACTTGAGTCTCATAAAACAAGTTGTCCAGGTCTAAAAACCAGTAAGGTTGCATGGTGATACGTCTGCACACCCCTGCAACTATATTGTACTACAGTTAATTGATTTATTCTTCATTAATGCCGCATAGAAGAGAGGTGAGGCTCCGTTTATCACTGTTTTGGAAAACGCGCTTTTGGCAACATGGACATATATGAACTATTGTTATTAATGCTATTAATAATAATAATTGGGTGTAATGCAATTCATTTAACTAAGCACGTCTAGTAGTGTTTGCTCATAACGAGAGGCCAGCCTTTTTTTTACAGCTTCACATGCGGTTTTCTTGACAGCTTTCAGACGTCCTCCATCTCTTCATCTTAATGAATTTTATTCCGTTCACCGTGATCTCTGTAAAACGCAGCTGTAGCAGCATCTCATCTTCTCTGCAAGAAACTGAGAGTTGCAGTCTTGGTGTTGGCTATATTTTTATGTCGCCTACCCGCAAGTTGAGGTTTTAGGTCTGGCTCCAATTCACACGTCCACACGCCTCCTTTCTGTACGTTCCGTTGTCGTGGGAACTACAGACATAAAGGCCTCGTCATTTCTCCTTATCTCATGTCTTTCGGGACAATCAGCGAATCAAGGCTTATAGGTCAAGACCGGTTGCAGTGTGATATCACAGACCAAGAGGCTGAAAGGCGAACAGGTGGCTGCTGTTGCCCTGCAGAGACGTGAGAGTGCATTAATAAAACTGGCACTCCGCGACAAGGAGACAGGGACAAGGCGCCATAATCATCAAGTGACTGGAGATCATTTAGGGTGGGGGTAAAAAAAAAAAAAGATATATATATATATATTATTATAGTTTAAATGGCAGTACATAAAGGAAACCATCACCAGGGAACATGCGGCAGTCGGAGACGGAGATGGCTTATAGGATCGATTGATGTGTAGAGGTTTAATTTATTTGCGACGTAGTATAATTGGGGCGAAATGGGGAGGGGGGGGGGGTGACAAAGAGGAGAAAGGGGCCTATAGGAGACATTTAACTGGCGGGAGACACGCACTGTAGGATACAACAAAGATGTAAACAACGCTGTGAGCAAACGTGGAGACAAGGAGCTTGTTTCTTGGCAACAAGCGAAGGATCCATCTGTGCATGTGTCATCTAAATAGGCTGTTACTGCTCAAATTTGAACAATTACAACAGCCAATGACGTCTATTGCATCTTTTTCATACTTAAAAAAGAGGCGATCGTGTAAATTCCATGAAACAATAATTATTGATCATATCTTGTGATTTTTGTATGGCTGCATCCAGAAAAAGAGAACAAAAAAATAAGTCCTACCTTGCAACTAAACTGGGTCAGCGCGGTCAGAACCATGGTGTCAGGACTTCACGTCACAAATCTAAAAGCAGTTCAACAGCATCCCTCGATGGTGTCAGGAGCGCCCGTGTCTCCTCTGCCTCTGACTGCTCATTGAAAAGCTACTTGCAACTCTCGTCGCATCGCGATGTTTAGACTGCAGATACCAGCCCCTCAACTCACTTCCCACCCGCACCACTAAAACGCTTCTCCCTGCACTTACACATTAGACACTCCACAGAGCGTTTCGATTACACACATTTAAGGTGTATTACAAGTGTGTTGTGGCCCCTTATTCGTTTGCATATGACTCAGCAGCCCTATCAGTAGTATCACACTTCGGTCACAGCATGCTGCGCGCTGCGAGCTCCCTCAATTCGCATAGCCTCTGGCCCCGCGGAAGGCTGCAGCAAAACAAATGCGTAAAAATAAATAAATAAAAACAGGCTTCTCAAGCGTGCTTTTTCAGGAAAGCAAATCAAATCCATTCTTACCAACAGGCGCTTTGGAGCTGATACAGCCCATTGTCGCAGCAGCATGGAGACCCTTTTAGAAGCACAACCTATGAAATTAATTTCCCCAGTTATCCTTGTTAAAGGGATGTAAGAGACGACCAAGCGTACCTCACTGATGGAAAGCCTCGGTCTCTGTCCTCGTGCACGGAGGCTCCGTTGGGTTCCGGTACGTGGCTGTAGCGCTGCCGCGTTCAGAGGGCGGGGGCAGGTCTGGCCATCACCTCTGCTCCGTGTTATCTCTTTCTTCTTTGTTTATTTTTTTTAATTATTATTATTCCTTCCTATAAATCCATACAGGATACATTTGCGAGCAGATTGTTTTTGTTTTATACTTTTTATTCTTTATTTGAGTCTGTCTTGGGTCAGCTCTGCGCAGTTGGTCGCAGGGTCGTGCCCTGCGGTTCAGCACCAAGGCGGCTGGACAGCGCTCTGCTTGGACAAGGTCGGAGAATGTGGTTGCGTCCCGGTCTCTGGGGGAGGGGCGGAGGGGCGGAGGGGAGGTCACCTCTCAGTCACTGTCAAGTCCACGCCGCACTATCAAACTCTCCTGTCCCTGCTCATCCCCTGAGCGGTCTGTCGATTGGCCCTGTCAGTGAGCGTACGTCTGAGCTGGATACATTGATGCAAAAAAGCCCACGCTTAACTGCTTATATATATATATAACCAGCGCCAAGTTTCCGCCCCTGATGCCTGTCTCTTGCTGTGTAGGAGCGGAAGGAGACGCGATTGGCTGGTTTTAGCTTCCTTCGCGGTGGGCGTGAGGAGGGAGGGGAAGAGTTAGTGGCTCATGTTTTGGAGAGGCAAGCTGTTAACTGCGGACCGCATTTTTCACTATCTTTATCCAAAATGACTAAAGTAGACGCGAAAAGCATGCTGCATACATCAACAGGTCCAAGACGGAAGAAAAGAGAAAAGATGACAGCCCAGGACAGAAATAGTGATGATGGAAATAAAGTCAACTTTTTTTTTTTCTTTTTTTTTTTTATGGGTATTTTTCGACCTATAAAGTAGGCTGCATATTGTTTTTAGGTGGCGTTGTGGTGAGCAGGAATGCAGTAATCTTTGCAAAAACACATATTAGAGCAGTCCGTTTCAAACGCTGTGCAGTGGCCTCGCTGCAGGCTCGTTACGACATTAAGTCCGTGTTCCCAAATACAGACATGGTTTTAAGGGAAGAAAGGAAAAAAATAACAAAAAAAAACGGCAGACTTTTTTTGCTCGTGCATGTACAATATTGTCCCATTATATTGACGAGAGTGGGTCTGTGGAGGGGAGGGGAGGGGAGGGGGGGGGGGGTGACCCATCTGTAGCCGACCAAAAATGTCTTGAGGCGGGATGGCGCAGAACCATCTCCATTCTTCCTCCGTCTCCCTTCACGCCCACCAGACTCTAAACATAGACCTGCAGAGCTGCTGACCCACAAGACCGCTCCCCCGCTGTATCTATTATCTCCCCTGGAACACAGTTCCATGAAAAGCTTTGTACATTTATCCATAGAAAAAGATGATACGACACGTACTAGCCTACTTGGTCACATTCAAAGAAAGCAAGTGCCCTCGTTAACATTTGATACAACAGATAACTCGGTAAATACCATCAATAATGTGTAAAGAACCAAAAAAAAAAAACATTAACCACATAACAGAGCGGGAAACCACCAACTTTTCGCATCTGAGCGAATCTGAGAAACGCATAGTTGTTCCACTAGCATTACCCAGGCACGATGGGACTTTAATGGTTAATGACTGTTAGATTTAAGAGGTTTGGGTACCATCTTGGTCAATCTGTTGTATACAACATTCTGTAAGTAGATGAGGGTCTCCATATAAATGAAGTACTGGAGACATAAACAGTATGTGCAGCATGTGTCAAAGTGCATGTTTTCTCGACTTTTCTAGTTTTAACAGACCTCTATACATCCCGAGTTCTTTCTTCTGCAGTGCGCGTACAACTCACATCTCTTCGTATGAAAGTTGCGGCAAACCCAGAACTGACAGCTCACCCCCGTCCATGCCGCGCGGACTTTTGTCCGGGCCTCTAGCGCCACCCAAAGGGCGGTAACAGTGCCCACTTACAGCCGTGTGAGCCACAGGAGTGCGGGGAGCCTGTTGCGCAGTACAGCATGTGACTGCAGATCTGAGGAGCAGAATGTATGGAGATGTCATTATCGGACCCTCAGGGCATTCACGCTGCATAAAGGAGCAGCTACAGCGCCCGCATTGATGAAATAGGAACTCTAAAATATGCATTTTTTTATGCATGTGGGGGGGGGGACTCACATACGCCCATGATGATTTCTTTTTAACATATTAAGCGAGGAATGCAAATAAAACCTTCTCCATACACTGGTTCAATAAGTCTGAGATGCAATATTGATTATCAATAGAAGGTCTCAATCATCTGGTGAAACATGCTGGAAATATTGATTTATGATCAGTGTTAAAGGTCTACAATTCGTGAAATTATATTGCAGATGCAGCAAAATAACTTTTCTTTTATCGGAGAATTTTCTCCTTTAATCAACATTTTTGCTTTCTGTCTGATGGAAATCACTTATCAATCCTTTAAAAACGGGAAGTGAGGAGGACTTTTGATCCGTGCTGATTGTCGCAGCAGCCACAACCTAAGAAATAGACCCCCCTTCACAGAGCACAGAACTCATGCCAGGGATGGAGCAGCGGCTTTCTGCTGCAGATGAAAAAGATCTGCTGCTTAATGCTCTGCAAATAGGGTTTTCTTGAAGGAAAATCAGGGTGTATGGATCTGTTTGGCTGAGCAGAAGAGCAGCAGCTTATATGATGATGACCCAAGGTGACAACCAGCTGGAGAGCCACTATCTATGGGCAGGAGGTGACATCTGGGTCCCCAGGGCTGAAAGAGAACTAAGAAGAAGCAGCAGCATGCAGGACTTAGCTTCTTTGAAGGCCAAGGGTCTAAAGGCAGGATATTGTGAAGAACAAGTCAGTGAAGTAATCTGGAAGCTGGAAGTGCTGGAAAGAATATTGTATGACCATTCCTTCAACAAAGAGATAGGACAAACACAAGACAAAAATATAACATATATAACTCCAGAGAACGCGTCTCCACTGCTCCAGAGTCCAGTGGTGGCGTCCGTTACACCACTGCATCCGACACTTTGCTTTGGACTTGTATGGAGATGTTTGGCTTGGATGCAGCTGGTCCGCCATGGAAACCCATTCATGAAGCTCTCTGCACACAGTTCTTGAACTAATCTGAAGGCCACATGAAGTTTGGAGGTCTGTAGTGATTGACTCTACAGAAAGTTGGTGACCTCTTCACACTATGAGACTCAGCATCCACTGAACCTGCTCCATCAGTTTACGTGTCCTACCGCTTGGTGGTTAAGTTGCTGTTGTTCCCAAACACTTCCATGTTCTTATAATACAGCTGACAGTTGACTGTGGAGTATGTAGGAGCGAGGACATTTCACGACTGGATTTGTGCACAGGTGGCTCCTATCAGAGCTCCACGCTGGAATTCTCTGACCTTTGAGAGCGACACATTCTTTCACAAATAGTTGTAAAACAGTCTGCATGCAGAGGTGCTTGATTTTATGCACCTGTGGCCATGGAAGTGATTGGAACACCTGATTCCCATTATTTGGATGGATGAGCAAATAGGTTGGCTTCTCTGATTTCCAGCTCTGGCGTTTATGACTAATTGTGAGGCTTTCGAACGTATTTTAATTGCATTTCGGTTTAGATTTTATTTGAAGACTGGAGTTATAGATATTCCCGCTACTCCTCCGCCTCGACCCGTGCTTCAGGGAATATGATAAATAAAGTAACCAGGCGGCATCAATTAATTTAAACTAACGAACTCTTCCTCTTGTAGCCACGTTTCTGATAAAAAGAAAATATCACCCGAGTCTCAGTAATTAGATCGTTTACTAATAGAGACATGGAGCTTAAAGATCGTATATTTAGTAGTCTGAATCTAACTTTTCAGTATTTAACTGGCACTAAACGGGAATTGGTTTTTATTTTTACAAGGTTATTTTGATGATGAAGAGAAAGTCCTTCAGCTACAAAAATATGACACAGCTACTGTCCAGACTTAATGAGTACCGGTACAAGGAAAGTCAAAATCAAGTTTAACAAATGCCAATCCCCAACAGATGTGCAGAATAATTACCACAATCTGTCATAGATAAAAATAGATGAACTTTAAATATTTTGCATTATTAATGGACTGCTGTAGTTATGTAATCAAATCAAGCTGCCTCAAACCTCAATTAACCGATCAGATATTGGAAGAGAGGATCAAAGGAATGAGGAGGTAATCTTAATCTCCTGTTGTATCAGAGGTTGGGACAAAACTTTTAAAAAGAGAAAACAAATGGATCTTTGATAACATTACTATATTCACAGGTTGTTACAGATTTAAAAAAATTTCCACAGAAATATGTATGAGGAAATGAACAATGGCATGAATCAGGTGGATTTCTAAAGATTGCCTACTTTTTGGGACACAAAAAGAGTGAAAAACCTTGAAATATAATCTGTAGAGTTTGGAACTTAGAGTCAAAGAGACTGCGTTCAAATGGAGGAAATGTAAGGTCCCCAGGAGTCCTCAAAGAGAGAAGAGATAATCTACTGATAGCACAAAATGATCAACAGATGTTAAAGTCTGCAGACTCACAAATGAGCGCAGAGTGACTCCTCAACAACAAATGTTACTGAACAACAGTGCTTGGCTGTGCTGCAGGGAGAAAGCCATTGCTTTAAAAGAGATTACTACCACTCATCGGTCTCCCTAAGATTACACAACAAACCAGGAAGGTATTTAAACAGTATTTACCTGAGAGCAATATAGAATCTATGTTTGATTTAAACAAGAAGCAATGGATTTAAGTGGAGAGCAGAATCGCATCTGTGAAACATGGCAATAGCAGTGTCATGACTTGACATGTTTTAACGTGTTATTTATGGTTTCTGCAAAATTAAGATGTTATTTTTCTTATTCAAAAATTACCACCTGAATAAATTAATCAATGGTAATTCATAATGTTGCCTATAGATTATTAATATCACTGTAGCGGCAAACAAACTTGAGCCAAGAAGACAGATTTTACATTTGTTTTTATTGTTTGTTTTACTGTAGGAAGCATTATCTCAGTGTATGTCTTTCAATAAATTGATTTAATTAATCTTATCAAGATGCTTGTAAGTGGAAATTTCACCAACACCTGCCCTCTCAAAGTGCAGGTCACTGACTCTATGCTCACTGCTCAACAACCATACCTTTCATCAGCAGTGAAACCACCTCAGCACCTCAGTGAAGGCACACTGAGGAGAGGAGAGAAGAGATCTTACATAATCTTACATACAGAGCTATGCCCAGCCACAAACTGAGGAGGCTGCTCAGCAGAGCTGCTGATGTCCGAGCTGCCCCGGCTCCATTACTATCAGTGAAAAGGTGGTGCGATCCGTAGATGGCTCAGTCTGCCCCTGGCAGTGCCTCAGGTCAGCACCCACACAAGCAGCATAGTCCACAACGTGGGAATTCTGCTCCTGGACACCTCTGAAGAGTAGGGCCATGGGTCCACGGGCCAGCACCACCATGTCCTCGCCACTGTGTGAGGACACGAGTGGTGGACGACGGGGGACTTACAGAAAGCTGGACATAATCTAAAAAGGACAGACACATACAAAACGTTGGTTTTGTTTTATAACCACAATACAAGATGTAAACATGCAGCAGATTAACTTTAAAGCGAGCCTGTAAAATGCCAATATTATATATTATAATAATATATTATTATTTATTGTGTAATAATAGCATAGATTATATATTGTAATTATGATATTGTGATCATATTATATTATGTTTATACTGCACATTTACACACCTTCTAACCCAGTGAGAACTTTCACTCAGATGAACCGTAACGGAGGAAAGAGACTGTTTTGAACTCCTCTCATACCTACACAATATTATTTGTTGGGATTTTTAAACCGTCTGTTTAAATAATAATCAAAATAAGAAAAAGGGAAGGAAATAAATACACCAACACACATCTCTACTGGATCATAAAAGAGGGGAGAGACATAACTTTTGTATGAGTCTGGATTTTACACTGTATTTTACATTATTTTACATAAGAATATTTTTCCAAGGATAGTTTTATTTGTAGCTTGTCAGGGATTTCCTGATGAATTGAGTTCTTTGATATAAAAAAGAAAGAAAAAAAAACAATAAAGTGTCTTACTGGTGGTGTCATTGCGTAAGTCAGGGCGCTTGCCGTTAATCATGTTGTGTCCCAGACATGAGTGTGGTGTAAGGTAACATGTCTGTAGCCCACAGTGGAGATTTACCTGCAACACACAAACAAACTCTGATTCACCTTCTTTTATTCACCTTTCTGGCTCGCAAACCACACACAACACAAATGAAAACACACAACCATAAAAGGAACCGTGTCTGGATCTCTGGGGGCTGCAGGAGGTCACAAGCTTATTGAGTATCTCAGTGTTTCTCTCCAGATGAGCCATTAGCCTGGCGAGCCTCCCTGCTGATGAAGAGCTTAGAGTTTCACAGTCGAATTAATCACTTCCACACCACTGGGAGGAGGAAAAGGAAGACAAGGAGGGTAAAAGGGAAAGAAAGAGGGTCGAAAGATGGGAACAGCATGACACAAGCATAGTTCAGTTAAAACAAGCTTTGATGATTGTTGTTAACATACTTGTGGGTTTTTTTAAGCTTGAAAACGACTAAAGTATTAGCTTTTTGCTGTGGGCTTTCTCTCAGGCTGGGAAGGATATAGAGTTGACGATTTTGGGTTTTGAGCCTCAAAGTAAAGGAGAGGGAACAATGAGGAAGACGAGGCTGTGAGCTGAGGGCATAGAGATAAACAATATAGGAGACCTTCCAACAAGTGAAAGGAACTGACTGATGCTGAAAGAGGGAGGTAATGTGGTCGATGGTGGAGGACAAGTAGAGGGTGAAGAGATGAGGTGAACATAAAGGGCTGGATCAGAAAGGAGAGCAGGAGGGAAGGTTACAAGTTAGGTGTGTTTAACCGGTTTGTATACGCAGGGGAGGGAAAGAAGAGGAAGTTTCTAGCATCCGGGTGGCTGGAGCACACTGAAGCTGTTGAGAAATAAGCAATCTTAAGTGTGATAGTTTTCAGTGTGGCATCACACACACTTATAAGCAACATGTGGATAATTACAGCTGTAAGGGAATGGACAGATGGAGAAAAAACTATGGTGAGAAAAGGGGAACAAAGGACAAGCACAAACAAGACTCAGTGTAAAGTTTTACACTGGAATTCATAGTTGAAAGAACTATGCAGGAAATTAGGATGTAATCACCCGGAATGCTCTGTCCTCTAAACGGAAATCCTTTGAACGTAATGGGTGGGAATGGTCAGCCGTCACTACGGTGAGAGTTTCACCCTCCTTGGTGACTTCGAGGGCTTTAGCAATAGCTTTATCAAACGAATTGCTCGATGGAGGGGTTTGTCTGTTTGTGGCCCTGTGATGGACGGGCGACCTGTCCAGGTGGACCCCTGCTTCTCGCCTATAATGAGCCAGGATAGGCAGTCACATGACACAAGACAAGGTTGACTGACCAAATGTCTACATATCTATGTACTGTGAAGTGGGATATTTCAGAGTTTTTCATTTTCCCCAGCTGAGTCAGGCTTGCTGGGAACTGAATTTTATGCATGTTTTATTTTTTTCAAGCACATTTCCACTTTCCTGCCTCCATCGCAAGCTGCATTGGAAAGTTGGATCCCAGTTAATAGACTGTGAACTCAGCAAACTGTCAGTGACTGGATGCACCATATGCCAGCATCTATTTATATATTTGCCTGTTATTTTTAAGTAATTGTGAAGACACTCGGTGGAACCATGGAGTCTCCAGGTAGCTGCTCAGAGTACAGGAGAGATGGGTGAGAAGGCTGCTGAAGCAGCCATGTGGAACAGAGTCACATCAGGCATTGTGATGCACTTACTGCAACAAAATCATGGATCTTTGGGAAGAATCAATATCAAGTCTACTGCAGGTACACGCCTTCTCCAACATCATTCATCCTGGAGGCTGGAGCTGCTGCAGATACCACAAAAATCAGCTTAAACAAACCAGTGTCCACGATGAAGTGAGACATTAGGAAACCACATTTACGGCGGTGTGCATGAAGCTGAGGAAGCGGAGTCACATCTCAGCTGTTTACACTGTAACTACTGTGGTCTTGGTAAACATTTTGGGTCTGTTAGTAATCCAAATTTGATTTTAAATGTTAGAATGAAAAATGTGAGAATTAAAGTGGATGTTATTTGTTTTAGCTTTTAGTAGTACAAGCTAGTAAAGACCTCAATATTTGGCATTTTCAGGGACAATTGTGTTTTTTTTTTGTTTTCTTTGTTAAAGGAAGCAAACCAACACATTTGTCCACATATGTAAATGTTTAAGGAGCCTTTCTCGCGCTTCTCATGATACGTTGCTGTCATTTTGATCATCCATCCTTACATTACTTTATGTTTCACAAAGCTGAGACACAGTAAAACACAGTGTTGATATTGGTCTCTTTCAGAAGCTGATTTAGATTTCAGCAGTTGAGATATTTTTTGCATCAGTTTCATTTGTTCAGTTTATGAGATCCTGGTCTATTTATTTTGACTGAGCCATGAGTTTCTGAGTTTTAAATTCATCCAAATAATAATATGTTGATTTGCCTCTTAGACATTTATAAAGCCAAATTTATCCATCCATTATCTATACCCGCTTAATCCGTCTCTGGGTCACGGGGGTCTGTTGGAGCCTATCCCGACGAATAGTAGGCAAAAGGCAGGGGTACACCCTGGACAGGTCTCCAGTCTATCCAGGGCCACATAGAAGACAAACAACAAATGACACCAAGGGAGAATTTAGAATGATCAATCAACCTACCCTGCATGTTTTTGGACTGTGGGAGGAAGCCGGAGTACCCGGAGGGAACCCACGCAAGCACGGGGAGAACATGCAAACTCCACACAGAAAGACCCACCGGGCCGGGAATTGAACCGGGAATCTTCTTGCTGTGAGGCAACAGTGCTAACCACTAAGCCACCGTGCTGCCCTAAAGCAAAATTTATGTTTCAGTTTTGTTTAAGAGCTGTTCACAGACTAAGCTTCTGACTGATTGATTTCTCATCTTGACCTGTGGAGTAGTTAAATAAATACATTAATACTTTTAACAATTTCGGTATTTATATATACAATATAGCAGTACTATTTTGATTAACCCAGAATAAAAACATTTTTGTCCCTATTTTTGGTGGATCCTTAATTTCTCATACATTTCATATTTGATGGCTAAAGTGATAGGATTGTTGTTGAAGTTGTTTTTGTCACCCTCCACCAGCAAGAAGAAGCTTATGCAGGATGTAGATGGATCTCCACAATGGACGGATCCATGCATGGCTCCCTTTCTTCATAACACAGATCACCAGGTTCAAACAGAGCTGGAGAAGATAGGTAAACCAAATTCAAACTATATCCAGTGTATCATTACTCTGTAGAGGTGTATTACTTCTTCCTACGAGTTCTATTTCAGCACAGGGGAAGTGATAAAGCACAGTGGTGGAGAAACAAATCAAATCTGTCAGTCCAGAAAAAGCATGATGACTGCATCTACATCTCCTCTGCACCACCACACATCATAAGTAAGACTATGAAACCATCTGAGCAGAGCCTGTGACGTTATCTATCTATCTATCTATCTATCTATCTATCTATCTATCTATCTATCTATCTATCTATCTATCTATCTATCTATCTATCTATCTATCTATCTATCTATCTATCTATCTATCTATCTATCTATCTATCAAGGTTTGTGACCATTCTTCCAGAAGCACATTTGTGAGGTCACGCTGATGTTGGACCAGAAGGTCTGGCTCTCAGTCTCCGCTCTAATTCATCCCAAAGGTGTTCTGTCTGGTTGAGGTCAGGACTCTGTCCGGGCCAGTCAAGTTCATCCACACCAGACTCTGTCATCCAGGTCTTTATGGACCTGCTTTGTGCACTGGTGCACAGTCATGTTGGGAGAGGAAGGGGCCAGCTCCAAACTGTTCCCACAAAGTTAGAAACATGGAAGTGTCCAAAATGTCTTGGTTTGCTGAAACATTCAGAGTTCTTTTCATTGGAACTAAGGGGTCAAGCAGCTCCCGAAAAACAACTATATATATATATATATATATATATATATATATATATATATATATATATATATATATATATATATATATATATATATATATATATATATATATATATATATATATATATATATATAAAGAGAGAGAGAGAGAGAGAGAGAGATCCATCTCTTAAAGTGACTCTCTCCTTTATTTCTATTTCTCATCTTCCAAATGTCAGATAAGGGTTAGGTCTCTAACACAACCCTAGGGATTTTTAGTTACACTAATTACTGCTGCATTTCATTTAGATAAGTAAGCTTCTGCATTGTTCTAGCATGCTAGCTCTCCTAACATCTTAATATCAATTCTAATATCTTCTTAGACAACCAGGATAAACTCCAGCTCAGACAATATTAAGTAAGCCATCACATTCAAGTGTTTGACTTCCAGTTCAAACATAGGCTCCGGCAGGCCCCCGTGACCCTGCAAAGGATAAAGCGGGTATAGAAAATGGATGGATTAGGCGGAAACATACTTGTCATGGAACTTTTCCTGTTTTCTACCATTTTGGATTGTGTTTTGAAAAGATAAAAATGTAATCATGCATTTTGATTGGTCAAGGACTCTGAACCTGAAACTGGACTGCTGTCCGATCCATCAGCAGCCATTCTGACTCTAACCCCGACTGTAGATATCGTCGATGGATGGATGGATGGATGGATGGATGGATGGATGGATGGATGGATGGATGGATGGATGGATGGATGGATGGATGGACATTTAATTGTCAGAATGAACAACAAATATTTTTGTTAACTGAAGGAAATGGCAGAATCAGAGCTTTCAGTTTGGGTGTGGTTAAATCTTTGAGGGGCAAATCTTAGCATTGACATTAAAACTAATAAATCTAAGATTTTTCTATCTGTACCAAAGACTGATTTATGTGAAAATTTGCATTGTTCAATAGACTTCAAATGGCATAAAATTAGATATTTATGATTAATTTGTCGTATTTCTATTTTGTTTAAAGTTATAGGGTCAAACATTTCAAGGGTTGACAATCATTCAATATAATATTGATATTTATTTCTTAATTAGAATAAAAATGCAATAAAAGAGGAATAGGTATGTCTATTATTTCAACTATTTATTTTCAAAGACCCTACAAGTCACCCTCCACACTTATCACATATCCTTATCTAGTTTGGTACATTGCACTGCAGCAGTATGGATTTTTGGTAGTTAGGAGGAAGTCTGTTGGTCAGAATTGTATTAGTGGCACTGCTAGATGTCCCTTAACTGAGTGTCTGTCAGGATATGTTGATGCAGACTGGTGCTTGGTCAGCGATCACCAAGTTCTTTAATACATCTTTTAGGTGTGTAAACACTTGCAGGATGTGACTAGTTGCTCACAGACAGACACAGACTCTGAATCTAACATGCAGGATATCAGGAGTCAGTGGGGGAGGAGTTGTCAGTGGGCTTGACTGATGGGTTCGTCAGAGTTACGATCAGTGACAGTGCAAGATCACACTGACTCATACAGGAGTGAAATACAACAGCTAAACATATTTCAGACATTGCGGGGACTGTGGCAAAGAAAGTATGAACTGTTTGGACTTACAAACCAGAATTTGGTTGTATTTTGGCAAGTTCAGTCGTGCCTCTTTTTTATGTCTCCAGTGTGGAGACTCATGGGAGACAAGGTGGGCAGAGAAACTTTAAGACCTAAATAGCAGATGAGCAAACTTGTTGATTTACTAGGAGCTTTTTGCATTGTTGTTTGACATCACTGATAAGATAAAGACTTGTCTACAAAATGCTGATATTGATGTGGGCTTGATTAAAATTCTGGAAGAAAACAGAAATGAGTCTGCTGTTTAGGTCTAAAGACAATAAAGTATTTAACAGAAGGGCAAGAGGTTGTCACAAAGGAGGTTTGGGCCTACTAGACATGCACACTTTCTGCAAAAATATTGGAGTAACTTTCAGTCACTGTGTTTGGCAGAAGTCCAGTCCTAATGCTCTGCCACTCCTGGATTAGAGTATGTCCATCTCTTCTTTTGCCCCAGGAAGACAAATCCATGCGATACTCTGGGCCCTTGGTGCCCCGGGGGGTCATGTACTGTCTTCCACCAACAATGATCACCTGACAACACACAGGGTTGCAACATATCCAGCTGTTCTAAAACAAAAACATATTGTAATAATAATAAAAAAGAAATAGACATGACGCATGTTACTCATGTTAAAGTAGCCTACATCAATGGGTATGTTTATGATGAGCTGCGAGGAAATATCAGCACAGCCTTCCCTCTTGGCAGAATCAGGCGTATCAGCATCACTGTACCACTTCCTGCTGGCGCTGTGGGCGTAGGTGTTTGCTGGGGTGGCATGTTGCACACGAGTGGTTGTCACAATGCCAACAGACGTCCCTACAAAATAAAATAGTTATTATTGTGAACGTAAAGATACTGTGTTGAAAAAAACCCCACACAAACTGCATAAATCTTTACCGTAATCTAACTTATTTTTTTCTATAGAAACATATAACTAAACTCTGGTTAATATCATTCTAAAATATTATGACAGAAATATTTATTTATCCGTGGCTTTGCTCTTACGTCAAGAGAAAATGAAGTAATGCTTTTCCATGTTTTTTTAACTGGTTGGAAAATCACCTGGGAACAAATGTAAACTGCTGGTGACAGCAGACATGTGTTGAGCTGTTCAAAGAGTGTTTCAAAGAGCACTGACCTGTGAAACCCACTGCCACGACGGTTTTGTTCTTGTGCACTATTTTCAGCCTGATTGCTCCTTTATCATCTTGTTGCACAACAAGCTGTTTAGTGGTTCAATGCTCAAAGTCTATCTTTGATAGGGGTTTCACAAGTTCATCATGGGCACAAACCTCTAAACCACGAGCACATCAATTAAATATTACTGCTTGAAACTGCATACTACACTACCAGTGCATACTGATTTTGTGATGCAGTAACTGTTACGCTGAGCCCTCCTCCTGTTGGGACACAGATTGATAAAAATGCAGGACTCCCAGTCAGACACTGACATTTGACCTGCTCGCATGGCTGGTAGTCAGACAAATATAAGCTCACAGTTACTGTAGTGACACTAGTAATTAATGGTAAAATCCTAATTATCCGGTCGGGAATTATTTCTATACTGACCGCTGGACAATACTTTAAATTGTTAATTGTATTCATATATCATTCTATTCTAGTCTTGTTATTCCTTGCCATCCATCCATCTATCTATCCATGGATGGGAAATCATCCAGCTATCTTAGACAGTATTTTTTAATTTTTCATTTATTAAAGTAACTGAAGGAAATGTGTGTAATTTATCCTTCATCAATCTTTTATCTTCCCTGTGGCTCATTTGTGAAGTTTCTTGTCACCAGCATCACAAAAGCATGTCGACGTGCTCCCTCTGCAGTTCAGTTTCTCACTTCCACTTCCTGCTGACTTGATTATAACCTACAGTATTGCATTTTAAAGTTTACCTTTGGAAAGTCATACTCTATGTTCCTATCTTTTGTCATCTCAGCTCCTTAAGCACCCACTTCCGAACTTGTACCAGCAGAAAGAGCAACACTTCCAAAGGTTTGTCCTCTCTGAATGACTGTGTATAGTAGCCAAACATTCATAGCGATTATTAAAAGTGTGCACTTGTTACCGACGGTTAGTTATAGTTAGACATTTATTTCCTACACAGCAATGAAAAAAATTCCCAAAAGATCCACAGCTGTGTCCTATGTGATGATAATTAATATCAATATCATTACACTGAATTAATATGAATATATAATTTTTATATAAACATGCATATGTACATTTAATAATACTATGTAATATTAATATGCATTAACATATAACATATGATGCATGTGCATATATACATTTCCCGCAAGTCCGTTTAAGTTGCACGCATACATCCAGGTTCGAAACAGCTTAAATGTCACGGCGCCGAACCCAATAAGATCAGCTTTTAGCACCGCTGTGGGTCAAAGTTTGAGATATTTTGTTCGCTTTTTCTCTCTTTCTTCTTTTTTGAAAGCAAATAACGATTAATGTACATATCACACTCGTACCTTACTCTTGTTTTGGACTTCAATGCCCAACCTAATCACATGTTTGTAGGTGTAATAAGGACGATTTTATCAAGGTTTAGTGGATTAAAAAAAAGAAGTAGATGTTTGAAGAAGAATGCTCCTCTTGTGACATCGAACATTCTTTTATTTATCTTGTGACCTCATGGGATTTGGGCCTTAAGATATCCCTTTCCAAAACTAAAAATGATGATAAAGTACAGCTCAGCTGTATTTCTAAATAGCACTGAGCTGTGTATTGGTCTCCGGTGGTGTTTTGGGGTCAACGCATGTGTGTATGCGTCTTAGGAGATGTTTATGGATACTGAGAACAGCAGAACATGATAAGACTCTTAGAAAAAGGAGTCTGGAAATGAACATTGTCATTAATGTAAAATTGATTCTTAGCTCATGAACTCATTCATTTTTATTTCTCTATGCAGCATCATGTATCGTGCAAACATTACCTGCATTCTTGATTTGACCTTCACTTATTTGTACTGGAGTTGAGTTTCACTTCTGTTCTGATATTTATGGCGCTTTACTCCTAAAGTTAAGCTCTGCCAATATATCATATAATATATGATCGTCTATGTGGATCATCTCTGTGAAGCATTTTCACAATTATTTCTCCTTTTCAATTTTGACCTCCCATCAGTGAGGTCAGAATAAAATCTGAACTCTAAAAGGATTTCATATTTATATAACATTTTAAGACTTTACATTTTATATTTTCAAGACTATTGCCTGCTCCATAAAAGAAACAGAAGGAAATGTCACCAATCTAGTTCACAAAGACCACTTGAAAGGGGCCATGTGTCGGGAGTGACTAAGTCTTCCCATTGTTTCTGACAACTCTCAAATTTAAAATGAATATTTTAAGATTAGACAAGAACTATGAGGGTTTTTTTATTTTTTACATTGAACCCAGATGACCATACCAGCATCTTTTGCTTACTTCAGGAAGGATGTGACCTCATTTCCTTTCTGAGCTCTGCAGACGCCGTTGCGAGCTGCTGCACTCACAGCAATCGTGTTCAGCTTGGCCTTTATGCCACACAAATATGTCGTACCCGTGGCAACACTATCTGGAATCTGGAATCTACACTGTAGATCTATACCACACACACATGCACGCACACACATGCACGCACGCACACTCACACACAAAGATGAGCCTAAGTTAAACCAAATTTCTCAATCTGACTAATTTCTTTAGGGGGGAATGGTGTACACATGACATCATTTTAACAATAATAATAAAAGGAAAGAAAAATCCACTAAATTAAAAAATTAATTATTGGGTTATAATCATCACCTCATCAGTGAAAAACATTTTACAATCTCTAACTGATGAGAAACAAGGAACTAAAATGGGGTAGAAAATTATCAAGATACTTACATAAAAGTTGACTTACAAAGAAAGCCTTTATAATAAACAGGATATTGGATGGATGGATGGATGGATGGATGGATGGATGGATGGATGGATGGATGGATGGATGGATGGATGGATGGATGGATGGATGGATGGATGCGTTATAGGAGTCTTTACAGTCAGTCCTGGACAGGAAGATCAACACCAATATTATGCAAATACTATTGATGTACATGACACCTGTATGCAATTAAACATCTGTATGAAAAAACTGCAGCTCTCACATGGAAGATGCACATCCACAGCGTTGATCCTGTTCATACTGTATACTGAAGGGATGAATAGAGGTTCAAGTGTACAAATATACACCTAGGGCAGCTTGTGGCAGCTACTTGCAATCTTGGATGAAACAGTTATTGGTCATTAGTAGAGACCATCTTGACCTTTTATTTTTTTAGTATATATAATATGTAGAGTATTTTATATGATGTCCTTATAGTAGCAAATGTGCTGTATACAACTACATTAGGAATTGTATTTTGTGCGTGCCTGTGCATATACCTTAGCCAGCTCCACATAGGGGAACGTGTCCATGGTCATCACGGTCTCCTACGCTGACTGGCCCGCCAGCTGTGCCTTCTGAATACGAGCTGCTGTTTAGGTTGTTAGTCCCATACCTGATGAGACAATAAATGCAGATCGAAACCCATATTCTACCTTTAGTGATAGCAATTTCCACCAAATTACCAATTTCCATAAAAAACTCAACAATGCTTCCATATGTTGTGAAGACAAAATGTTTGGGTTTTTTTGGTGCTGCACGTTGATGAATGTGGTCTAGGACAATGAAACAAAATTAAGGTAAGGCTGTGTACAAATTGTTGCCAGGAAATGATTTTATTTATTTTGAATAACCATCCCAAAGGAAAAAAAGGATGTTCTTTACAACATTGGTGTTGATATTCCTGTCCAGGACTGACTGTAAAGACGCCCTGACCTGTGACCTCCAGTACTCAGGATTCTCCTCCTCAACTGCAGGGAAACCCACAAAACGAGGTCACTTCCGAAATGTTTTTGTTTTTGTTAAACGCTTGGCTGATGTGTTTAATGTGTTGCTGAGGTTCAGTCCAAATGGAGAAAGGAAAGGCTAAGAAACGACAACAAAAGATGTAACTGCAAATTTTCCTTTAAAATGTAGGTTTTCACTTTCACCAAAAATGTAAAATAACTAAAAAAGAGACTTTGCCTCAAGTAAATTCCTTATTTTTAAAACAACACAAACTATTTGAGCGCCCCTTTAGGGTTCAGCATGTCCTTGAAGGGAATTATTAATCTCAGCACATGAGGAACTTCATGCATCAAACAAACATCAAACTAAATGTCAGGGATGAGCGTCAAAGAGAACTTCTACCATCCAGGAGATCACTGTGAGCAGAATCAAAAAACCTGACTGTGGGAGTTTGGTTGCTTTTTCAGATGAACAGCTGTCACGTCTCACTTCTATGCTCTCTCATCTACTGCCGTACATTTTTTTATGCTGTAAAAAGATGAATAAGATAGATCTAGCTGCTGACTAAAGAATTACAATACAGGCAATGCAGAGCAGAAAATGAGAAGGAGAACTGAATTCTGAATGGCAGATAATTAAATGTTGAAAGAATATTTAGAAAACTGGAGAAGAGAGTCATACATCAAAGTATGACTGAGTAAAAACTCATTCCTGTGTTTTCTTGGAGAGTCCAATTTCAGTGCACACAAATGTGTCACCAGCAGTGATCACATAACAGCATACAACTGAAAATACTAGTGAGATCTTTAGTGACTAGTTTAGTTAGTGACTTCAAACACAAATAATCTCAATTAAAGAAAATGTAACAACTCAACCCAAACCTGACAGTCAACCACTTTCATTTCAACTGCTAATTGCATTAACTGACAGGAGACTTTATCAGTGTGCCATAAATATGTGAAAACCTGTGGACCTGTAGCAAATTTCCAACTTCTGTGGCGTGGTCGGCGCAGTTCGAATACAGTTTTTTTTTATTTATTTATATTTATTGAGCACAAAACATGTACAAGAAGGGCATGTACAAGAACAAACAGAACATGTACAAGAACAGAGGCTAATGCTAAAAGATTATTCAAACAATGCTCCAGTTTTTTGTATTTTTTTCCCCCCTCCCCAACATGACCCTCCCACCCCTAAGAACATACGGGACATCCCACAGAAAGTATGAAATGAATTATTTTGTCAGTTGAAATGAACAAGTATGTACCACTACGGCTGTGTGACCTTAACATGTATAACCTGAATAACAAAAATAGCAGAGCTGCTGAATGCTATTTCCCAGGTAAAGTGTTGAGTTCATCAACGTATGCCAATACCGGGCCCCACACAGACAAAAATTTGCTTCTGGACCCCTTAAGACCATATTTAATTTTTTCTAGTTGCATAAACTGCAATAAATCATTAAACCAAAGAGACACTTTGGGTGGCTTATTAGACTTCCAGTGTAATAAGATCCTCCTACGTGCTAGTAGAGTTGTGAAAGCAATGATATGTTTATGTTGTTTCCTCAGTGTAGACTGTCTTCTGTCTGTAGTGCCGAATAAAGCCATGGCTGCATTGGGTTGAAGATCAATTTTGAGAGCCTTTGATAGTGTTTCAAAAATGACAGACCAGTATGATGACAGAGCTGGACACAGCCAAAACATGTGTGTTAAGTTAGCCGGAGTGTGATGGCACCTATCACAGTTGGCATCTATGTTAGGGTAGATTTTTGCTAATCTGGCTTTGGAGTAGTGGACACGATATACAATTTTTAATTGGATTATGCCCAATTTTGCACAGGAGGTGCTGTTATTTACTTTTAGTAAAGCATCATTCCAGATGTCATCCTCCAACACCAGTTCCTCCCCCAACTCGTCCGCCCAGTCTGCTCTGATCTTTGCAAGACACACATTTTTGAAAGAAATTATGTGACCATATATTCTTGAGATGAATCTTCTAAAATGTACTGGGGTTTCTAAAAGTGTTTCTATACCTGAGAGTGATGGCATATTTGGAAATTCTGAGTCTTGAGTCTGAAGAAAGTGACGAATTTGGAAGTAGCGGAATAGACTAGACCGGGGAAGATTAAACTTATGCGACAGGTCATCAAAGGTCGCAAAGACAGAGTTTATGTACATATCTTTAAAATAGTTAATGCCTTGCTTTTTCCAGAGATTGAAACCAGAGTCCAGCTTTGCTGGGGGGAAAAGGTGATTATTGTGTATAGGGCTTAGTTGAAGGAGATTCCCACAGTTGAAGCTTCGTCTAAACTGAGACCATATTTTTAAGGTGTTTAAGACCACTGGGTTATTAGTATATTTTAAGACTGAGAAGTGCGGGTCAGACGTGACCAGGGCTCGGAGAGAAGTTGAGGAACACGATGCAGCTTCCAGAAGGCACCATTCCAAATCGGGAGTATGGAGCCAATGTATGATACTTTTTATGTTTGATGCCCAATAGTAGTGGCAGAGATTGGGAAAGGCTAAGCCACCTAGATTTTTAGGTCTCTGCAACAATTCAAGCCGTATTCTAGGTTTCCTACCATCCCATATGAATGAGAGAAAGACCTTATCGAGAGTTTTGAAAAACAATTTAGGAAGATAGAGTGGGATACACTGAAAAAGGTAAAGAAATTTAGGAAGTACAGTCATTTTAATACAATTAACCTTCCCTGCCAAGGATAGATGAAGGGTTCTCCATTTCTTTAGGTCTAATTTAGTATTTTCAAATAATGGGCAGAAATTTTTTTGATATAGATGCTGCATATCTCTTGTAATATTGATACCCAAGTACTTAAAGCCATCTGTAGATATTTGGAATGGCAAGACACCAGCCTGTATTTGGAGAGCCAGATCGTTAATAGGGTAACATTCACTTTTGCTAATATTTAATTTATATCCAGAAAAGGCCCCAAATTTCCTCAGGACATGAAGTATATGGGGGGTGCTTTGGACAGGGTCTGATATATATAACAGTAGATCATCTGCATACAAAGAGACTCTGTGCTCCCTACCCCCCCTGTGGATTCCGCTAATTGGTGGTAGAGTTTTAAGTGTAATGGATAAGGGCTCTATAGCCAGAGCAAATAGTAGTGGGCTAAGAGGACAGCCCTGGCGAGTGCCCCGTGACAGCTGGAAGTATTGCGACCGCTTATTGTTACTAATTACAGAGGCTTTGGGTGATTTATACAAAAGCTCAATCCAGGATATGAAATTGGGACCATAACCAAATTTCTTTAAACATGCAAAAAGATATTTCCATTCCACCCTGTCAAATGCTTTCTCCGCGTCAAGTGCAATAACCACTTCTGGCACTGCGCTGGAGGCAGGAGAGTAAATTACACTCAAAAGTCTGCGTATATTTGTGAATGAGTGACGCCCTGGAATGAAACCAGTTTGGTCGGCAGAGATCACATCATGTATTGTGGTTTCTAGACGAAGAGCAAGGGCTTTGGCCAAAATCTTCACATCACAGTTGAGGAGAGAAATGGGTCGATACGAACCGCAGTTTTTAGCATTTTTGCCTGGTTTAAGCAGGAGGGTAATTGATGCTTCAGTTAATGTCTGGGGGAGGGAGCCCCGGGATAAGGAGTCATTAAACATATCAAGCAATATTGTTGATAGTTTGTTCGAGAACTTTTTAAAGAACTCAATGGGGTACCCATCTGGGCCAGGTGCCTTGCCATTTTGCATTGAGTTTATTGCATTGGTGATCTCTTTACGGTCCAGTGGAAGTTCAGTATTAGTCCTGTGCCTTTCTGTAACTAACGGGGGATGCAAGTTATTAAAAAAGGTGTCCATATCCGAGCAGTCTTCTGTTGTTTCTGATTTATAAAGCTTGGAATAAAAGGAGGTAAAAGTTTCATTGATTTCTACTGGATCAATAGTCAGTGTGCCATCGTTTTTTGTTATTTGGGGGATTAGTTGAGCAGCTGAGCGACACTTAAGCTGGTGCGCTAAAAAACGTCCAGCTTTGTCACCATGTTCATAAAAGTATCCTCGTGATCTCAACAAGAGGCGTTCTGTCTTCTCAGTTGACATCAGATTGTATTTTGTTTGGAGGTCCAGCCTCTTTTTATAGAGCTCAGGGGAAGGAGAAGCAGAGTGCTGAGCATCCACTTTGGATATTGATTTAACAAGCTCGTCTTGTGTGGTTCTTTTCATTTTATTTATTTTAGCTGAATATGAGATAATTTCACCCCTAATGACAGCCTTTAGTGCTTCCCACAGGATAGAAGGAGAGGTGTCATCTTTTTTGTTAGTTCTTATGAAGTCATCTATACTTTGGGATATAATTTTGCAAAAACTCTCATCCGCCAAAAGATTTCTGTCAAATTTCCAGGGGGGGCGTTCCAATCTATAGTAAGGGAACACGAGATCCAGTAGAACAGGGGCGTGGTCAGATTCAATTATAGGCAAGTATTCAACTTTTGAAACAAATGAGAGAAAATTTTGGTCAATGTAAAAATAGTCTATTCTGCTATAAGATTGATGTACAGAAGAAAAAAAGGAAAATGACTTACTTTGTGGGAACAAAAAACGCCAAGGATCGACACTTCCTATCTCGCCCATAAAATGTGATAGAAGTCTGGCCTTCTTAGAAAGGTTTGTAAGTTTAGGATTGGAACGATCAAGTGTTGGGTTTATTACACAGTTCAAGTCTCCACCAAAAATTAATTGGTGAGAGTCCAAATCGGGAATTAATGATATCATCTTACCTATAAATTTATCATCATCCCAATTTGGGGCGTAGATATTTACCAAAACCACAGGTTTATGATAGAGGAGCCCAGATACCATCACAAATCGCCCTTGAGGGTCTGAGATGATAGTAGTCATAGTAAACTGGATTTTCTTATGGATCAGTATGGCTGTTCCGCAGGTTTTGGAATTAAGATTAGAGTGGAATATATTACCAACCCAACTTTTTTTAAGTCTGACTTGGTCCTTAACCATCAAGTGAGTTTCCTGGAGAAAAGCAATATCACATTTTAGCTGTTTAAGGTGATTAAATATCCTAGCTCTTTTGACAGGTCCATTTAAGCCTTTTACATTCCAAGTAATAAGCCGTACATCTGCTCCGCCTGTATCAGCACCCTTCACCATGTAAAAATAAAGGGAGGAAATGACCCAGTAGTGACAGCCAAGGGGTACAACTTGTCAATTACTTTACTAAGACAAAAACGCAGTCTATGCTGCAAAGACGTGGTGGTGTCCCATTCCCCATCCCTAAACTCAACCCCGTCTAAACCCAAACTAAGAACTAAGCCTATACCTGTCCCTCTCCTTGAGGCAAGCTGCAGGCTAAACACTATTTTTCCTACGAACTTCTGGTTACACATCTCCTTATATTTACACATAGGGCTCCCGGCTCATTGTAAAAAAATAAATAAATAAAAAATAAATAAATAAATAAATAAATAAATATATAGAAAGATTTTAAAAAATAAAATAAATACACCCCACCCCCCAACAGCTCTTTTACCAAACTATTCATCCACTTGTCTCAGCATCAAAACCCAAACAGTAAGTTTAAAAAAAAAGAAAAAAAAAAGGGAGAGAAGGAACAAAACAAAAACGGGGGGTGGAGGGCAGAGAGAAGAACAAGCACAGCCGAACATACACGAACCTACAGATACCTATGCAGTAAAGGCAGGTGGTTAAGTCGGATTATGGTATTTAGTCTAACATAAATAGTATGAAATACACACACCTCAGAAATGCTAACATGAGCTTGTACGATTTGGAGTTCGGGTAACCAGCCATCTTCCAAATGTTTAGACAAAGACATTTAAAAAATAATAATGATAAAAAGTCAAATAAGAAGATCTACTTTTCACCGAACCTCTGGTCGTAAAACTTCTGCGCTTCGTCGGCTGAGTCGAAGGTGAAGACGTCGTTCCCGCACATGACTCGCAGTCGGGCCGGGTAGAGCAGGTGGAATCGAACGTTCCTCTGGTACAGAGCCCGCTTGACGTCGTTGAACGCGGCTCGCTTCTTAGCGAGCGCGGCGCTGACGTCCTGGTAGACCCTCACGGTGGCACCCTGGTACTTGAGCTCGTGGCTCCGGGCCCAGCGCAGCGCAGCCTCCTTCTGCTGGAATCTAGAAAAACAGACCAGGAAGGTCCGAGGAGACGATCTCCGGCCGGAGTTGAAAGTCGGGGTTCGGTGGGCTCTCTCAAGTTCAGGCGGTGTCGGGAAAACATCGGGTCCCATCAGCTGCATCAGCACGTCCGACATAAACTTTACGGGATCTTTGCCGTCCTCGCTACCCTCCGGGATGTTCAGGATACGGAGATTGGATCTCCGTGAGCGGTTCTCCAAATCATCACATCGGTCCAAAAGCACCTGGTTTTGGCTCTGGAGCGTTCTGATGGCGGACTCCGCGACCGTGAGCCGCTCGAAGTTGTCCCCCGCCACCCCCTCCACGGAGGTAAGGCGGCTCTGGAAGGAGTTGAGTGTCGTTTGTAGCGAGTCCAGTGAAGCCTGTATTGGTTTAATGGCGACTTGTATGAGAGAAGAGATGTCCTCCTTCAGCGAGGTTCTCTGCTTGGCGAACTCCGCCGCTAGTTGGTCCATAACCCCCGCCGCAGCAGCACCAGACGGGGCCGGGGTCCCGGGGGTCCCGGGGGTCCCCTCTGCGCTGGGAGAGGTGCTAGCAGTGAAAGATGCTAGCTTAGCGGCTGCACGCGTGGCCGGGGTCTGCACGCTGGTGGTCGATTTGGCAGATTTAGAGTTGCTCATTTTGACCAAAGAAAGCTAATGTAGCAACGTCTGAATAAATTCTATCCAAATTTAAGGAATAATGTAGCTTATGGGAAGTTTAAGAGAAAAGTGAGCCGGGAGCCTCTGCATGTGCGTCCTCTCCCTACATGTCACAACCGGAAGTCCTCGAATACAGTTTTAATGTTGTTATTTATTAGGGCATCATTTATGACGCCATGCTAAAGTTCAAGGCAATGGAAACAAAAGCAGAATGGAAAGAGTGTGTACTTGTGTGTGTGTCTTCCAATCAGAAAACAAATACAGTGCAGCCAGAGCTATTGGTTATGTAAGTGAGACAGGCAGAGCCAGCAGGGACCGGG
Organism: Xenentodon cancila; assembly: GCA_014839995.1. NCBI lineage: Eukaryota > Metazoa > Chordata > Actinopteri > Beloniformes > Belonidae > Xenentodon > Xenentodon cancila. The sequence continues at coordinate 5,113,671 of CM026201.1, forward strand.
CGGGATGGCAGGAGCACGCTGCCATCTATGTTTCAATGAATACATTAGCATGAGAAGAACACATGTATTGATCACGTTTAAATTGATTCTTTGTCCAAAAGAAAAAACGAGTCAATGTGGTGGCAGCTGCATGAATGTGCCTTCGTTCTTATTCAGTGTGCACCGTAATCTATACTCACTGATGATGATACATTTATCAGAGCTCATTTGTTCACTTAATGTGAACCTTATTATGAATGACTGACTGATGACATAAACTCTAAGAGTTAGATGTGTGAAGTGACACATATTCTGTGAGGGTATCTGCTTATATTAGGTTTTCATCCTATTCAGGGTTGTGGTGGTGGTGGTGAAGGGGTGGGGGTCATAGGCCTGGCAAATAGCAACTACACTTGTACGCTGTTGGGAACTTTAAAATGACTTGATCATGGCATCAGCGGCATAAAAGTGATCATTGCACTCATTAGTACAACAGCCGTCTACTAATCAGGAAGAAAATGGTTCCGTGACCCATCAAGCTCTTTAGTGACCACTGCAGCTCCACACGAGCACACGTCACAGCAGAGTAATGAGCTTGCACCACAGTGTCATGAATCATAACTCGCTTGCAGATGGTGCAGTCAGCCTGCTGAGACCTGCAACAGCGAGGATGCGGCACTTAACCAGCATCATCGACAATATACCCGTTGCTTTGACTCAGTCTGCAGGATTATATCATACCACACCAACCCACTCAGCTACCCCACTCTCCTCTTGTCACAAAAGCTGAAATCAGGTCCGTGGAACAAAAAAATCAGAGTTTAGAAGAACAGTGAAACAGAACACAGAACCTGTTGATCTGCCCTGCAGACAGGCAGAATTTAGGCCCATCCAATTCTGGGATGTTGGTGGCTTTTCTCACATGAACCCAGTTTCGGACCTTTCACAGCTTTTCCCATTTACTATCACCAGGAATGTGACACGCTCTCTTCACACCATTCATTTTATTCTTCTTTAACTGCCTTGTGGTACAAAGACTTGTTCCAAACATAAAAAGTGGCTTTCACAGTTGCTTTTTACAGTATATTTGGGTCATAATCAGTAAACACTGTAACTTCTCAGTGCTTATCAGTTTAGTTCATCCTGTTTCTTCTGTCGGCAGCTACTTCTTTAATAAACATTAGTGAGCTCTTTTACTGTCAACCACACATGCTCATGCCAGAAACCTGCCTCCACCAGGTCTGACACGTGATGTGGTCTCCGTTGGGTCATCAGCTGTTCTTCTCTTCTCCAGGCCTTCCTGATGTTCTGATACCATTTGTCTTGGATTTATCTGTCCAAAGAATCTGATTACAGAAGATGGGAGGCTCTTTTAGATATTTGCATCTTGTTGTAAACCCTCTGTCTACACTCATGAAGGTGTATCTTGATAGTAGGTTTTGACGATGATGCACCTACCTTCTCCACAGGATTCTTGACTTCTATTGTAATTCTGTTATGTTATGAAGGGTTTTTATCCCCAAAGACAGAATTCCACAATCATCTACTTCTTCAGTTGTCTTCTGTGGTTTTCCAGGCCTTTTAATTTTGTTGAGCTCAGTGCTTGCTTTCTTTTTAAGGTTGTACTAAAGAGTTGATTTGGCCACACTTGTTTTTGCTGGCTCTCCAATAGATTGAAACTATTTTCAACCTAACAACAGCTTTCTTCATTTGCAAAGAGGAGTCCTTGGACTTTCTATTGGTAGTTAGCAGCCAAATGCCAACTCAATACCCGATACCAACTCCAGATCTTTTATCTGCTTCATTGTCTTGGAGTAATGAGGGAATGGGCCACACCTGGACAATTAACTTCCTTTCACTCATTTGTCCAAAAGCTTTTAAACTCTTAAATAGGGGTACTTTCCTTAAAATGTCTCTTACTAGTAAAATGGTAAAAGCGTGAAGTCTATGCACTTTGATCACATCTTTATTCTTTTATTTCAAATCCATCATCATGGTCCGTTATGGTAAAAATCATAAAAACTCTGTCACTCTGTGCGTTTTATTGGTCCACAAAATAAATTACTGAAGATGTCCCACAGCTAAAGTAGAGCCATTTCTCCTGTGTCTCTTCTCTCTTTCTAGCCATATATTTATATCCACCAACCAATTTATTAAGTATATCAGTTGTACCTAATAATGTAATTGCAAGTGTATAATAATCTAAATCTGGCATGAATTAAGCTAATTTCAAGCTTTTCATCAGTATTGCCAGATACTCAAAACCAAATTATAAACTATCATATTCCACATAAAATTATCATACGTGACAACAAATGAAAAAGGAATGGTTTTAAGGAGACATGTCATTGTGAGAGAGAAGGTAAGGATAAAATAAATAAATAAAATGTGCAAAAACACCAGATCCAAAGGAAATACATGCTTCTCGAGGGGGATCAAATTATCATTATTACACTTCCGACTACTGACGCACATTATACAGAGGTTGAAATGATCATAATTATCGTAGATTTGGCAACACTGCTTTTCATGATCTGAACTAAAAGAGAGAAACTCTTCAACTCACTTCCATATTAATTAGGCTAATTAAGTTCAGGTGGTCTTCAAAGACCCCTGGTGAACAGGTCGGGAATGATTCACACGTCTGAGACAATATTTAACCATAACAAAAGTGTTAAAAATGTTTTCTTCCTAATGACACAGTTAGTCCTCCGTTGCTGGAAAGAATGATTGACACTATGTGTGTGTCTGTTTTACTCTGGCGATCCACTGTTTTACTGTGAGTCATAAATGAGAGAAAGAAAACAGGCATTTGGCTTATTTTCATGTAACAGGAAAATTAATTTATCCCAAACACAAGTTATCTGTTTTATGAGCAGAACGCATTTAGATCCAACATGAATATATAATTATCGTTTTATTACTAAGATATCCAGTACCAATATGGAAATATCAGTAATCAGGAAATTACGAGCTGTCAGTAACAGCTGCTACTTGACTGTGGGATCATTTATGTGCAGTGCAATAGCGCCCTCTAGCGGATGTGTGAAGCTGAATGTTGAGATTTAGGCAGAGTGACACTTCTGTCTAAAATCTGGACCACAGCATAAGAGGTTTGATAATGGTTTGTTTTTGTGGAATCTATACGATACTTTTGGCTATGTTAAATAAGTTAAAAAAAAATTTGTTTGCTTGTTTTTTGTTATGAACTCATCAAATGTTATTCTGCTGTACTTCATTTAAAAGAATGTGTGTACACTCATCGTGAGCAGAGACAACCTCCTATAGAAAATACGCACAGCTGTGCACCAACTATGTTAACTCTCACTCACTGAGATTTCAATCCTACTACTTATCATCCACTTTCTCCAGAAGATATTTATCCTGCTTTTGTAGGTTCAGCTCCATAGTTTACAGTTCGACTTGTGTCCAAACAGTCACCAATGTGATCTTGAATTCTTGTTTAAATTTAACTGTGAGAGATCCACCCCATGAGGCAGCATAGCAGCTGAAAACAATGACATCATCACCACCATCCACCACACGTGGAATGAGGTCCTTCTCATGATAGTTATTTTATTTTTCCTACACGAAGCGTTTCTACTGTAATCGTAGCCAAACTGTTTTGTCCTTAACTCTTTAACTTTGAAACCTCGTTGTGATTTTTAGATGTAGAACTTTGATACAAAGAGTGCGGAGTTACCTGTGAGTCCTATAATCTTGGGGTTCTCTGGGAGTATTTGCATCAAACATCAGCAACAGACAGCTTATGTGATGAACTTCACCGAATTTTTGGAGTCAGTTGGTGGTTGAATAGTTTTCCTCATAATAATATATTTTGTTAGATCTTTTGAAACCCCCTCATAGATTTTATTTCTCACTTCAAAACATGCAGCATGATCACGCTGCTTGCAAATGGCTCAGCAGAATCCAAATGTCAGAGGTTTAAATTAGACAGTTTCCATCCGTCTCTCCCAGAGGAAGTCCCTGTTGTCATCAATAATTAAAATGGCAACATAATTCCAATTTTAGGTCAGGTGTTTCCATGTCCAAATGTGTGATAACAGTACCGTTTTTATGCTTTCATTTTAAATTTCAATAATACAGTATTAAAATGTCCATACATGTTCCTATTCAGGATTACAAGCACAAAATGTTAAATGTCAAATTAAAGAGTGCTCTCTTGTAAATATTTTACTCATCAAGTTCATAGTGTTTGTTTTACGACTGAATGGAGCCTGTTTTTATCAGATTTGCAGCACAGAATTGGTTTAAACAAGCTAATAAATGCAAAGTCAGAGACCGCTTCCCTCTGAATGATGGCTGCTTGGACACTTATTTCACAATACCCTGTGCAAATATACTTTGGAAGACCTTTCTGGACTCAAAGAATATGTTTACAGTTGATGTCACAACATGAACATGTCACGTGAATACCGACTGTGGCTTGACTGGGAACAGCAGACCAGTGAAAGCAGGATGAAGATAAAGTGCTCTCCCCTCCTTCAGGTGGAGTATCAGCAGTACGTGTAACAAATGAGATACACTGATACTGGGAGTTTAAACTGATGGTCTGAGACTAAATGACAGGATGGCAAAAGGTTTTGCTGTGAGTTTGAAGTTTGGTTTGAATGAAGGAATACTGCAAAAGCTTGCGTTTGTATACGATTTGCTGAGCAAGCTCTCTCTGTTGGATGGAGGTGCATGTAAAAATCATGCAGCACAAGCAGACTTTCTATTTCTGGCTGGTGCAGAGGAAGGACTGTGTTCAAACAGAGCCAGAGAGCCAACTCCACCTCTCAAGCACTGAGATTTGTGTTAAGAGTCCAGAGTCAAACTGATTATTTCTCAATATACCAGCCTCTCTGGCCAAAAACATAAAACAACAAGATAATGTGTTGCCTTTCGCATAAAATATGTGACGGCTGGACATAGTTGTATTTTCAGTGGTGTGTCCAAGACGGTGTTCCTTTGGACGTATGAAACCTGAGCCTCTCAAGGCAAACGTGCACACCTGTGACAAATATTTATAAGATTCTTACTCATTCTAACTCAGCAGTCCACTTTACTGTATTGTCTTTGACCTGACAGCCAACGAGGCCTGATGGTGGCCAACGAGACCTGATGGTGGCCGACTAGACCTGATGGTGGCCGACGAGGCCCGATGGTGGCCGACGAGGCCCGATGGTGGCCGACGAGGCCCGATGGTGGCCGACGAGGCCCGATGGTGGCCGACGAGGCCCGATGGTGGCCAACGAGGCCCGATGGTGGCCAACGAGGCCCGATGGTGGCCAACGAGACCAACGAGGCCTGATGGTGGCCAACGAGACCTGATGGTGGCCAACGAGACCAACGAGACCAACGAGACCTGATGGTGGCCAACGAGACCAACGAGACCTGATGGTGGCCAACGAGACCTGATGGTGGCCGACGAGGCCTGATGGTGGCCGACGAGGCCTGATGGTGGCCAACGAGACCAACGAGGCCTGATGGTGGGCAAGGAGACCTGATGGTGGCCAACGAGACCAACGAGACCAACGAGACCTGATGGTGGCCAACGAGACCAACGAGACCTGATGGTGGCCAACGAGACCAACGAGACCTGATAATGGCCATGACCGCTGAAATCCAGAGCTGGTAACATCAAATAAGCGGGAAACGTGCCAGCTGGAAAAGGCAAAAGATTTATAGTGCCAACTGAGGAGATTTTAAACAGTAAATTAACTGTAAACAACTCGAATAAGATGTGAATCACTTATGTTTCCACACAATTACACTTCCTAATAACATTGTTTTAAGTAATACCTAATTAATATTTGCATGCCAATGGGTGTTGAATTCATATTCATATTCTTCTTATATTCAGTTTGTTGTTTTGTTTCATCATTTACCCGCAGGTTTTACTGGATTTAAATACTGCAGCGCTTCTAGTCTGAGGGGGAAACTAAATGACTCATATCCGTACAGAAACTAAAACCTATGGGTGGAAACAAAGTGAAATACAACGTTGAGAAACCATTTGTGTGTTTCGTGGCCTTTTTCCACCCTGTACTCAGCTTCATCATGGAATTAAAAACAAACAAATAAAACAAGTGAGGGCCATACAGCCATAGTTTTGAAACGCAGACCTCAACTACGGTGGTTAGAGGGAGAAAGAAGCTGCTCTGAGGAACAGACGGGATCTCAAAGCCAGACAGCAGCATGAACTGTTTTCAACCTGCACCAGGATATCTACCTCTACGACCCACACGTGACATCACAGCTACTATCGCTCCCCTGTTTCAAAACTATTTGCAGAAATTATAATGATTTATGATTTTTATTATATAATGAGCCTCAGTATTAGTTCAAAGGACTTGAACACTAGCTGTTTTGGGCCTTTTCTGCACCAGTGTCGTCACCAAGGAGAAAAAAAAGGCAGTACAGTAAAATGTCTCATTCCTAGTAAACAGAAGTAGTTTGTCAATGAAACCCGATGCTGATGCTGATTACACTTGTGGTGTAAATCCGAGGCGCTTTACTCCTTCATCCACAAGCCCCTCCCCCCCCGTCACAAAAAGGCCCGCGTATGCGTGATTCACATTCATCTGCACCCATATTTATTTTCTCTTCAAGTTTTGGACGTGAAATGAAGCATTCTTTTTCTGTAATTAAATATCTTTTTAATAAAGAGAAGCAAAAAAAAGAACTATTTACAAATTTTCAATTAAATTGTAATCAATGAGGTGAATAATTACAAGCACCTTCTGCCAGCTGAGGAGAGGAAAATATAAATACAGGAGAAAACTGCGGCTTCGTGTCAGAGGAAGGAGGGTTACATGAGCAACTTTGCTTTTGGGGTGGGGAGACACAAACTATCCATCCATCCATCATATTTACAGATCTCTCCTGAAATTAATTTCCACTCATGGAAGCAAAAAAGCCTTTGAATTTGCAAGTAGTTGTTTTGTTTTTTTTGTTGTTTTTTTTTTACCTTTATGTCCCTTGTAATTAAAGTAGATTTTGTCTGGACGCTTTATTCAAGTGTCAATAGGGATCATTTTCTCTTAAAATCCGACATCCGTCTCTGGAGGAGGACGTTCTGCAGCTGTGAACCCTCATCCGTGCGCTCCCTTTTTCAGTCCACAGTTCTTTTGAAGCACAGAAAACGAGTGAAGCAGATACACTGGAGGGTGGGATGAGGGGTGTCGGAGAAGCGTCGTCTACCCCCCAGCAGGAAAACGGCCAACGGTTGTCGACACCCGAGTGAAACTGTCCTCGGCAAGTCTGTGTGAAATCGGCACAAGTCTCCAACTGTCACCGCTGCTCCGGTCTGAAGCCCCTCGGACAGCTCGCAACACTCTTCTTTGTAGTTTTCTATTTTATTATAAAACATCCACTCCATTCATCCAAAGGTTGAGAAAAAACAAAACAAAAGAAAGCTAGTAGTCTACATATGCATATCATGTAGAACAAATGTGGCACGACAGAGTTGCTGCGTCCTGTCCACATGCTGAACACAAGTTCATTAAAAATATAGATGCAAACAGCTTTGAGATTTTTTTTTGTCCATCATTAAGCAAAAACCTTTGAATAGTGATGCCATGGTGAGAAAAAAAACCTTTCAAAATAAGCTCAAAGGGAAATACTGAAGGAAACAGTATTACTTTATCCTCTACAGCGTTTCCTCTCACATATATACTCTCTCTATTTAATCCTGTATTTTTAATTATTTCAAAAAAGACATTCTGTTGCCCAGGGTCATACATGAAACCCAAAAGAAACAAAAAAACAAAGAATGATCGAACCTTCGATCCATAATACAATCTCTCCCAGTTGAAGAATTTTTTTCTAATTTTTTTCTGTTTATGCAGAAGGATTTTGCTGATTCAGACTCTTCTGAATCTTCAACAGAACATTCACTCTACCAGAGGCCCCGTTCCGATTCTTTCGGCGGCCCCTAGCTGTTGTCAGATTCCTCCTCTGCCTCACGGAGCCATACGAAGAAGGCAGTGACGGACTTGAGGGCCACCCCCTTACCCTGCTGCTCAGCAGGGTCTTTGCTAGATTCCCACTTATAGAAGGCCTCCTCTTTGATCACGTCCTCGTCATAAAGAGTGTCAAAGAACATCCGCAGCAAATCTGTAGGGTAAGGGGCAAAGACATCAAACATTTCATACAACAGCCAATTCCTGAGTAAAACAGCAAAGCTCCTTTTAGTTTCATGGCACAGAACGAGAAGTTGACCTTCAGAAATGGTAGCAACTCCACAAATGTGTTGGTACCCTTCTACTAAAGAAAAGAGGCCCACAACGCTCACTAAAATAACTTAAAAATCACATTAGTAACTATTAATAATTTACTGATCATCGACTAATGAAAATCAGACATTTGTTTTGAATTTTGGTTCAACAGAAATCATTTCTCTGAAAACAAACAAATGAAATTGTCCAAGACAAAAACGAAAGGACCCTCAACTTCATATTTTGTTGACAACCTTTAGAGGCACCCACACGGTGTACCTGTTGTATCAAGTGATACCTGTAACTCTGAATGAGCTTCTTGACCTGTAGACAGGTATTTCTGTTCACTCCTTATGAGCAAACTGGTTTGAAGGGTTTCTTCTCCAGTCTGCATGTTTCAGCTCTTTCCACAGATGTTCCGGCCCACAAACTATCTGGCCAAAAGTATTGACTCGCATATGAACTTAAGTAACATCCTATTCCTGATCCATAGGGTTCAATATGATGTTGGTCCACCCTCTGCAGCTATAACAAATTCAACTCTTCTGGGAAGGCTGTCCACAAGGTTTAGGAGTGTGTTGATGGGAATATTTGACCATTCTTCCAGAAGCACATTTGTGAGGTCACACTGATGTTGGACCAGAAGGTCTGGCTCTCAGTCTCTGCTCTAATTCATCCCAAAGGTGTTCTATTGGGTTGAGGTCTGGACTCTGTCCGGGCCAGTCAAGTTCCTCCACACCAGACTCTGTCATCCAGGTCTTTATGGACCTGCTTTGTGCACTGGTGCACAGTCATGTTGGAAGAGGAAGTGACCAGCTCCAAACTGTTCCCACAAAGTTAGAAACATGGAATTGTCCAAAATGTCTTGGTAAAGCATTCAGAGTTCCTTTCACTGGAACTAAGGGTCCAAGCCCAGCTCCTGAAAAACAACCCCACACCATAATCCCCCCTCCACCAAACTTTACACTTGGAACAATGCAGTCAGAAAAGTACCGTTGTCCTGGCAACTGCCAAACCCAGACTGGTCCATCCGATTGCCAGATGGAGAAGTGCAAATCGTAACTCCAGAGAACGCGTCTCCACAGCTCTAGAGTCCAGTGGTGGTGTGGTTTACACCACTGCATCTGACGCTGTGCATTCCACTTGGTGATGTTTATCTTGGATGCAGCTGCTCGGCCATGGAAACCCATTCATGATGCTCTCTGCACACTGTTCTTGAGCTACTCTGAAGGGCACGTGAAGTTTGGAGGTCTGTAGCGATTGACTCTGCAGAAAGTTGGAGACCTCTTCGCACTGTGAGCCTCAGAATTGGCTGACCTGCTCCGTCGGTTTACGTTCCTACCACTTCGTGGCTGAGTTGCTGTCATTCCCAAACACTTCCATGTTCTTATAATACAGCTGACAGTTGACTGTGAAATATTTAGGAGTGAGGAAATTTCACGACTGGATTTGTTGCACAGTTGGACTGAGCTCCTGAGAGCGATCCATTCTTTTACAAATAGTTGTTTGCTTCATTTTTTTATTTGTAAATATGGAGCTGATGTGCCTTGTCCAAAAGCTCCAGTTTCGTCTCATCTGTCCAAAAGTACATTCTCCCAGAAGCTTTGTCAATATGCCAACTGTCAAAGCCAGTTTCATTAGTTGGTTTTTTTAACTGATTATGTTAAACCACAATTTAAAAGTGACGTTTGATATTCGCCAATGTTCACTGTTCAGTGTCCATGATCTATTATTAGTTTTGTCAGTTGAAGTCATTTCAGTGTTTTGTCTTTTCTTTAATGGAAGGGCGACATCAGATTTGTCCACGTTTGTATCTGATAAACAACAAAACACTGCTTACTGGCAGGCTGCTCCAACTGCACCATCAGGGCCTGCAGGGCGTAGAGAGCCTGTAGCTCCTTCTGGTCGTCCTTCAGGTATCTCTGCAACAGCTTGGCCCTCTGCTTGATCAGCTCACCATCCACCTTGTAGGGGTTCTCACCTGCAGTGAAAAACGATTCAGCTTTTTAGGTTCAGCTCACTTCTCTTGGCATGGTGTGACCTCAGGCTTACTAATGCTGGACCCCATCCTCTGCTCCACTGGCCTATTTTTGTTTAATGACGCAGATTTACTCACAGTTGATCGCTGACTGGCAGATGCAGGTCATCAACGCTCTGACAAAGATATTAGAGGAAGTCTGCTGTTCATCCAGGTTGGCCTGCGGAGAGGAAAATGTATTCACACGTGAGCAAAAGTGAACATATAGTTTATGTCACCCTACCACGTTCTGATGACATCATCACAGATGATGTCAACATGACATCATCACAGATGATGTCAACATGACATGAGGCTCACTTAAGACATTTGATACTGTGAGCAACATTGCTCACATTACAGGAATTAAATCAATTATTGATGCTTACAAATGACTGACTCCATTAATGTACTTCCTAAAAATCAACCAAGCCCAACTTTAAGGCATTGTTAAAACTGACACTGGAAGCAAAGACTCAGTAGGATACAGACCTCCACCCAGTCAAAAATCCTCTGGTTGTCGGCCTTGTCCTGGACCAGCCTGTCCAGGTGTTGGGTCAGCTCTGCATAGCTCATCTCCTTCTTTCTGCTCTTTTCTGACTCGTCACCCAAAGTGAACTCCACATTCTGCAGGTACAAAGAAGCTTATGTTTTATGGTTTCTTATGAACACACATGACAGACTCAAATACTGCACAAAATACTAATTTAAAAAAAAGAGTCATTCAACAACACACGCAGAGGTTACTTTTTCTGTTCGTGGTAATCATGTTAGTGGGTGACCTCTCACCTTTTCTGTCACAAACTTGTTGATGTCTACATCCTCAGGAAGGAAGTCTGTCCACCGAAGGCCTGCCTCCCTCCACATCATCCCTGTCTTCTTATGGCTCTGGTAAGAGAGCAACACGTGTTTGTAGAGTGATTGACAGTTTGTTTTCTTTGCACATTCGGTATCAGAAATGTCCAGAAGGATGTTAACCACACGCGCACTGTAGAAGTGAAATGGATTGCAATGATCAGCTCTTACCATTCCTTTGCACAGTAGGGTGAGGATTTGGACCAGCAGAACTCCAGCTTTGCCCTGAGGGATCAAAGGCTTTGAAATCTCCCTGGAGACCAAAGAAGTCAGCAGGTATCAGCAAGTATCCCAGCAATTAAGTATCAAACCAAATAAACTTAAATAGGCAAAGGCAGAGTGCAAGTTTAAATGTTGAGGACTCTAGAAATAACCTGAAAAGTTCTCCCATTGGGATGCCGCCCTCATGCAGCATGGGTGTGATCAGCTCTGCCAGGTAGAGGAAGAAATGGGGGATGTCTATGGCCATGTCCTCAGCCACCTCCAGAATCTCCTGAAGCCTGAAACACACAGTACAGCGAGATCAAAGTATATTCAACGGTTCAAGAATAAAGAGCCTGTTTAAACTTTTAAAAAGACAATTGAAGAAAGACCCACATCACACAACACATGGAAACAGAGTGGATCAAAGACACCTTCATTTCCCACAATTATACAATGAGAATAATTCATCTTCCAAAGCCTGCATGTTCCCTTTGGCTCTCTTGAAATGTCAAGCCCTGCTGCTATTAAACTATCAGTTAACATGTGTAACATAAAACAGAAAGTGTTGCTTTCTTCGTGTTTATTCCTCCGTGCTGACCCTTTGTAGAACTGTTGTGTCGGCAGGATGGCCATCTTGTAGAGCTGATGCAGCAGCAGGCCCATGTGCTCCCTGGCGATGGTGCTGCGCTCAAGTGTGGACTCCAGCCCGTTTCGAACAAACACAAACAGCAGCTGAGTGCTGTTCATCTCCTGCACACACTGCACAGCCTCCTGTTGGGACAGAGCGGGACAGATATAGAGGAAGAGCTTCTTAATCCTGCACGGGCTGGCCGTGCATGCAGGTGCATTTCCACTAGCAGGACTTCAGGGTAAACCCGCCAGACAGAAACAGAAACAGGACCGAGTGTGTTAAAGCCCTTCAGCCGGTGTCTCCATCACACTGTAGCGCCACACAAGAACCTTTAACTGAAAAAAAAAAAATCGCACAGCCACCACAAGGTGGCAGTAATGCACATTTTTGGCTGATCGAAAATGGCCAACAGCATAAAATGAGACCAAACAGAAGAATGTTGCAAAAGAATAAAGAGAAGAAGAAACACGTAAAAGCTGGCGTTTTTTTTTTTTTTTTTTTTTTTACCTGCGGTCAGAGCGACTGAGATTAAAAGAAAACCCCCACCCAACCTCTACATTGGTGTCATATGCCAACAAGACCTGAACAGACTCATTGGTCCATCTTTCAATGTTTCTTGTAACGTCCAACATCATCAAATGTACTCGTAGCAAAATGTCTCTGGTCCAAATGAGTTGTGTTCACATGATGTATGTTCACGTGACTGTGCTGAACATAATTTAGAAACCCGATCAGCTGAGACCCCCCACCAGGAGGCTCCTGTTGGCAACCTGAGTACTTTTCCTACGACAGGGCCATTTTTCACCCTGTAAAGGTTCCTGAAGGCCATTTTTACACGACCGTTCCTGGTAATGGAGACACACGCAAACGGGCCAGCCCAAAACAAATCTACCCGGAACTCCTGCTAGTGGAAACACGCCCAAACTGTGCCCGTTACCATTTCAAACGTGTAAAGAAGTTGTTGTGTGTTGCATATCCTGAGGAGCGGCAGTGCTCACCTTCATGTCATTGATGTGGAGGTACTCCTCAATGATAGCTGTTGACTTCTTGTCCATCTCTTCTTCTGTCAAGGCAGACTTGGTGGGGGTCTGGTGACGTGGGGGGGTTGTAGCCGTCTCCCGCTTCACTGTTCACAGACGTAACATATCAAGTTTTATAAGTGATAAAGAAAACAACCAGAACAATTTGCCTGCTGTCAGTAATTCAAATAAGCCCTTCCTTTCCTGCTGTTTCCCTTCATCTCGAACATTTCCAAAGATAGAAGCACAATGTCAGGCCACCTACCATTTTCTTTGCTTCTTGCTCGCTCTCTGCTGCTCGGCTCTCGGTTGTCTGTCATGCTTGCTACTCTTTTAATGGGATCAGCTGACGCACGCTGCTCTCTCTCCCGGCTGCGATCCTCCTTCTCCTCCTTCTCCCGACTGAAGCTGCGCTTAGTAACCTGGAGGCGGTTTCGATCGCGGTCGTCCCGTCTGTCGAAGCGCTCACTGCCCCGGTCACCGCCCCGGTCAGAGCGCTCAAAGCGCTCACTACGATCTCGACTTGAGCTGTTTCTGCAGGAAGATGTCAGGAGAATACAGCCATGGAAAAGGCAGTACAGTCACAACCTCTGGACAATCATCTTTAGTTCAGATAATTAATAAATGGATATTAACACTTCTGTCTTGTGGCTAACCTCTGAGGAACTCTTCTGTCTGAGTCTAAAGAGGAGCCTGACGAGGACGAAGCCTGCTGTAAGGCTGAGAACCTGTTCAGAGTGCTGGTGGCTGAGCGGCTTCCTGACTCTGAATGGGGAGAAGAAGTGATGAACATTTCAGAGTTTCAGTTTTAGGTTATTCAACTACGCATTTACTGTATGTCAACTGAACCAACTAAAAATGTACCAAATATTTTCCTTCATGCATTAAATGAGTATCCTTCCATCTATTTATCTGTGAGCTCTAGATTTGCAAAGCTTACCAGACTCTGCTGGTTTGGCACTGGTACCGCCACTGCTGCCTTTGCCCCAGCTCCCCCACGTGCCCTTACCTCCTGGAGCAAGCAGCTGATTGTTGAAGTCAAGAACAGGAGTCTGAAGAGAAGAGCCTGCTTGTTAAATATCAATACTGATAAAACACAAAATGTTTGTGTGAATTCTTAACTTAGATTTATATAAATATGAAATGGAAATCACACTCTGACCTTTGTGATTTTACTAAGGCGAGAGGTGTCAATTGGTCGGTTCTTGGAGATGGGCACTGTATTCCAGCCCTCATCCTGGGGAGGAGCGCCTCGGCCTGTGGTGTGAGGCCCAGCCCGGCCTCCACCACCCATCCTGCCTCCTGGGCCTCCGCTCGATTCCTTCTTAGAAATGAGCGCTTGCTGCACCTTCATTTGCTCTCTATGCTGCTCTGCCTCAGCCTCTTTGTGGATCTGGTCGATGGTCTTGGGGCCCTGGTCGCCGCGCCGAGGAATCCAGTTGTTCTGGAACAGGGGGAAGAAAGAGCCGGATGAGACAGGGAGAGGTTACCAGGGAGGTTGGGTATGTAGTCTCTGGCACGAAGTATCCATGAACCAACGTACTGGCACAGGAGTGTTTATGTTGACAAGCATGCCTCTGCAGCATCAGGCAAATGTTTTTACATTCATTTTTTATTTATTTTTTAATGAATGGCAAGTTACAAAAAAAAAAAAAAAAAAAAAAAAGAATCTATACTGAACTATGTAATAACTAAGCAATCCAGTATGTAAATAAATTTACAAGTAATAACATGTGATAAAATTAGAAAAAACTAAAATGTTAAAAGCAGTTTAAGGCTGATAATAATTGTAATTTTTTTCTTGTCCATTATCCTCACAAATTAAAAGCAAAGAGAACAATAAATGATACCAACATGAGAGCACTAACATTCACTAACACTAACATCTGACTGATTTATATGTATTCAAAGACACTCGTGTGTGTAAATCAGTGCTCAGGAGACTAAATACTGCCCAACCCTCGGCTGAAACTCTGCCAGAGTTTCACAGATACAGAGTTCGACCTGCTGACACGGAGCAGCTGATTTACATGAAACAGTGAATACACAGGAGTTCTGATTACTGAAGTATTTGTTCAAAGATGCACACATCAGAACTATCTTCAAAAAACAACATGGTTCTGGATAAATACTGAGCAGGTTGTTGTCTCAGCTCTAAGATCGGGAGCTGCTCTGGATTAAGGAGCTGAGGAAGACATTTCTCCTAAAGTCCATACAGGACGGCTAAAGGACCAGTGTAAACATCTCTGGGGCTGCCTATAGTACCACACACACAATGCCTGACAGTAACTAATGATATGTGTAAACCTCTCACTGTTTTACCCAAACAGGATTACAAGGAGAGAATGAATGAAATGCTTTTGAATTTAACCAACACAGGAGGAAGAACTCAACTACTGTAAACATCAACTGCTAAAACAAAAATTGCATATGTGAGATCTACAAAACAGGACAAACATGTCAGTGCACAACAAAAGAGCTCAAATCTGAGAGATAAGTTAGTTTTCAACAATCAGCAAAGTGTGACATTTAAGCCTGATCCAAACGTGTGCCATTTCCGGGAATCTGGCGTTTTGGGAGAGTGTCGGAATGACCATCAGGGCTTTTCTGTCACATTTTGTGACGAAGGTCTCACGAAGTCTGACCTAAAAACATCTACAAATCCCTTTCCTCCAAGCATTAATCTGAACTGTGAAGTCACACTGAGGCATTAAAACACACAGCAGCAGTTTCTGACAGCTCCGGTGTTCAGAGGTGTACGACGGACCGAACCTTTAAATAAAAAAATAACAGTTCTGCTCA
Source organism: Xenentodon cancila (assembly GCA_014839995.1). Lineage (NCBI taxonomy): Eukaryota > Metazoa > Chordata > Actinopteri > Beloniformes > Belonidae > Xenentodon > Xenentodon cancila. The sequence goes on from CM026201.1 coordinate 5,129,400, forward strand.
AACTATCCTTCTCCATGACAAGTAGCTGCAGCTCACTTGGTGACCAGTGTCTGATCCTAATGAATGAGAGAATAATGTGCTTAATGGGAATTCACCTGAAGAGTCTGCTTTTTGATTTTAATGTCAATAAAATAAATCTTGAATTCCTCAGGTTACTTATGCAAAGCAGCTTCCTGTAAACAGGTGGTGTGATGAAATTTGATTTACCCGTCGAAGGTCCAGCACATCTTGCAACATGAAGCGGATCCTGGATGTAGTTTTTCGTTCCTTTATGATCTTCTCCATCTGATTGAAGTACTGATCCATACGAGGCTGAAGACAAATATAAGTGGTTAATTTAGACTGATTGATGAAAAAAAAAAAAAAAAAAAAAAAAAAATCACATTTATCATTACCTATTTTATATCCATGCATGTATATATACAATGATGGTGCTTGTGAATGCTTTTCTTCTCTATAAAACTCTCTCTGGGCACAAGTGTGTTTTACCTTAGCCTTTTCAAAGTCTAGGTCCTTGCCAATGGTGGACAACAGTCTGCAGAGGCACTCCAGTGACTCCTCATCGTGGTTTTTCAGCAGTTTTACTATGCAGTCATGCATGATGACCTCTGTGAGCATTTTAAGCTTAAACAGCTCACCGATAAACTTAATGTTGCCCAGTGAGCGCCTCCTCGCCTTGTCTTTACCCTCTTCCAGCTCCTCGATAAGCCGCTGCTTCTCCTCCTCCTGTCAGGCAAAAGTTAACATGTAACAGGTTATCATGCAAAAAGTGGAAGAACGGTTGACTACATCTCTAAATGTTGTCAGGTTTTCTACTTAAAACAATATGTTTTTTTTAATATAAATACAACATTATGGAATCTTGGCACCACAACTTACTCCAGGGAACTTAAATACTTCTAACCAGACATCCAGTTTGATGGTTAATCTACTATTTTGAGTAAAAGTTTGGAACCCAACACTTATTTCATGATGCAGCAGCATACCCCTGATGCAGCTTCCAACTCCTTCTGCTTCCTCTCAAAGATCTCATCATCATCCTTGTCCTTCTCAAACTCCTTCTGGCATCGATTTAGCAGCAGTTTGCGGAAATTCACAGAAGGTGCCGGCTTGTCTGTGATCGTGACTTTAAGCTGAAAAGATCAGTGAAACATTTTAAATTAAAAGTGGGGGAGAACACAAGCCTTGGCCTTCACTGTCAAAGGGGCTCCTCGGTTCCTCAATGTCATCACATTGATCAGTGGCCCAGACACGTGGCTCTAAACTGAGGTCATCACGGGAGCCAAGTGGGGACATTCGTAAAAAAAAACTATGCACCAGGACATAATTGTTTTCACACAAAGGCCTACACCACACATGGATATGATAGTGAACCTACTTCTTTTGCATAATCAATTACATTGTACAACACATTTTACTTTTTAGAAGTACAACTTCCATTAAGCCATCTTCTCACCATTTATGCCTATTTAAACAGTTTCACCTCGTCTCAGTTGCCTTTGTGCCATCACTGTAGTTTCTGCAGCCCGTCACTTCAACCCACAATGCTCATTATGCAGAGATGTTATCAATCAATTCCCTGATCAAATGACGATGCTTTGTTATCCTCAGATAAGAAACCTTTTATGCTGAATATCAATCTGCCTTACAACCTAATCACTGTGGTTCTTTTGTGTTAATGTAAAGCCTGCAATATGAGACTATGATGTTTTGCAGCAGAGTGAATGAAATTTTCAGCATTTGCTTGTCTTGGGGGTGTGATGGTGGTGTGATGGTGGTGTAATGGTTTTTTTCCCATCTCAAAATCTCTGAGGTATAAGGGATAATGTTATCAACAGAAATTTCCATATAAAATGTGGAACCACTTACCCCCGACAGACAGCGGCACATGTTTGCATAGGCCACTGAAAAGTCCGGCTCGGAGATCGCCTTTTCAAAGGTGAGGTCTATGACACCCTTCAGCCTCTCTTCGGTGTCAATTGTCAGATCCATCACCTGCTTCATTAGCTGTTGAAACTTCTGAGGAGTAAGTTTGTTGAGGATACTGCGAACTTGTTTAAATAGTTCCTGTGTCTTTAATTGCTCGGGGTCGTTCTCATCAATCTCGTCTGCCACGCGACGAACTGTTTTCTTTACAGAAGGTTTCCAAGCCTTCTCTGCTTTGTTGAGCTGCACGTCGTCAGTGAGAGACATGCTGGGGAGGATCTTCCTCGGCTCTTTCCTCTGAAGCTGTTGAGAACGACGGGGACCGCCGACTCCAATGCCCATTCCTGGAGGCTGGAAGAGTGGAGCAGAGACACCGTTTTCGTCATAAAACCACCATCTTTCCATGCACAGTACTGGGTCATAGAAAATAAAAACAGTTTTCTCACAGGCCCTCTGCTTCCTCCTCCCATGCCAGGCCTGCCAAGATTGGCAAAGGAAGGCGTGAAGTCAGGACCGCAGTTCATCCCTGGTAGGCGACTGGGGTCAAGTTGACGGAGAGGAGTCTTGTTTGCCTAAGAATTAGGAAAAAGAATCAAACGGGACTGGTCAATCACTGCTTTGCTGTGATACAACACACCAGCGTTCTCACAATAACTTCAGGCCTCCCTAGACCTGCTTCTCATTCACTTTGAAGAGGGGAAGTCATGTGATGCCAAACTGAATTGTGGTCCATTACTTCGCTGTGCTGGTATAACTTGTGGTGGAACGTTGAGAGTATTTGAACTTCACAGCCAGTTAGACTGCTGAATGCATGAGCATCTAATCTCGTGACAAGTTTGTCCCTGCAGTTTCAATTTTCAGGCCCAACCACTAAAGAGCATTAAAGTAGCTGCATACACGTATATTCTCTGTAAATGTAACTACCAATTACTTGTGGGGTTCTTTTTACATGCATACGCAGAAGACCCACAGTGAGAAAGAACAAGTACATTTGCAATTCCAGCTATTTAAAGGCAAACATATGACAATGTCTTAAGAGTTATTGTTCAGACCTTATCTAGGACAACGTCACTGATTGCCGGTAAACCTTCAGGCTTGTTCATGCTGGCAGAGATGAACTGAAATCCAAGAAGAAACGCTCTGTCGTATTTCTTCTTTTCTTCCATGTTGATAGGCTTCCATTGTTCTGAAACAGAACCGCACGGCGGAAATTACACAAGATGTTCTTCCATTAAAATTATTTCAAAACAAAGTTATCCTTCATGAGATAAAATGAAGATGCGTTACAAATAACCATGGCAACAAAAGCATGTCGACAGGGGTTGAAATGCATCAGAATGTACACCTTTAAAGTTTCTCCAAGAACTGTGTTTTGGGTTTCTGGACAGGATCAACTTACTTAATGATTCAGGATTCATCAGGCTGATTACAAACTGCATCAAAGAACATGCTGCCAATTTAACTTTTTCATTCTCAATTACTGTAATCTCCAGTAAATTAAGTTACAGTAAACTTTTGAATCCACATGCCACAGTTGGGCAAAACATCAGTCCAGGACATTTTTATAAAACAAAGTTCTCAGAGACACGGTGCTAAAGAGGAAATGTACGCGAGATAAGGACAATACTCCAACTGAATTGTGATTGCATATAACTGACAGGTATCAGCGTTCAGAGACCCACCCTCTTTGTACTGGTACTTCTTGTCGGTGCCATTTGCTTTGAGAGGATCAGGCTGAATGTTCTCAGCATCCAACTTGTCCTCCTTGTCCTCCCAGGTCAGGTCTGCCTCCTCTGTGGTGGGCGGAGAGGCAGCAGGGGGTTGTGGTTCTGGTGCTGGGACAGGGGCCGGCTCAGGCTCTGGTGGGATTTTCTGCTCCTTGGTCAGAAAAGGCAGTTTGGAGTCTTAGAACGGCCAAAATGTATATTAAAATCTGAAAAAGTCCTATTAGCAATATTTACTGCAAAGGATTAAAGTCTGCGTTGTGTGGTGTGGCTTTGCTGCATACATTAGAACCACGTATTGAATCCCCTCTTGTTGCCATTTCACAGACAGTCTTATTTATTTGTGACCTAAGGCAGATATCTTTACTAACAGTTTAAAGCCCAGTGTTTTAACAGTTTAATAACTGTACGTTTTCACGAAGCAGTGTTTGACATTAATTGCCAATTGTTGATAAGCTTTTGATAAAAAAAATTGAACCTTTTATTTGTGAGAAAAGGCAGCCTTAACGCTAATGGTTTACTGAAGCCAAAGAATAAAATGTCAATTTATTTTTTTATGAAAGGCCTTTATTTTTGTAAGTGAAATATTTGTATTTTGGTATGAATAATCCATTACTCACTCTCTTAATAAAAAAAAAAAAAAAAAAATGAGCAAATTCATCCGTTTCTAGTTACAAATGCACCATTTTTAAAAATGTTAAGTAACAGTGGTCCAGGGTCCGTCGATGAGGGGGGGAGAAAAAAAAGAAAAAAAAGGGTTTTAAGCTGTATCTATTCAAGATTGTAGCCCTCTGAATAAAAAGTAACTGCATCATGAACCATAAGGTTCCAACTCCTGTGCATGCACATGGTCCAGGACTTGTGATAGAAAAACTGCATGTAATGTTTAGTGCAGAGAACAAACAAAACAAGCTTGGTGCAAGTGGCACCAGGTGATCGCCAGTCTTACACATCAAGCATCCTTGGAGTCAATATGCACAACACAGCATCATCAAACCGTCTAAGACGCATACCACAGGGTCTCCCCAACCATCACTTTATGTTGGTCTTGTGTCCAATGTGAGACAGACTTGTTAGGAACAGAAAAAAATGTCTAAAAACAGTAAACACGTATACTGAATGGACTGTGTCACTAGCTAAATATAAATATAGTTACTGTAGTTTGACATGAATGTAAAGATGGAAGGTCTTGGCGACAAAAAATGATCCAAGTATATTGTGTGAAGGATTTTGCGTGTGACCTTTAGCAGCATTAGACATTGTATAAGACAATATTCATTTTATGCAGTCCCACAAACACACCTCCTTAAAGGCATCCAAGAGGTCCCCCACCGCCTCCTTTTTGTTCAGATCCTTCATTTTTCGCTTCTTCTTTGGCACGGACACAGCAGCTACAAGGACAGGGACAGACGGCCTTTAATCAATACAAAAATGTCTGACAGGAGACTTGGTGCAGAACAAGACCATAAGTGGGTGATGCAAGCTGTTACATTAGATAATCATTCGGAACAGTTCAAGAAAAGCACATATACGAAATACAGAAATAAAGCAGATATCTGTAAGAGACTGACCTTGCATAGTAGTTTCTGTAAGGACAGGGGAAACAGGCTGAGGAGGAGGAGTGTCCTCTCTCTCTTCTGCTGTGGGAGTGGAAATAGTGGGCAGTGCTTCTGGTGTGTTATTAGCTATGGAAATCAACTCTGCAGGAGATTCCACCTCTTCCTTTGCATTGGTCTGGTGCAGTTGCATGTCATCTTTAACTTCCAGGTCAGCCTCGGGAAGTGTATTTTTCACCTCAGGATGAGTTGGGGTTTCTTGGACGAGTGCTTGAGCAGGACTTTCCTTGAAAGCAGGTGCAGTTGCAGACTGGTCTACAGCTGTAGGTACGACTTGTGCTGTAGGTACGTCAGCAACGGTTGTGGGGGTCTGCATGGCAGGCTGCTGGCTGATCTCTGGCTCAGCTATGGGACTGTCATCCTGCTCAGCAGTGCTGATGGCAGGAGCCTCAGGATCCCGAGGAGCTGGGAGTGGGAGACCATTAGGCAGACGGAGCTCCTCAGGCTGAGCAATAGGCGACTCTAGAGGGTCCTCTAGATGACTGGTTGGTAACGTGACTGAAGGCATCTCTTGCTCCATCTCTTCTACACCATTAGTGCGGGAGAGCTGAGAACTGGTTGTGTCCAAAGAGGTATTTGACTCTTCTACTGTTATCTCTTCTTCTTCTTCTTCTTTCACCACTTCTTCTTTTTCCTCTAGGTCTGTTTTGTTCTGTACAACAGCGGTGGAAACAGGATCAGGGAGGGGTGCAGGGTAGGCAGGTACCTCAGGTGCTGGTTGGGGAGATGGTGTGGGTACCTTTTGAGGCAAGGGAGCATCCATCACATCTGCAACAGGAGCATTAGGTGCAAGTGCGGAAATCGTTTTTAGGGTGGTGGTCTCTGATTCTAAGAGAAGGGGGGGTGTGGATGGCTTAGTATTTGTGTCAAAGGAGGTAGTCTCTGTAGGGCTGGGGTCACCCTTATTAAGTTCAGGGGTCTGTGACAGAGGAGGTGGAGTAGATTTCCCCTTCTCATCTGAAGAAACAAGTCAGAAAAAAAACAAAGGTTACGCAAACTGTTAGACACTGCAGGCTCTTTACCCTGACAGGGTTCCCCATCCATTAGTCTATCCAAATTCAATCATATCTCAACAATGGATCTTCAGGTTACAGTTCAGTTGCGGCTGAAGTTGCATTCCTTCTCCTTCCCTGGAGACATAATACTGTGTCTGTCTTGCCAGTTATTCCCTTTGCCTTGTCTTTATCATCAATTAATCTCACATCTCGGTATGTACAACGCTACTTCAAAGCAGTCAGTCACCCCTGTTATGGAAAAGCCCTCCTAGATGTCAAAGATGTAGACACATTACAGATCCATTTCTAAAACCATCTCCGTTTCAAGATTATAAAGACGCGTTTCACAGTTGCTCTTCTACTTGTTGGAAGGACTCAACATTTTCGACAAATTCGTCAAAAATCTTTAATAAAATCGTAACAGTGAAAAACTGTTTCTTCTAAGAGTTACTGATAAAATACTAACGTGTGCTGATATAAGTGTATATTCTCTGCTGTTCTTTTAAAAAGGTTATCTCCAGAATATGAGACTTTTTTAATAAACCCTTCACATTGACAGACAACTGTTTCTCTTTATATCCATCTGTTAGACATTCCTATTAATAAATTAGTGCCATTCTACTCATTTCATATGTGGACCCCCACATTGTTCCCCACTTTTGGAGGTCCATCCTTGTTTTCATCACATATTCTACATTTCTGAAAACCCCTTTTAGCAGTGTATTTTACCATCGCAGATGACACACTTCACCAGAGTCCCAACACCTAACCACATAATCAAAGTTAAAGGTGGCCCAACAAAATATTACTCTTTGACTTATTGTTGGTCCAGACACTACTAGGTAGGGTAACCCCCAAGGGGAGTTGATTTGGTCCCATCGGTGAAGCACTTTCTAAATGTTTTGTGCTATATGAATGTTTTTTTTTTTTTATATTGTGTCACTTTTTGCAGAATGCTGAAAACCCAGATTTGGGTATAAACCCCAAAATTAGTAACTTCTGTGGATGTAAGAGAGAATGCTTTATCAGTCTCTATCTTGTATTTGTCAGTATAGCGAAGACCAAAGTGTCTCCCCAAGACAGCATTTCACCCAAACTTTAAGTTTAGTTTTAAAAAAATGCAGCACTTCCCCTCGGAAAATGTTGGGAAACATGCTGTACAAACATTTTCTTTGCTTTTTCCCTGAGTGTCACCCATATCCGGCACCCAACATCCTTTAGACAATTTTACGTTTCCCCCAACCTAATTTTAAACAACATCTCAGACTAAGAAGGGTAAAAGTAGTTGCTGCCAGGAATCCACTCAAACTGAATCAAACATTTTCAAAAATGTTTGTATCTAAACTTGAAAAACCTTCAAATGCAATAGTGTATTATAGGTACATTTTTCTGGATCAACGGTATAGATCCTTTGGTGTGCTGGCGCCATCCATCCACCCACCCACTCACCCATCCATTCACCCATCCATATTTTCATTTGTTTCTGCCAGTCTTTGTGCTTTTTTGTAAAAAATATCACCTGTGTAATTTTGCCTAAGAAACATTTGTGACTTAATTGCCACATTTTAAGAGTACGTCTTAAAAGCAGCTAAAGTTGGTCATGATGCAGAAGATGTCCAAAGCACTTCACCATGACGCAACAAGACAAGCTCTTATAACCACATAGCAGATTTGTTTTATCACTTGGTTTGGTACGTTGGCACAGTCATAAGTATGTTGATTCATGAAGCATGAAGTCACGCATAGCAGGAGGTCATCCTTCCCTTTTCACAGCAAAATGTTACAAAACTGTAGTCTCTCTCAATAAAAGACAATAATGAATCAATAAGGAAACCTCAATACCATGCCACCCCTACCAGGACAAATATGGAAAAGATTATAAGAGGATTTTAAATTCTTATGTCTTTGTGTCAGTGTGGCTACAGATCATGAAGAACTCACCTGGTCGGACCAGTGCTGGTGTAGCAGCAGCTGCGATGCTCTCACCGTTGGCCTGGGGCACTGCTATAGGCTCTGATCCAGATATAGCTGTCTGTTGGGAGCCAAAAACAGCAAAAACAAAGTATGACCTTTAGGTTAGGACAACACACATTTTTCCATTGGGGAGAAAAAGAAAAAAAAAAAAAAAGACTTTAGGTAAGTCCCCAAGTTGGCTGTAAAAGCTGCATGTCAGTAACTCCCCATGCACACTTTCTAACATATTGATTCATTGCAATTATATACATTAAAAAATATATTACATTTTACAAGTTTCTCTATGGTTAGTGGCTTTGGTTAAGAACATGCTCACCTGTGGGGGGGTTGGTGTGGAGCCACTACGGCCCCCTGACATAATCTCCTCTGTAATGTCTCGACCTCCTTGGTTAGGATCTCTTATTCTAATCTGTGGTGGGAACGAGGGGGAAAAAAAGATGGGTTATTGGTGTGAGGTAAAACATGGAAGATGGAGTCTAAAAACAGCCCTGGCACTTGTGGATTCAAATTAAATCAAACAAAGAAATTGAGAGATTTCCATTTTGGAAAAGTAGCATGTATGGTAAAAGTGCCTTCTCAGAGTGCAAAGCCCAGAGTTACCAGCTATGTCTGCCTCTTTGGCCATGGTCGACTGTCTCTCATTCAATGAAATCTACTTTTCTCACAGGCTGAACACAGGCACACATAACACTAACACCATCTGGCAAGCAAATTCCTCTGCTGCATAACTGAATGTGGACTCTTAGTCACCAGAAAGGCTGTCAACAACTTAATTCAAACTGATTAGCCTGAACAGAAATTGTCAAATTTCACTGTTGGGTTAAGTCATGAGGGAAAAGCCTGATTTTTACAAAGGCAAAGCACAATCAGGTCCGACAACAAGCAGACCTTCTGAGCGCGCACACACACACACACACACACACACACACACACACACACACACACACACACACACACACACACAGGCAGAAAGACAAAAGTGAATGAAAATCTGCTACATGGCAAGGAGCGCCCATGTTCTGTAAGCATGCCTTTTCCAGCTTCTTCATCGCTCAGTACATATTCTATTAATTCAGAGTCGCTATCAATCCTGCTTACCAAACTGACATGGGCAGTCCAGGATCACACGTGAATATTAAAGAGTCAAAGTTACAAAGCAGAAGCTACAACACTTTTGTTCTCACCCCCACTTCTGACTTCGAGTGCAACAACGTTTGCTCAACACTACTGACCTTTACCTGGTTTGGTTTGTTTGCAACTCCTCTCAACAGCACTGCAAACCCTAGAGGGCCTCTTTATCCCAAGGCTGGAGTAGCTGCTCCAGCTGGTTTGGTGGTGGACTTTCAACCCCACAAAGCAGGATGGTAGGAAGATATAAAGAGTACTGTCACATAATACACATCCAGGGCGGTAATCGAGGGTGAAGCGCCGGTGGAACTGGGCCCGACTGTCAGTAGGCTAGCTAGCAACCTGATCACTCTCTTCTCTTAAAAGCTGAACAGAACAGGGAGGGAATAAGGCATAAAGCGACTGGCCTTGTAAAGCTATGGTTTAGGAATGCGCACCCCCGCCCACAGAGACTAACAGACAGTTAAAAGAGACCAGAGAGAGAAGGAGGGGCTTGGTCAGGGAATGGGAGGGTTTCCAGGAAAAAAAGGGTTAGTATTATCAAATGAGCTGTAGCGAGCAGAAGAAACTCCCCCTTTCTTCAGGCTCTCCCTGCCTGGCTCTGGGTCTGCTCTGTTGTCTCACGCCTTCTGAGAGTGAAGGAAACTAGAACTGGAAGAGGAGGGGGATGCCACAGCAGCAGAGGAAGGCTCTCCGGTTAGCCCTTCCTGCACAGAGGGGGGAGGAGACCAGTGGCCACGTGGAGCTGAGCTATGTGCTGACATGTCCACCACCCCCCTCCCTTCTGTTTTTTTCTTTTTGCCAGAGAGGCAGAGTTGGTAAATGGGAGCACAGAAAAAAAAGAACATTTGCAGTGCTGCTGCTTTAACATGTCATCTGGTACAAAAAGGCCAAACTGGTTAGATGGTGTCAGTTAACGGTGTGGCCGCCACAGGCAAGAACATACTTCATACTTTTAAAAAAACCATACTCCTCCTTCTCAAACTAACATAGGGTATATGCAACATGTCCTGCTGAGCATCCAAACAGCACTGAGGTTTTACACAACCAATGCCTGAAAATGCCACTCTGTCCATACTGGACCCTTGTTTGTACTGGCACATCCCAACATACCAACTCTACTCGCTCTTTTAGAGTGCAAGACTGCAAAGCTTGTGCTGTGTACTTGAGCACACACAAAGACTCAAACTAAATCTTATAGCAAAAAAACCCTAGCTGGTGATTAATAATGTGCACTAACAGTATCTGTGTTTATTTTGGTATGGTACGTGGCAGGGCACATGTGATAGATTGAGAAAACCAGTATAATGTTCACACAAATATTAGCCTCAATGCAGAGGAGTCAATATATAAAACAAAGCTGACTTTCTGTTTAAAGGACTGGAGCCACCTAACAGAACAGAGGAACAACTATGCCAACTGCAGAACAAGGGAACAGTGATCGAGTCGAGATCTGAAGTCAATGCTGAGACTCAAAAGAACGCAACAGACTATACAATATAATACATGTAATATGTGACACAATACAGTATAAAACACATAATATGTAATTTTATATTGATGTGGTGTCAATTACATTTTCTTTTTAAACCAAATTAGATCTATAAGGCTAAAAATATATATTTTCTATCCGCTACATAACTGAAGTGATTCAGATCATCTCTAAAACAGACGTTAAAAACAGATAAAAACCACTAAACTACTGGATGGATGTACTAGCTGCAGTTATTGGGGTCTCCAGCCTCTTCACAAAACACTCACACATCAGCACTCAATGATCTGCCTCAAACCCCGGGGTCTCCTAGACTTGATTAGCTTTTTGAACAATGACCATGTCCAGCAGGGTAGTGCTGTTTTTAAGTGTTGGATTGAGGTTTTTGTTCCAAATCTTTTGGACGTTTGCTCCTTCCCGAGTCATTTTTACCTTTCAGGTTGTACAAATTAATGTATTTTCTATAATCAAAGTGGGAAAACTTCCCAGTGCTTTATAGGAAATCCTAAAACTGCACCAACATAACGTGTGTACTGGTGAGAGGAAATAAAAATATCCAATAATGACGATACTACTACTACTACTACTACTACTACTACTACTACTACTACTACTACAACATCAATCCATCAATCTTCATCCGCTTATACGGGGCCGGGTCGCGGGGGGAAGTCTAAGCAGGGATTCCCGGACCTCCCTCACCCCATACACTTCCTCCAGTTCTTCCGGGGGAACCCGAGGCCAGCCGAGAGACACAGTCTCTCCAGCGTGTCCTGGGTCTTCCCAGGGGCCTCCTCCTGGCGGGACATGGCTGGAACACTTCTCTAGGGAGGCGTCCAGGGGGAATCCGATACAGATGCCCAAGCCACCTCAGCTGACTCCTCTCAATGTGAAGGAGCAGCGTCTTCACCCCTAACTTCTCCAGAATGATTGAGCTTCTCACCCTGTCTCTAAGGGAGCGCTCAGCACCCTGCGAAGGAAACGAATTGCTTGCATCCGCGATCTTGTCCTTTCGGTCATTTCCCAAAGTTCATGACCAGAGGTGAGGGTGGGAGCGTAGATTGACCAGTAAATTGAGAGCTTCGCCTTACGACTCAGCTCGTTCTTCACCACGACGGTCCGGTACATTGACCACATGATTGCAGACGCTGCACTAATCCGTCTGTCAACCTCACGCTCCATCTTTCCCTCACTCGTGAACAAGACCCCAAGATACTTAAACTCCTCCACTTGAGGCAGGACATCTCCACCTACCCAGAGAGGGCAAGCCACCCTTTTCCTGTTGAGAACCATGGCCTCGGATTTGGAGGTGCTGATTCTCATCCCAGCCGCTTCGTACTCGGTTGCAAACTGATGAATAATAATACAGTTTTATTTATTGGTACCTTTCTACAGCCAAGGTCACCTCACAGAAAAATCAAGAAATTACGCAAGCAGTAAAAGGAATTAAAAAAAAAAAAAATCAAATAAAAACATTGCTTAAGTAGATACATAGCAGAGTCAAAGTGAAAAGGCCTGTTTGAACATGTGGATTTTAAGTTCAGATGTGAACGATGGAAGAAAGTCTATGTTCCGCAGCTCTGATGAGAGTCAGCTCCCGAGCCGGGGAGCGGAGCAACTGAAGGCTCTGCTCCTCATGGTTGTTGAGATGAGCAGAGGGAACAATTCTGCGTTTTTTTGGAGCCAGTGGAGCTGCTGAAGGACAAGGGTAATGTGTTCAATGAATGAGGTGCAGGCTTGGATTCAAGCAGCAGAGCTGCAGTTTATAAAGAGGATTTGTTGGGGAGAGCAAAGAGAAGTGATTTACAGTAATCAATTCAAGAAGTGACAAGACTGGGGATGACGATGCATGTGGAGTGAGGAACGTACACAGGGGGTTGATGTTTTGGAGGTGAAAATAAGCAGACTGTTGCGGATGATGCCCAGGCTTTTAACCTGAGGGGAGGATGGAGGAGCACTTGTCTTGATGGAAAAACTGATTTAGTTAGAGGAGGTCGTGCCAACGAGTAGAACTCCTGTTTTAGTTTGAAAAAGTTGGAGAAGAACTATAGTTTAATATCCTGAAAGCAGTCCGAAAAGGAGGTAGATGGAAGTGAGGAGTTGGCTTTGGAGAAGATGTAGACGTGAGTAGTAGTTCCAGATCAGGAATACGTGTCTGAGGGGCAGTATATCGATGAGATACAGAAGGGGCCCTAAGACCGAGCCCTGGGGCACACCAGCAGTAATGGGGAATGAGTGTGAGACTTGAGTTGTATGACCTGAGTGGGGCCAGAGAGATATGAGGAGAACTAAATGAGAAGTGTATGAGCGACACCGAGGGACGCTAGTTTTTTTAGAAGCGAGAAATTGGCATATTTGTTTAGTTTCTTTAAAAGTCACAAATGATATTATTAGGGTCTTGGTCCACAATATCCCCAAAATGTACATACTCAGAGATTATGGCAACATAAAATAATCACGCAGGTGATTTTTCAGTCTAGAGATTTCTCAATAATAGAAAACATCATGTATTAAAATAGGAACTAATTTAGATCTTGTTCAAACAAGGCCAATAAGAAAATTTTCCCTTGTAGGATTTTTTTTAATCTGGCTTACCTCCGTTCAAGTCAACAAATATAAAAATGCATCTTCTGCGTTTAAACAGTTCATTCTGCTAAAATAAATAGTTACAATTCTAATGACATGGATTTAGGAGAAATTTCCAAGTCACAAGCAGGTGATATGGACATTGTACGACAGATATGCACATAATAAAATATGACATGCTTTGTGCGACTGTACCTGCTTACGTTCCCGTTTGGTAGGGATGTGTTGGGAAGGCTGAGGTGGTGGTTGCTGCTGTTGAGGGGCTGGGTTCATAATGACAGGTGCCGCCTGCACCGGGGGGGTGAACTGAGGCTGTGCGGGGTAGTACGCCCCTGCTGTGGATAAAAGAGACAAGAGTGTAAACCAAAGCATGCCAACTTCTTCCCATAGCTGTCCCATGGCACAAACATCCGCCTGATCTGCACAGGATGTGCACACACAATATCCTAACCTGCTCTACAACATCACTACTGCCACTCATGGCCACATCGCTGATGGACTTTAGGTCTATGAAATATTAATGAAGATCCACTACACAGTTAACGCACTTTAAAGACTTCCATTGATAAACACAGATGTTTTTATCTCTGTGCAAACCCAACCTGAAAGCTTGAATTAAGGTCTTTATCACTTTCTTACTATCAACAAACCTGCACACTACTTTCCCAATGGATCCACCTCTGCAGTTACACAACAGCAGAAAAGATTTTTTTTCCTCCAACCACAATGCAAATTCTTTTTTTAGTTGACCAAAAGTATATATTAAATATATGGAGATTTTTGACAATTGTTGACTGTTTACTTCTCAGGACTTCTTAAGAGCAGATTCTGGCATTTCAGTTTTTAAACAACAAACAAACTGTCTGTATGGATGTCTCTGTTGGATAATTGCTGGCATCCTGACCTGCAGTCCTCGTCAGTGTAGATCACCAACTAGACATATGTCACCCATATATACATAGAAGTCTTAGTTCTGCTGCTGATGCATAGTTGTACTAATGTATGTGTCTGTGTCTCTCCTCTCTCTCTACTTCCTGCTCTACCCAGACTTGTCTTCAGCAGGAGGACCCCCCCTTATGATCCAGGTCCTGATCCAGGTTTCTTCCCTATTAAAAAGGAGTTTTTCTTGCCACTGTTTGGTTTAAGGTTTTTCTTCCACTAGGTAAGTTTTTACCTGCCGTTGTTTATGTAATAATTGCTCGGGGGTCATCTTCTGGGTCTCTGGAAAGATCCTAGAGACAACTTGTGTTGTAATAGATATTATATATAAATAAAATTGAATTGAACGAACAAACAAACAGACTATACTTATCTAAACTCTCTACATGGAGTCAAAAAGAAGTCAGGGAAGGGCCTCTTTGTGACATGAAGTCACAAAGAGGCCCACAGACCATGACACTGCCGTCTCTCATCGCAACCCCGACCCTCATCTTTCTGGCCACAGCTATCTATCCATCTATCTATCTATCCATCTATCCATCTATCTAGTTCACAAATACTCACAAATGTATTAAGGAAACTTTTGAAGGTTTGTCTATGTGCAGTCACTACATTTCCAAAAGAAGTTTCCAGAAGCAGAACCAGTTTGTTCTTTTTTAGCCGACTGGTCACTAATGTCAACAATTCATGCCGTGACATTACCTGGCCTTGTAGCTGGCCTCAGCAACAGTTCAGTTTTCATATAAAAAAATAAAAAAAACAACACAGAAGAAGGCCTCTCTTGAAGGCTAGCAGCAGCTACCTGCTGCTCTGCTGCTCTCCCCTTCTGCATACATTTCAGCCTAACTCACATTACTGAGTCTGCATTGTTGACCAGCAGCAGCACAGCCTAAATATAGTCAAAAACCCACACAGCCTCCAAGACGAGTGTAAGCGAGAGAGAAAGGGAGGGAAGAAAAAGCGAGAGCGAAGGAGAGCATTCCCAAAACCAGACAGCTAGAATGTGGACTGATACTCTCCTTGGACAGTGTCCCAAAACTGTAAATAAGAGACTTGAGATGCGACTCTCAAAGCCCCGTTTCTGGCACTGGGACGGGTGCTAAAAAGAGACACGCTGCCTAGACAACACGTACCCTCCGAATCCTGCTGCTCTTGAGACCCACGGTTCCCCATGTAGACTTCCTGCTGAATGCAAAACAGTTTATGGACAGAGTAAGGAGAAGGGGTTTCTCTTCAAACCCCCTCTTTAACTTGTTCCACTACAGGTGCCCTCTCAGAGTGGCTTCTTTTCATGTTCAGCCCACCCTCTTACAGCATGCCTCTGTTTTGCTCCTCCCTGTGACCTTCCTGATTCCTCCCTCCCTTTCTCGCTGTGAAGTGGATTGGCAGGCAAACTAAACTGTTAGGTTTTGCCACTGAGTGGCTCGACTTTGCCTGCATACTCCCCTGCCTCTGCACCATAGAGGAGTCACCTGATCTGCAATGGTGAAGACATCAGAGCCAACTATAAAGGGGGAACATGCAGCTCTTACCAAGCAACTCACTGTTGGCAAGTGGGAGTTTTAAAAATAGTCCCTACTACGTCAGTGCTGCGTATGAGCTTTACCCGACTGTTGATGGTCGGAGAGACTACATCCTTTATCATTTAAACTCCTGGATATAAAGGGATGCATACTCTGGGTTGGGTACTATACTAGAACTTAATGAGTATTGTAGGTCTTGAACAAAAAAAGACTCACTTTCCAGAAATATATGTGCAGCGTTCCCCCTTTTCACAACGTGTAGTAGTGAAGAACCACAAAGACTAGAGAAGGTTTTAACACCACTTGACCAGCTATTTAAGGTCGTGCACCATCTCAGGTGAGATGTCTCCAAATGACCAATGTGACACAAACTCTGCACACAAACACATGGGACCCATTTCTATGCAGATACACAAAATATGCAGCAGAGACTATGATGCAACTCACTCATATATATACTCATAGTGGTAGATTTTGTCACTGTTGACTGCTGAACTGTCACCATACTTACTCCTGTCCAATTGTCTTTTTGGAACGCATACATACACACACTTGCTGTACAGTGCACATCACACAGTGCTCACTGTAAAGTAAAGTGCAAAAACCAAAATATGCATTGTGTCAGAACAGATTGTGTTTTACAGGTCTGCATTCACACCTCAGAATTCTGCTGCTGATCAACTACAGTTGACCAGAGACAATGCATAGTTCAAATGCCTGGTGTGTCAGTGTCAGCACGTTTATTTACAGTGAATCCTCATTTCCTGTGGTGTACTGAGCCACAATCACCCCTAGATGGCGTGACAACAATAGCAAATGTGCTTAGTGCTGCTGTCCATAACATAATCATAAACAGTAAAGATCATTTTAAAAAAACACTGACAACTACTTTAATTTGAAATGAAAACTGCAACATAGCACCTACAGCGCATAAACACTACCTCCACAGTGACAAAAAACTGTTTTTCATTTTAAATCCACACACTTTAGTTACAGTATGGCATCTACACTACTCTAGGGATTTCAACCCTTGACAAAAGAAAGTTTTCAATATGCCACAGAGGCCATTTCAGTTTTTATACGCAACAGCCTAGTTGCGTATAAACAGACTAGTGTGGGCAGGGCTTACATACATGTTTGCAAGCCAGTTAACCAGAAGTCCAATCTTTCCTAAAGCCATTCCCAAAACCGCTGTGAAACTCTCGCAGCTTCTTTTTCTGTCACTAAGATTCCATCCACATCTTACATAAAACATGATGAAAAGACTGGAATAGATAGGCTTTCGAATTGCATTAGTGAAGTTTTAATTCTTCTGAAAAGAAATACCCAACCCTGAACACCAGGGGGCATAATCTGTATATCTGCACGAGTCATAACTACCTAAACTGTTTGATTAAGGTCACTACAACATAACACAACAATTCAGCATTCCCTGCACTGCATCAGATTTAATTTCTTAACTAATCTGTAAAATATACACTTCTTGAGAAAGATGCTGTATGGAACGATAACCTCAAAGCAGTCAGTCCCTACTTGCATTCTGTTTTTAGAGGCTGTTTCTCAGTCCATTGCATTCATAAATGCAGTATTTGTACTTTCGTGTACTGGTAAACATGGACAATAGTCTTAGTTTCAGGCAGCTATAGGTTTGGACATATAAACAGTTTTTTAAGTAATTTCCTTAAATCCGTGATGGATGAGAAGATGCTGACCTGAATGTTTTAATGTCTGATGATGGTGACATTTGCTCAGACTTGTTTTCTCTTCATAAATGACATATTAGATGCTTCAACCATATGGCAGACATGCAAACTACGCAAATTATCCTTCCACACCCATTTGGACTTGAGAACCACCTTATTCATGAGTGTAACCAGTTTGCTACTCAAATATTCTCCAGTAAGCGACTAGATGTAATATGCTTCTAACTGCTAAATTTTTATTGTTAAAAACAATGTAAAGAATTTATTAAACTGATCAGAAACTGTAAAAGCTGTTTTTTCTGTCTCTTGCATGCTCATCATTTTCATATAAGGAATCACATTATTTGACTTTCCCTTAGGGTGGTTTCTGACTGCTGCTGCAGGACAATGGATAATAGTTTTTGAAGGAATGTACAGAAGACCTTTTGTTTAAACATCTTTCTATTTCACTTTAACTAAGTGGAAGAGCTTTTAGAGTGAAATGGGAAAACACATATTCTAAGCAGGCTTTAGGTTTGATTCTTACTTCTAAACCTGTTTGTTTACCATTTATTAAATGATCTTAACTAAAAGCAATGCAATACATTAGTGATTACAAGACATTTTGGGATTGATTTGAAACAAGAACAACTATAATAAGCAACATCACAAGTCCATTATTTTTTTTGTCAACAATGAAATAAGCAAAGACTGTGGGTTAAAAACATATCACCTAAAATGCAAGAGGACTACAATGAAAACAGAATAATAGACTTCAAAAGTAAATTATTGATCCTAAGTGTTTGAACAGAAGGCGACTGGACTTCCATTCTTGGTTCATAGACATTTAATCTCTCGTAAATCTACATCTAAAAAAATGTACACCTAGATGGAAAACCAGTTCTGCCAGGAACCCCTTCAGATTATTTTAAACAGATGTTCTACGCTTTTCTATCTGGTTTGATCACACCTGTATTATCCCGCAATACTTTATGAACTGTGCTGATCCATATCTCCACAGTAAAATGAACAGTGACAGCTACCTCTGAATTTCAGAGCTTTTAAGTTTAAACTTCATGTGAGATTTTTGCAAGTTTTTTTTCCCCTTACATTTTTTTGTGGCTTTAGTGGCCTGTATTTTGACAATGGCTAGAGACAGGAAACCTTTGTAGAGAAGGGAGAAGACGAGCAGTAAAGAGCTAGAAGCCGGGATTCGAGCCTCCGCCTCCTGCCTGAGGGTCATAGCCTCTGTACATGGTGCGCCCGCTGAACAAACTGAGCTATCCGGGGCCGTGCAAGTTAATCTTTTCATTGTAGACACCATGCTGTGTCCTTTTCTGTGTACAGGTTGTCCAGATGAGGCCCCAGGTAGAGCCTCTTACCATAAGTACCATATTCAGCCGGACTGGTGCCTGGGTAGAAACCGGGGGTCCCTGCTGGGACTGGATATTGCTGAGGTGTGGCCACATATGCTGGTGACCGGTACTAGGAAAAGAGAAGAGAGGAAGTATTGAAAACAGAGAAGACCAATGGTAAATAGAGCCATCACATACAGGAGCTGATGCTGCACAAATACTGGGCCTGTCAAAGTTTATTAACACATTAATTATGGGCTAATGCAAATTGTATTTATTGCCATTATGTTTTTTTAACACAATACTAATACACACAATCATCAGGAGCTATGACCCTTGGCCCAACCTGTAGTTTGGAGCGATAGGAGGAAATGCAGCTGCAATACTGCAAAACACAGTACACGAGGCATTGGTCACATGACCTGGTTTACTGAAGAGCGTTTTTGAAGCCTGTTTTTTTAATATAAAACTTTTTCCTCCTACATGTTACCATCTTGCCTTCAAATTCAATGGGAACATGCCCTTTTCTCTTCATCAATGCATGCGACAGCCAATCAAGTAGAGGTTTTAGAGCTACAGCATTGACACTAGGGCTGGTCAAAAGGTTTTGAATGCACATTGAAGGACAATAGAGCCCCCCACCCCCCATTAAAGGGACAAACACATCTTCAACTGTGAAATTCACCCCTCTGCCTGCATGTTTAACAAACAGAATGCATCCAAAACCTAGGGTCTGCAGATCACATATGGAAGGCATACATAACTCCGGGCCGTGTCAGCCAGTAGGGTTGAACAACACCCTGCCGTGACTCTGAATGACCTACGCTGGATTCAGACATCAAAGTTTGCTGTGGCTGCCAGCTACTTCAAATAAATTATTGCTAAATATAAATTCAGATAATGTGGTACAGAAAAAAATAACCCCCTCTCAGTTGTCAGGGATATGAAATCAATCAATACAAACCAAAAGGTTGTTTCTTTAAACCAGGCTGTAAATGCTTATTAAAAAAATCTTAAAACAGGGGTTATATTACTTAAATCAACATCAGATGTTGGTTTTTGGGCCAAGGTTTGTCCTCTCTAGAGTTTCAGGTTCTCTTTTTGACATATAATAATAATAATAATAATAATAATAATAATAATAATAATAATAATAATAATAATAATAATAATAATAATAATAATAATAATAAACAATAACTTTTTGTAAGCAAATATAATTATTGCAATTTGAAAAATATCTTTTTATGGCGAACTATTTCTCCAATTAATCAGGAGTCAACTACAAAACATTTTGATTAGAAAAATATAATCAATTGACAGCCCTAATAAATACTGAACCAGATTTTATGGATGCAGTATTGAAAAGTTATTTTAACACCTTAAAAAGAATGACTAATTTAAAGTGTGGCTGTAGTAGGTGTGCTCTAGACTGAGCAGTTTTATTAGCAAAGCATATTGCAGTTTGAGTCTCTCTACCTGTCCTGGTATGAAATAAGCAGGACCCTGTGGTGAGTTGGGGAAGGATAACTGCTGCTGAGGGATCATCATCATTTGGGAGCCGGGGCCTGGCTGGTAAACATGGCTGGGTGTCACAGGGCGAGGAGCACTGCTGGGTGGGACACCCCGAGGCCCGCTGCTAGGAGGCATGCTGGCCCTGTTGGCGAAGTAGGGCTAAGAAAAAAAGAAAAGAGGTAAACCCAGGTGGAAGATAAACAAGGGGTGAAGTAAAAAGGTTGTTGACAGACCAAAGAAATGTAAAGAGGAGCAGAAAGATTGTAAGTTTAAATTGGAAAAAAAAAAAAAAAAAAGAAAAAAAGACAGAAAGGGGGCTTATTAGTTGCAGCCTGAAACTTTCTACTTGGGTAGGATGTGCTTGCATGATTTCATGTCTTGGCCCAAGTAAAACTAACTTGTCATGTGTGGCTTATAGATTTTCATGAATAGATGGCTAGACTCCAAGTGGAGATACACTGGCCCCGTCTGTCAGCAGAGATAAATAAAGCCACTAATGCTGCTTCATTCAGGCCCTCCTCATTGACATTCTGCTGCTGGTCTGGGAGCTAACTGACACAGCCAGTTTACTGACTCTAAACCAACAAAGCATAACACTGCGAAATATTACACGTACACACATATGCTATTCTTAAGGCATGAAAGGGGGGAGGGAAAAGAAGAAGTTGAAGGAAGAGAAAATCGAGTTACCTGCAATGACCTGAAGCTTCCCTTCAGCACCACAAACAAACCACACAGACACATATCAAGTAGAAACAAGAAAAGGGTGGGAAGACAAGGATTGAGAAACAAAGCATCAGTCAGTGCCCAGAAATCACCCATTCTGAGCCAAGCAGAGAATTACCAAGCAGCATGCAGAAAAAGGCGGGTTAGCCAGGTCTACTTGCTCTGGAATAAGTAGCAGACTTGAATTTAGAAACTTTTTTCTGAAGATGGGAAGTAACTTCTAACTACATTTTTCTGTTCCAACTCAGGCCTTGTCCACACTAGTGGTTTTTATGCTGACACCAGGCAGCCGCTACCTTTGAAAACTTTTTTTACCTGGCGGAAACCTTGTTTCTGCTTGGAAATGCAACTGTTTTGGTTTGATATACATGTACAAAAACAAAAACACTTGGAAGCAATGATGTAACGGCACTCATTTGCTTCTGGATTTTTTTTTTGAGTCACTACATATCCTTCACTGATTGGCCAAGACAGTATCTTACAACCATTAACACAAGATAACACACAGGAAGAGCAAATGCTGTTGGCTTTGGGATCAACTGTTATGCAGCCAAGTCAGCATTGAATAATACAGTTTATCTATTCTTTATCATAATACTCTATAATAGTCTTTATCTTTAGCACACATGTCCAGTGAGCACGGATGGCTGTTTATGGGGGTGTTAATTGAAATCCTTTCTAACATCTAGATGAAACGCTACTGTGGATGCAGATCGGTTTTGTGTTGAAACAGCATTTTACAATAAATATGGACTAAAGTGAGGATAGCATAAGACACAGCCTGAGGTGAGCTTTTTATCTAATCCAGCTTTTCCTCAGTTAAAGCAAATTTTGACACATTAATGTCATAATGTACTTTTGATATTACAACTATAAAGCACACCCGATTTAAAATAACTTGCGTCAACAACCACTACAAATTACTCTAATCTAGCTGGAAAGTTGCAGATTCCATCATCAGCTGAGCCCTCGTGAAGCTGCATCTATTATAGAAACATATAATGTTCAATTCTTCGTATTGGTATTCGCATTCAGTTCTATTAGGATAGTTTTATATTAAATGGGGGGATATCTATAAAGTATTTTATTTCTGTGCTTGAGAGCATTTATTGTGTGTTTTAGGGTATTACTAAATCAGAAACGGTTGTGGAACTCATGAAGAATGAAATAAATATACTGATAAAACTGTAATCAATTATAAATATAGTAAGTCTAGCTGTATTTTAAAAGAGATAAACTAAAACAAAAGTACTCGTCCTTAATGTACTAACAAAAAAAAAAAAAAAAAAAAAAAAGCTTCCTCACATTTACATTCAACCATCATTTTGTCTTTTTAAACATTTCATTAAGACTCCAGGAAAGTTGTGTGAGCTTTGGAAAAAAGGACACATCCCCTGTGATGGAAATATAAACATTTATGTAATAAGCTAAAGACAAGAATGGATGAAGTTTGTAAAGATTTCCAAAGACTCCAAAGATCTTGTTTGTAAAGCATCCCCATATTGCTAATAACTGATTTAGCAATAAATGAATAAATACAATGTGACTTATCTGTGACACAAGGTGGTTGTTTGTCTCGTTTGCCGTCACTCGTTTATAGCTGTACATTCAAACTGTCAGCCTTCTCAGTGCTTCCTAACATGCATTAAAGGACAGAAAACCCACCCTGAACAACTTGCATTAGTCAGCTGTTAGTACCTGTTGGTGTAAAGGTCGGGGCCCAGGGGCAAACTAGAGGAGGAGAGGCAGACAAGACAAAGGTTAAAAACAAAAGCTCCAGAACCATGCATCGCTCCCCTCGTATAACTTTCTCCAGATCTGCACTCGACGGCTAATACGAAACTGTTATTCAGTTCAAAACTGGTTTCCAGTCTACACATTTGCTAGCTTTCGCGCTTTTTCATGAATGGTTTTGATTCGTGACATTTTAATTAGCCCGGTGACCGAAATAAAAAAAAAGATCAGCTGAAGCTGGTAAATCATTGTTAATCTTTTAAAACTTTACCAATCAGATTTTAAGATGATCCATAGTACTGTGATTGCTGCATCAAAAGTCTTAAAGAATATTATTAGTGCATTTTGTGTCTTTTTCTTGTTTGACTTTATTGGCAGTTGGAAAACGGCGACAGCGGTATTTTGCATTCTGAAATTAATCTGTTTATACTGAATCAAGAAAGCTTAACTTGAGAACGGATTTTATATCAGACTGTGATCTCAAGGGTAAAAAGCGATCAAAATTGTGTGATGGGTAAAGATAAACAGCCCTGTATTTTAAGCTGTGGAAATTTAAACTATACAAATAGAAATGTTGTTAAATCTCCTGTTGCAGTCCTTCTGGTCAAGTTATACTTCTTTCTTTGCAACACTGACATTTTCTAGTGAGATTGATTTTTCTTTTAAAAAAAAAGTTTTTTTTTGGGAAGATTTATAAACACTAGTTTGGGTGCTGTGCTCTTTAAAACATTTCTGCTGGTAGTTCTAGGACTTTTTAATATTTGTTATGATGCTTAACCATGACAACAGGCTGACTGAGCTTTCCAACGTCCAAGTAATATCAGGAATAAGACCCCGAATGCAGATGGTGTGAAGGGAAGACATGCAAGTAGGAGGACAAAAGGCAAATGAAATTAGGAGAACATTTAAGCCACCTATTCTCTCTGCTGTCATGACAAACGTAATATCATTGACACATAAAGCGGAAGAGCCTGTGGTGCTGATAAATGCAAGTTAGGATCCTTTTTAAAAAAAAATATAAATCTGATTAAATCGCTTACAAAGCCATTTTCAAATTGCAAGTAGAAAAAATTGGATTTCAAAATGTTTTCTGCATCATTCCCAATGTGACACAACTACATCCAGGCTGATAAAAGTGACAGGTTCAGAGTGTGAAAATAACTGTGTGCACTGTTTGACATGGCGGACAGTTGACATGACAATAACAGTCTCTGGATGGATGCTAGAGAAAAAGAAAAACTAAGAAAAAAAAACCCCAGTAGCCATGACAGGTCACCTCCATCCGTTTTGGTTTGTCAACATCAGTTCTAATCTCATCACTCCTGATTGGAGTCTTGTTGCAATATATAATGTAAACTGTTAAAGAGGAAGACTGGATTCTGATTGCATCATAAGGCAGATTTTTAGGCATATCAAATCTGCCCATAGGCAGAAGCTGCAAAAGGATCGGCAAGAGTAAAAGGACTGCAGTGCTTGTTTAACAAATTATTAAATCCGAGAGATGTTAAAGAGAACCCCTGCCTTTCGCCTGCTATGCGTGGGGATAGGCTCCGACAGACCCCTGTGACCCTGAGAAGGAGTAAGCGGGTGTAGATAATGGATGGATGGATGTTAAAGAGAACCGTCTCAGCAGAAACGATACTGCATTGTTGGCTGTGAATTGCTGTCTATGCTGTCCACTGTGAGAGTTCACCTGTGGTACCTGCCAAAGCAGCCAATGACATCATCAGCATCAGCTCAGATGTTGCCTAGCTACAAACATCCAATGCATTCATGGTGATCTCCGGAAATTTCAGTCCCTTTCTCTGTTACACTTCTATTTTCAAACTAATATAGACTAATATTATGCTTTGAAGTGTATTTAATATTTGCAAGTTCTACTGTAACAACCAGCTGACCAAGACCAGCTGAAACTGACAAAAAAGGTGCAAAGCTGATGAGAAACAGCCAACAAGACGAAGAAATACTCTCAGAGGTTCACAGACAGACTCACAGAGTGTCAACTGTAGTCTCATTGCAAAGTTTTCAGATTTTTCTAGCAGTCATGGAACTTGCTTCATGAGCAGCAGGAAAGAAAGTTCCTGACTAACTAGAGACTTATTTGCACTCATTAAAATTAAGACATCATTAAGGGATGTATAAATTAACATTGCAACACAAAAATAAACTAAATAAATAATGTGAAAAGGGTTAAAAATCCTCCCGAGTTTTGTTAACAGCTGCAGAAAGACTATTTCTGATAGGAAAAACATATTTAACGGAGGTGTGGGCTTACCTGTCGGGGCTGTGGTGCAGGGTTCATTTGTGGAGGTGGAGGGGTGGCAAACACAACAGAAGGGGGCTGCCCAGGGGGGAATGAGGGCTGTAAAAGATTAAAGGTGATTTTAACGAGAGAACAGGAAAATACTGTGTAATTATATCTGCATCCTCTCACATTTATTTGAACACAAACCACTCCAGGAATGCGTGAATGTTGTTTTTTGTATTACACCTGTTGTCATCTTATGTAAACAACTGTCAAATGGGAATTGACCATCCCCTATTAAAAAATGAAATCAGATCTGCACAAAAGAACGCTGATAAGAAAAGAATTTTGACTTTTTTGGAACCGTAAATGTATGATGTGCACAGCTTAAAAAAAACTTATTAAATCAGAAGTGATTTGTAAAATAAAAATCCGCCCATCAATCAATTCATATCTAGTCTTATGATCCGATCTCAGTTATCAATTCTGTATGCAAATAAACACATTGCATTAATCATGAAGTCAGTGATGGGCTGAGCAGCAAACATTACCAGTTACACTGACGTTTCAATTAAAAACAAACAATAACAACCACCTATACAGTCAGAAACCTGAGGTATATCATTATCCAAACATTAACATGTTTTATGTTTACTAGAATTGCATTTATTGTAGTTTTTTTCCCCCAAGAAATATTTCAATAAGTTCAGTAATAAAACGAGGTTGGAAAATGACCATACAATTGTTTTGTGATATTGTTGAGCCCAATGTCAGTACACATTTGTTGACTGAAAACATACAAACCTCAGATATTAAAGTCTCTGTGGTTTATATTTTTAAAAAGTCTCTAGGGGAAAAAAAGCTTAAAAATGTTAATGTCAAATTGCATCTTCACTGCATTCACACTTTGTTAGGTCTGACAATAGGCAACAAGAGATTCCCTGATCCTGATGATGCTCTTTGTAGGATTCTGCCTTTTCATTTAAATCCCAAAATTTAGCAGCAGAAACATTCTGGGCTTGTTACAAGGTGACTCTTAGGAGCAACAGGAGCAATCAGACCGTTGGCATACAAGGTTTACAGCTGCCTTGTTCATCGTCACTGCAGAAATAAAAGTAAAAAATGAGCGGAAAGTTTTCTGTGGGGGTTTCATGTCCCCTTTTCTTCCAAATATAACTGAGACCACCTCAGAATGAGGCCTGAGCATCAGAACTGTATGCACCGAGTGTGTTCATACCTGTTTAGAACCAGAGCTGAACAGCCACTACAGCAAGAGGGCAGTTACCTGTGAAAGACCAGGGGAGGGGGCAGGGTGGGGGACGGAGGGGGGTCCTGTTATAGGCTGTGGTGCTTTATTCATTTCATGGAGTTCTGCATGGGGAGGCAGCCGTGGACCCGTGCACAAAGCTGACAAATGAGAGAACAGGGAGGGTCACTTCATCAAAATTAGAAGTAATTTCATGATGTGTGATATAACAGTTAAAGCATATGCATAAAGCATTAAAGTGAAATGCAGAGACAGGAAAACTCACATTAATTAATATTTTAGGTCCCAAGTGTAGTCACAATTAGGAAAGTTTCTATTTTCCTGAAAGAGAAACAAAGAGAAGGAAAACCTTTTAGCAATCAACATGTTTTGACTTCTAGTATTTCAAGACATACAGGTTTGGATAACCTGGCCTTTCATTATTTAATTAAGCTGCTGAAAAATCAATTCTTTGGTAGGGTTGTAATTTTTTAACTGTCTAATGTCCCTCTCCACTCAGAAAACAAGCTAATAAACTAAATAGAAAGCAGTAAAAGTAAAAACTTAAAATTAGGGCTATGCAATCAATTTTTAAATGTTCACTCTTAACAATCAGGAAAAAAAAAACAAAAAAAAAAAAAAGTCACATTATTTTGCCACATATTCTGTCCTGTCTAGTCGATGATGCTCGCTTCAGACAGACTCCAGCCGTCCATAGTGAGCGATTCCTTCCTCCTGTTTGTAACATGTACCAGGGCTCCAGTTTTTTTGAACCGGTCGTTTTTTATAGCTAAACACTCAAGTGCAACCTGAAAGTTTTCTGGACTGTTATGTTGAGACATGTGAAGCGTCGCAGCTCTGTGCGACTTCAGTATATCTAAACATCCAGTATGTAGTTGCAAGTGTTTCGTGTGTGCACCGCAACAGAAAAGGTCACACATGCTTTTAGTAATTTGGTCTGGGCAGCGAGTGACATTGACCTCACTGGACCGCCGAGACAAGAGGGAGCCATGTACGTGTTGTGAGAAGGCTGAACATGTAAACTTCCCTCAATAGCCAAAACTAAAACTGCAATTTCTCCAATATGTCACCGTTGAGGGGATGAAATTGGTTTCATTTTGACTATTGACACATTCACAAAAACTGGCAGCACAGGTTATAATTAACAAAGGAGAAGTCGGGTAGTACAAAAAAAGGAAAGGAACTTTGATGGGGAATACGTGTACAGTTCTGGAAGTTCTCTGTACGTTTCAGATCCGAGTCTCTAATTGTCATCAGTGAGGAAAAGTTGCAGGCAGGTCTGCAGCTCCCACTCTTGCTGACAAAGCAAAAGGGAAAAGGGGAGCAGGGTAAGTAAAGTCCCGCACACAAATACACACTGGCATCTTTACAGGGAAACATGAAGTCACCAGATTATAATATTGTCTGATTGAAATACTTTTCTCATTTGTACAATATATACATGTAAAAGTAAACCTACCACAGACCCCAACAAACTACACCGCTCCTTTGTCTAAATATTAGTCCATTTTCCATAAAACATTTTTCATTCATTATTTCAAGCTTCACAACAGTGTATAATTCATATTTCATAATATTGAATACATTACATAAAGAACGACTATTTAACGTTGTTTTGACATATTCAAATCCTTTCAACAACTTATTTACGGATATAACAGTAGACCCACATCGTAATTAAACACTGATACCCTCAAATACATTTACCAATAATGTGGGTTTTTCAAAGTTCACTCACTCATATGAACCTCCCTTTACTGCAGTCCCCTCAACAGCTGTTTTTCATAGTATAAATGGTTAATTACAGGATTGCAACACAATCGTGGACATTTGGAGAAATGCGGCTCTTTGTTTTGCCTCTTAAACTAAAAACAAAAAGTATGGGGATTTTAATAATTCCTTTGGTCAGCTGGAACTAATCTGTCAGGAAAATGGAAATCGATGAATATGAATCACGTCACAAATCTTGGAACTTGGATTCTGTGAAAGAACTAGTCCAACAGATTAATTATGATAAGGATGTTTCTTGGTAACTGAACTCTCTGAAATTAACTCCCTTTTTCTATCAAACAAAGACATAAGAGAAATAGATCTCACAGAATAACGTTAAAGATTAACTATGCAACTTTTATAAAAGTCAAAGAAAAGTCATTCCACCAGCAAATGGATTCTGATTCCAACATAGTCATTCACCTAAGATTAGAAATCATGACAGGAGTAGCACATTTGATATTTATAGATAAAGCTTAGATTATATCTGCCAAGAATGCACTCAAATACCCCCCCAATGCCTAATACAGGTACAGGAGCAGTGTAAATGGGCTGAGTCATGATGACTCAGGGTGTTTTGTGTTGGTTGTTTTTAGTAAAGAGGATCGCACGCTGCACAAAAAGTTGGTGATCGTAACTGTTCCCAAGACTAAAGACTACAAAACAGAATTTCAAACACTGTTTTTAACTTAGTGAGTTTCTTCAGAGTTACACAAAACCCCCGGCTTAGAAAAATCACTGACAGACGTTGACATTAAAGCCATCCAAAGTCTTCTATACTAACAGCTTAGAGTTCAAAGAGAAGAAATATAGGTCGGTGTAAGGAAAGACCGCATAAGGATGGCACGCAGCAGGTCAAAACCTCAAACATAATGACTGTCACAATAAATAGAACGAGTAGAGAGAAGGAATGCTGAGCAAACAATAAGAAGATTAAAGAGGGTCTCACAACAAGTCCCATGATGTCTCATGGCCTTTATTTATAGTGACAGTTCTCAATAGAAGACAGTTTAGAATAGAGTTTTAAAAAGTTCTGAGAATAGTCTTATTAGACCTCAAAGATCCTCATTTTGGCAGGAATCTGTATGTATGTGGAACTGAGGCAAACCCCCGATGCAACACCACACCCCAGCCTCCCTCGTCACTTGAGCTGTGCAGATCTGGACATGGGCGCCACCACTTCAGAAACATGCTACTCCAACTGTTACACAAGCACGCACTCTTACAACCCACTTAAGGACAGAGGAGGAGAGAAGAGGTTTGCTGTGAAAGATGCTGACTGTGCGTCATGTCAGCTGCAGAGGGTGTAGCCACTGTCAGCTTGCAACTACACACACATGATCCAAGTTGCTCCACCTTATGCAACATTTGTTGTAAAAAGACAGTTGACAGAAAATACCAGTTCTAGTCAGGACTAAGATAAAGTGAAAGCAGACAAACTGATCTTCAGAGAACTTCCTTTCATATCAGCAGTGTCAATCTTTTCACGCAGTATTGACATGGACAGTGAAAGCGTTTCACCATCTTGTAAGATTGTACCTGAAAGTCTTATTTTACTTTTTTTTTTTTTTAATCATGTAATTTACAGAAAAAAAGAGAGGCTTGACTGGCTTACTGCCAGTATTTGATTCATCTTAAACTGAGAACAGACCACAGTACATCTGATATGCCCGCCAACTGTGCAATGAATTTGGGATATGCAAGACAGCAAAGGATCCACTCAATGAACCCTTTTTCAGTCTGACAAGAGGAAGGCTTTGTAGACTTTTGCCAACTGCATTAGAGGAAATATTCATAATGCTGCTGTTTTGCAATCTTGCCTTCATAGGCAGCTCAACGAGCAGAATCAGGGCACAGCTGGCTAAGGTATGTTTAACAATACGTGTGTTGAGCAAGTTGTTAGTTGATCAAATTGGCAGGGGAGGGAACGTCGCTAATAAGCGCCTCAAAAACAACGCTATGTGCACTTGGGATAGTGTAACCCAGCAAGCCTTCCTTCTGGGCATGCAGACATTGAGTGGGGACGATGACTAAACATTTTGAATGGCAAATTAATTACAAGACATCAAGTACTTTCTGCAGCATTCATCTCGATCTGCAAATCATCATCTGTAGTAATAACCTCATCACTACCACTACTGAGCTGTTTGTCAATTACTAATAAACAACGACAGGAGAATCCTTAACCATTTCCAGGTTTAGATGCTAAAAAAGAATAAATATGAGAAACACAAAAAGACTGAAAGTTTTGATGGAAACCCTCACAAAAAACACAAAGATGTCGATTCACCACGTTTTTACGAAGCAGAATGAAGGTTAAAGAAAATTACTTTTTGCCAATTAATGGATGATACACTTTTAGTGCTGGTTAAAAATGGGAAAAATATCAAACTAAATCAAAACAACATTTTTGCCGGTCAATTAGTTCAAATTACACAAAAACAGTGATTTTGGACACTTTCCTGACTGGCTCCAAAGCTGCTCTGGAACCTCCTCAGTAAAAAATAGTGCTTATAAAAGTCTCAGAGGCAGCGGGCTTCACTTAAAAGATGAGTCTACATTACCAGAGGTCCGGGTTAGTTTTATGACGCCTCAACAACCATTGGTGCCCGTCTCTGTTACCATGAATGGTATGGCAACAAAACCTTTCAACAACTTCTACGGGGTCGAAACAATCCCTGTCTTGGGGTGGCTACTGCACCAAGGCACAGAAAAGCAGCTGGGTCAAGTGTGGTGTTGACTTGGTGCTGATTGAAGATGTCGCTTTGAATCTTCTCACTTATAACCAAACACAGCAAACAACTCAGTTCCCTACATGCTTTCTTTGTTGTTTGTGATGTCACATAAAAAAAAAAACTAAAAAAAAAAAACTGTCTCAACACGATTATGTTGCAATCAAAACTGTCAATGAATTATGTCACCGCCAAAGACCAGTGGATGCTACCAGGTCTGACGACATAATAAAGAGACGAGAGCTGAAAGAAACCCAAGAAGAGAGAGGCCCTATCCAGAGCTCCGGCCTCCAAGGTTTTACCCCAGACCCCCAATAACGGAGACCCACCTAAAACATCTGGATAAAAAAACAAATCTGACCGAGTCACACCTCAAACTTACTAGCACATCCAAGAAATACTGTCCCTCTTTATCAAACAGTCATGCTTGGTTCCCGCAATTACAAGGCAGGAGCACATTTCTGACAAATTAGGCTTACTAAAAAAAAGGGGGGGGGGTCCCATTATTGGTCAACAATATGTTGGAATATTGAGAAAGTAAAATAACAAATGCATAAACATCCCATGTTTACATTTGAGACAACCTTGCTGACAGGCTAAACATTTGTAATGAAACTGCTATTAAATTCATTTAGTTCTGGCAAAAACATGCCTGAGGCACAAGCATAATAACGTTGGTGTTTGTTGACACACAGAAACGTTCATCTGGTGTTCACAGACACCTGCACGGTGTCGGTGTCATGCATTGTAAACAGCATCCATTTTGGTCACACATTCCCAGCCATGATCACATGTCCGCAGTCCTGCACATTGAGATCGTGCCTCCTGCGGCACGCGGGGTGACCAGAAAACGACTCAAATATCAAAAGGCAAAACGCACAGTCGGACCACGTGAACGTCAGGCCGCAGCTGCAACGTTTCAGTCAACCCAACCGCGAGTATCCGGACGTCCAGCAGCTCTGCGTCGGCTGTCCAACGTGTGGGACTGTGCTGGGGCACAGGGGCGTGTCTGCCCGTCCACTCACGCGGACAGCGTCAGACAAAGACATTGATTCGCAAGCGTGTGTCATCAACACGTACATATCAACCAGTCGGACCATCATAAACACCTGCAGACGCGTCTGCGAAGGCGTGGTGCCGTTAGCTACGCTGCTAACCTTCCTAGGCCCGACCTGGACCCACCACGTGGTTTCTCGTGCTATTAGCGCGATGCACGTCCCCGCTGCCGGCTTCATGTCAGCCACACCTCAGTGGAGTCCTTACAGCCGTCCACTGCTCTACACAACCCGGGTCGAACACATGACATTTCAGCGAGCCAGATGAGATAAATACCAACCCGAGAAACGCTCAAAGCGAAGTACCGCGCTCTTGATCACTACTCCGCTCAGTTCCTCCACTTATTGGCTAAGGTTCCCCATGTTCGCAAGTTTTAATGAATGAGAAACGAGCACCGACTCAGTGGTGCCGGCTGTCTCCGGACAACTACATGTACCGTTTCTAACCGAAATGACTCAGGCACATCCGCTTCATTTCGCAGCTGGACATCTGAACCATCATGACAGCAACATCACCTTGACGACGGTCTGTTTCCAGTGATGCAGCAGTACAGATGCTGAATTAAAGTCACACATCACCGATTTGATTTGTACCTTAATCTTCATCACGGCTGTTGATCTGATGGCGTTTCGTTCAACGAGGAACTTGTGATCCAAAAGCGTCTAAACAGCCACCCTGTCAAATTAACCTCCACTTGTCATCGGGTAGCGTCTCTTACTTTCACCACATCTGACGGCAGTGGTTGTCGCATGTTTTATACTAACTGTTTGCTTTTTAACACAAAATTAGTTTAAGGTAACAATTTTAGGCTCAGCAACAACGACGGCGTCATTCTAAACACCCAACCAAGGCGAAGCGAGACTGTTGACAGCGGCGCTGCATCGCCATCACATGGTTTCAGGACTCATATGGTCAGCCGGCATGTTCTCATCTAAAACCGCTGGACGCGTCTTCAAACGTCACCGTACACACTTTCTGTCGTCGCTTCTAACAAACACAACCGCTCACCCACAGTGGTTTTACCGCCGTCTTCTCCACGCAGCCTCCCGTGTGGTTCTCCGAGGAAAGACCGGGCAGTTAGCGGTGCGCCCGATGCTAACCGGTAACAACAACAACAACGTCACGCGGCGGTCTAGTAGTCGCTCCTGGCGTCGGGCGACGTTCACGACACGGCACACCTTTCACAACGTCATGCCAGTGAGGGGGTTTCTATTGGCTGCGGGTTGTGATGTTCACCTGCCAGTCGGACAGGCTGTGGTGAACCGAGAACTCCCACCTCGTCGCGCCGGAGGCTAACAGCCTAGCTGGAGCGGATCCCTGAAAACGGCGGAACCCCGCCAGGAGAAGGTCGCGCCGGGACGATCCGCCACGTCCTCCGACCTTCTACCGGGATGTCCGAGTAACCGTGGCGTGGCAAACGCATGCACAACTGAACGCTTTGATCAAAGTCGCGGCTCCTGACAGCAGCATTACCTTGCTCTCCTTGAGTCCGCAGAGACGGACGGACGGACGGAAAAAGCTTCCCGGAAGCCGGTACTTTGTAATTCCGGCAAAATCCCATCACGTGAAACTTTGCCGGTGGTCGTGATCTTCGCACATAAACCGTGTTGTCTTGTCCCCTGCAGTCTCTCGTTTTTTGGTAAGCATCACACTATAAGCGTTTAAAATAAATTTATGAAAACAAGTCCCGGTTTTAATTACAATAACGCTATTAATAGGTCGTGGCATTCCCATACTTCCACCTAGGACATCAGGACTGTTCAGTGACATCTGTACAGGAACATTATGAATAAAAAAATATTTCCACTCAAAACTACAGAATATTAACAAATACATCTATATACAGCCACATACTTGGCCTGATTTCAAATGCGAATAACTGGGATTTGTGGAAGTGACTTTTTATAAAAAAAAATAATAGCATCACAATTCAACCATTTGGGTCAGTGTTTTTATTTTGATTCAACCTTTTACACCACTGTAACAAAAAAAGGAAAAAAACAAAACAAAAAAAAAAAACAAAAATAAAAAAAAAAAAAGTATGTGATGCAGAATACATACTTTTAAAATTTCTTATTACAAAAGATGTAAATGAGAAAAGACATTTGAATCACTGTGGACTGAGCTGTAGTTATTCATTGAACATGGCTGAAACATTTACAGGAGAGTGATAAAGTAGTCCCATTTCTGAACTGGTCCCAGATCAGCCAACAAACTGGGTCGGTACACGTTAGAGAGGTGAATCAAAATTAGAGTGATGCAGAAACAATCTGTACAAAAGAGGATGTCCCACTTTACCCTGCTTGCGTCACAGAAGTCCGAACAACTAGACCCCACCCATCCATTTTCAATGACTGCTGGAGCTGGACCACAGACAACAGGTGATGAAAGAAAGGCCTGTCTCACTCTTTTCAGCCATGCAATGAAAAAAAAAAAAACAAAAAAAAACAACAAACTAAATATAACTGCCAAAATCCTTGAAGGGCTACCATTAGAAACATGGTAATAACGGGTAAAGTCTAGGTTTCATAGTTTGGGTTCTTGCGAAGGATAACAAAGCCCTCCAGGATGGGAGTGACAGGGAGGTACTCCTCTGTGGCCAGCTCTGCTCTCTCTCCATGAGCCAGCAACACTGGTGTGGTGTGAGTCTGGAAACCTGTGATGGCCTTTGGCTTACCAGCCTGGCCTACAACATCTACAGCCTGCAAACACAAAACAAACATTAAAATATTCATCTACTTTCCACTACAGACCTGAACTTCCCTCCATATAACATTTTACAAGCCAATTACAAAAAAAGAAACGTACAGTTCTAAAATTCACTCATAAACAGACAATTTGGATGAAACTTTTTAGTCTTTACATTTTTCAGACTAATCATTCAAACTCAAAACTACAGAATATGAACAAAAATTATATCTATATACACCCAAGTACCCGTGACGAAATGGGAGAGTTTGCATGTTGTTGTTTGGTTTAAATCATATCTGATAGATTCCAGTTGGTTCTTGTTCATGAGGCTTTTCTGCACAGACAGGGCCTGCTATGGTGTCCCACAGGGTTCAGTGCTAGAGACAGTGTTGTTAACTTTATGCATGCAGCCCTTGGGAAGTATTATCGGGAACCACAGCATCAATTTTCATGGTTATGTTGAAGATACACAGCTGTATTTGTCTATGAAGCCAGTTTTAACAGACTCGTTAGTCAAACTTTATGCATATATTAAAAGGGCATTAAGGCCTGGATGTACAGCAATTTGTTTTTTTAAATTCTGATAAAAACAGATGTTATTGTTTTTGATCCCAAACACCCCAGAAAGGGATTAGATGGTGCTGCGACAGCCTCCAGTACAACTTTGCAAAAACATGGTGTTTTCTATCAGGATTTGTCATTTAAACAGCATATTAATGAGGTTTATCATTAAATCAGACCTGATAGAACCACATGTTCCTAATAGAGCTCTCTGTTCTCAGAGTGCAAGTTTACTCGTAGTTCCTAGAAGATCCAAATGTGGATTTGGAGGATGGGATTTCTGTTATCAGGAATCAGCACTATTGAACCAACTTCCAGTTTGGGTTAAGGAGGCTGACACCACCTCCACCTTTAAAACCAAACTTAAAACATTTATGTTTAATAAAGTATATAGTTAGTACATGATCCACTGACTGGTGCCCCTCACCCTTTATCCTCTCATCCTCTTTCCTTTCTTCAGCTTAACTTACAATTAATAATTAGAAGTATCCCATAAGTATAATTGTGATTCATTGTTCTTGTAGTTTGTTGTGCTGGTCTGTCTCCTCTTTTTCTCTTCTGTACATGTTTGCAGACCAGAACCTCAGGAGCTGCATGCTGACCTGCAGTCCCACCTCTGACCATCCCAGGGTTCACCTCCACCTGTCTGTATAGATGTCTCTGTTGGATATCTGCTGACATCCTGACCTCTGACCACCTCAGTGTCTGCTGTCTACACCTGTTTATATAGTCGTCTCTGTAGATCA